>JAZKJV010008627.1:0-370717 GCA_037367405.1 Ottelia alismoides
TCTTTCTCCGGTCTTGACAGGGCTCGATCATTGCTACACATGGAAGAGGGGTAGTCGGAGGAAAGTTCCAAGGTGTCGTCGCTTCCTTGCATCGCCGCCACGTATGCGTTCAACTCCAGCTTGCCATCCCATTGAGCAAGAATCTTGAAGCTCTGAAACATTCAAACTCCCAGGTACCTCATTCCATACCTTCGATTTTCTCATTCTTCACACCCAATTAGTCAATCAAATCATATCATTAGATCATTTCAATCTAAATCAGTGATTCACAATTAAAATCCCCATTCAATTCCATCTGAAATCACCCCAATTCCCATATGAAATACCCCCCTTCTGAAATCTATTTTGAACTACAAAATTCCTCATCTTTTGGCCAATTCCACTACGAATCGAGCACCATACCATCATTTGCACATCCGTATGAGTATTTGAGCACTTCAATTGCAACATTTGGAGAAGTTGCATACAATAATCGAGAAACAACTACATCCAGGTTACAAACCCTAGCAGGTTGTCAATCCGCCCTCGCCACCACTTTTATTCACTTCCCGTCGCCGTAGGTGAGCTCAAATGGGAAGGAGCCCCCTTCTTGAACTATAGGTGCTTGTTGTCGACTTCCATCGCCATCGTGCAACCGTAGATCACTAGAGAGGAAACTATCACTGCCGCGGTTGCCAAAATTGGGGAAGAATCTTGGAAGAACCGCTGCGGCATAAGTTGTCGCTACGTGGAGTCCACTGATGGTCTAGATCATGCGAGCCCTTCTAATCACTGCCTTCCAAGATTCAACCGGCGTAAAGATTGCAAGTGCACCCCTATAAGAGCTCCAGAACTCATCCTGCCTCCATAACTTGCCTTAGTTACATGTAGGCCCCCATCCGGGGACCTAAGTGTAAGGATTCCATATTTTTCTTATGATTAGGTCCCTACCCAGGGACCTAATTGAAAGAAGGTTTCATTTCTTTTATTGTATTTCTTTTATACATTCTACATTAGACTTTGGACTATTGTGGACACTATTGAACATTATTTGAGCATATTATTTTTTCTACATTTTATTTTGCATAGAATTTCGAAGAGATTTTATTGCTTTTTGTTGGGATTTTATTCTTCAATATTCAAGTCATTTTGCTTTCTTTTTCAATTCTTTTTCGAGAACATTGCTCGAGCGATTCATCTACTATATAATATAACTATATTTTTATTATTGTCCCTATATACTATATTATTGATCAATTGTTTGAAAAATATCATTTTGAAAAAATAAAATAAAAATTGGAAATTAAAAATTAAATAAAAATGAAAAAAAACCAATCATAAGATTTTCTCGTATTAGAATAAAAGAAATAAAAAAATCACAAAATTATTTCTTCACTCTAGATTTCCGAGTGTCATTTTCTACATCCTTGAGTTCAACCTAGGAACACTTGCCTCGTTAAATATATAGTGAAATGCCAAAATTAGGAGAGAAGCTAGCTTTATTCATTTTATCTTTATTTCACTCTCTTTCTCTCCTGAGTTTGATGTTTTTTATTTGATTAATCGGCTTTTGTTCCAACGATAGCTACAAACAGACACGATTTAACCGCTAGTCAAAGGTTGGTTATCAAAATGGCGCTGTTACGAGGAGGCCTAGCTGCGATTGATTTTTCGAGTTCTAATTTTTTGTTATTTTTTCCTTTCTTCTTTTCTTTTTGTTTTTCTCGATTTTCTCCATTTTCAAGTGTTTGTTTTTCTCTTGAGTCTTTTCTTTTCTTTTCTTTATTTTCTATGATTTTCTTGATTTTTGTGTGCTTTATTTTCTCAGATTTCTCTTGATTTTTCTCGATTTTTGTTTTCTTGATTTTTTAGTGACTTTTTGATTTTTCATTTTCTTCTCATTTTTGAGTATCTTTTTACCTTCTAATTTTTCTTTTTTTTTTGATTTTGTATGTATCTATGCTAACTCGTGTTGTACTGCATGTAGGATTAGCCTTCTTCTTAAGAAGTCGAACCAATTGAGAGAGTAGTGACCGATTCAGTCTTCTACGAGCCAGTTATAGAGGAGCAGTGCGAGTCTGACAATATAATTTTTGTTGCATTTTTTCGAGACACTTTTTCCGATTTATTCTCAGAGTAAGGGCCTTTTCCGGTTTTTCTATTTTTAGTGAGAGAGGAAGTGGCATTTGCCTATTTTTTTACTTTTGTAGCAAGGGGTTAATTAAAGACATCTCGACTTGTAGATCCTACTTCACTCTTTCTTCTCAGGGTCTGTTTTGCCAAGTGCTGGTGCACATGGGTGACCTTACTGTAGTGTTTGTTCTTCTGACTTTTTTTATTTCATGTGATTTCGTGGAAATCTAGGGGTGTAGGCATGACTGAATGGGCGAGTAAAGTAGAACCAATCTCCCTTATCCATATTTTGGCGTAATTCAACAATTTGAAAAATTAATATGTTTTTAGGCTAGAGATGCTGGACATGACATGATTGTCACGACTTTTTCATGCATAAGCTTAGGTTTATATTTTTTATGCAGATCATCTTGCATGTCGAACTCTAGAGACATGTACGTCCTCTTTCCTTGCTTTCATAACTATTTTCCGTTGTGTTTTTGTGATTCCCCCTCCGTGAGACATATTTTTCAAAATTAAAGAAAATCAGTCACCGTTAAATATTCTTAAAAATATCCCAAAAATGAAAACCCTAAAAATAAAAAAGATTTTTCATTCAAAACTTCAATCAAAAATAAAAAAATCTAGACTTAAATTGCATTGGGAGAGCAAACCCCTCATTGTTATAGATACCAAACTCGAGACAAAGCGAGTGAGGATGCAGCCTTAAGGATAGAGACAAAAATGCCTGGACTTGTTCCCTAAGCGCCTATCTACTACTCTTCGGTACATGGTTGCAACTGCAAGCACTTGACTCCGACCATAGAAAGTTGATTTGGTGTGTTCCACCTCACAGTTCCCTTTGGGACTTATAAAAAATGGTAGCCCAGGTAGATGGTAGCACTATTTGGGGGATTGTGAGGACGTACGTTGGGTGATCGGGTGACGCCACATGCTTGTTTGTTTAATAAAACTGCTTGATCACCTAATTAAAATTGAAAAGATAAAAGACCGAACTCTTACGGTCTCCACCGTATGAAGTTGGTGAATTTGGGGTTTGCATTGTGTTTGTTTGTGGGGTATGCATTTTCAACGTCTTATACGCCTTCACCCTCGTGTTTTTATCTTGAAATCGAATTCTCTCTCAATATTCTCTTGACATCGAGGATAACATCTATACATGTTTTATGCTTAGACTCCGTGAGCCTTCGATCTTCCACCATCTTACATGCATCTTCACAGACTCGGATTGACCCTCTTCTAGAGTCAGTTCCACCTAGTCACGAGATTAGTCAGGCCCAAACTCCCTCTTCACCCATCCCTTTAATCGAGGATGACCCACGCCTCATCTTTTTCATCTATTTCTCCTGCATTCTTTTCACTAAGTGCTTATCATACTTTTTCCTTCCAAGGGGATTTGATGGACAACATGGCTAGAGGGAAGGCACTAGTCGAGGATAGAGTTTGGGGACAAATATGATGATGAGAGACACACGGATAGAAGACCTGATCCAGCTACTAATATTATAGCAGGTATTCTAGACACACTCGAGCAAATGAACATATAGATACGATATCAGTGTAGAGTCCAGGACTAGTTGAGATCACTACACTGAGAGCAGGAGCCAGTAACCCACCACCACCACCTGCTATGGTTCTTACTTTGAGAGACGAGAATGACCTTGGAGCTAAGATGCTACAACACTGAATTCGGTTACCATTGAATCAAGGTTCATACAAGTTGAGACTGTCCATTTTTTAATTGCTTCTTAAGTTCTATGGGAACACATCAGAGGAGTTGTTCACCTTTTTGTAGTAGTTTGAGATGATATATGGAACAACAAGTTATCCAGGAGTTATGCAGGAGACTATACGCTTCATGTCCTTCCCCTTTGTCTTAGTAGACAAGTCTTTCCAATAATTGAATCATTTGCTGAGGGAGATTTCTAGATGGGACGTTCTAAAGTCCACTTTCATGCGTAAGTATTTTCCTATGGGACGAACGAATGCAATGCGGAGTCATATCTCAACTTTTATGTAGTTTTCACATGAGTTGTTCTACGAGGCATGGGAATGATTCATGGATTCAACCAAGAGATGCCCTCATCATGATATCCCTTTGAAGTTGCTTGTTTAGAACTATTTTAGAGGACTCCAGCCATATATCCATAACTTAGTGAGTGCTACATATGGAAGTAGATATTTGAATAGGGATGGCAAGTTTGTTTGGTCCATCTTTAAGGGTTTGACAGAGAATTCACGTGTTGTTGATTCTAGTCGGGCATTCCAGAAGGCTCCACAACACCAACACCAGCGAGATCATAAGAAGGTGGCACATATTTAAACTTTGATTCACGATCTGACATGGGATTTATTAGTGAGAAACTCACATAAGTCTATGTGATTCAGAAACAAGGACAAGACTTGCAACTGCTATGAGAGTTGGAGAAACTCTCATCACTTCCATAGCAATTGAGTATTCTGACGAAGAAGGTGACTGATTTGTACCTTCAGTACCAACAGTCGCTTTCTTCATCTACTTCTCAACCAATACAAATATCTTTACCCGCTCCTGCCACCCCTTAGATTCAATACGTTCAGAGCAAGCCAGTACAACCCACTGAGCCTCCACAGCTAGAATGACATGAGGATTCGTCCAATACGAACTTGCGTTAGATCATGAGCCCTGTAGTTGATGATGTTGATCCTCATTCCACTCGTGATATCGACGGTATATGGTATGCTCCTATTTAGTATCAATTGCCAGCATACATTACACCTCAGATCGTGCACCAGCAACAACAACAGTTTCATTTACAGCATGGATGCTGATAAATCTCCATTTCATCACCTTTATTTTATCATTTTGGCCTTAAAAACCCTAGATAATACATGTAAATGACATTAATTTGTACAAAATAGCATCCATTTTTTATTACATTTATTGTTCAAATAATACTGATTTTAATGCCAAAATTATAGAATATAGAGAAGAAAAGAAAAAGGAAGAAAATATTTAAATTATTTTACGAACCTTAACCTTGAGACCAAGTCAAGAATTGTGTTGATCGACAAGGAATAAAGTAGGGGGAGATAAGGGCCAAAATGCAATAAAATTGCCATTTATTCATTCATTATGTATGCATTTTTGACACATATTTAATTCTTCATTATTTATTCATCAAATAAAGAAACTTTGTACATGAAAGTTGTAGATAATAATGTAAATAAAAATGCAAAATTGAGTTTGTAGAAAAATAATATACATTATTCATTTTATACAGAAAATAAAAAGCTAGAAACCAAACTTCACAGACCCATATCTTTCAAATAAAAACTCAAAACTTATCAAAATCACTCTAATTGTATACAACTTTTCATAAGCTATTTAATGGTGGTGGATTTATGTTTTTTTGAGGTTACTATGTGAAAGTTAGGTTTTTGACCCCTCTTGTACATTCTACCGATTAAAATATTTATTTTATTCTTTCTTTATTATTGTTACAAATTCTTATTTTTGTAATTTTGTAATATTATTTATAACACATGTGCATATTAAAATTAGAATGAAATCAAAAAGAAAAAGGAAATAAAATAAGTCTATGTAATTATATAGGCAAAACACCTATGATTATACCTGCATATAAATAAAAGGGGAAGCTTATTCTTTAATTCTTTTATAATATTACAATATTCTTAATATTATTTACATTATATTAAAAATATAAAATCAAAATAGAACCTAATAAAATACATTAAAATAAAAAAGCTATATATATATATATAACACATGTAAAATACTTATAAATATACCTATAGAATGTACATATCTATTTATTTAGGTATACAAATAACATCATAAAAATAAAATAAAAATATATTTATACTCATAAAAATAAGTTATAAATAAATAAAATAAAAGAATAAAATAATAAAATAAAATATGCAAAATAAAAATGTACAAAATATAAGTAATTATACCTATAAATAAGCCATTAAAAATAAACTTGTAATAAAATACATCAAAAAATAAAAAAATCATAATAAAATACTGCATAAAAGAGTAAACAATTTTTTAGTGTATATACAAAAATTAATAAATTATTTACTATTTTAAATTAATTGTTTTTGAATAAAATCATCATGTTTGTCGTGTAGTGAGATGAGATGGACCAATGGTAGTGCTCCAAAAGTTGACCGTCAGTCAACAGTCCCCTCTCCTCCTGATTTGACGCATCCCATCATTTCCCCAATTTTGCATCTTTTTTGTCGACCGCTACATCGCTCAATTGCGATCGCTTCCTTCATGAAAATTCATCATTGATCAGTGTACATACACGCTATGCATTTTGATCGTGTGTACATATGCCTAAATCACCGTTTTTCACCGGTTAACAAGGGTGCTTAGCAAAGTATAAACATAATACCCTCCGCCTCCTTCTTCAAATTTGGTCACCATTAAAGCCCTTGGAGCCTTCATCTTGGATCCCAATCGTCTTCTCGTGACAGGAGGAGGTGCTGCGTGCTCCGGTGAAGCTCTAAGAGGCCGGGGTGCACCCACGGTCGCCGTCGTCGGCGACCCTGCTCCCTGGGCATCCCCCAAGTATAAGAGTTGTTTCTTCTTCATTTATTTTGCGTATTTTAGCCGTATGTTTAATTTCTATCATTAGTGTAGGAATTAGTTAAGTAAATTACTCTAAATCGATCCACCCGTACTTCATCGGAGTCGAGCTCCGGCGAGCTCCTCCGCTCATCTTCATCGCTGCTCCGCCACTCTAACTGCTTCCATCTTCATCTATATCGCCTCCTGATCATTCCTCGTACCTCCAATCCATCAGGACCTCCTCGGTTATTCTAATCGAGGATCTCCTCCACCGCATCACTGGAGTCCTCTATATCCACCCTTTTCCTTGCGTATCCAGCTTCACATTTGGTCGAGGAGGAGCCCCTCGAGCCACGTTTCCTTCCTGTACAGGTTAGGCGTGCAAAAGATCTCCAATTGATGGATCTGTAGTTGGTCGGAGGTCCCTGGACACCCATTTCTTCCTCGACCTCGCGGAGGGCCTTTGGTCGACCTCGTGCCATTCTGATGCCGCCAGGAGATAAAGGTACCTGCCAAGAAGCTTTTGGGACCCTTGGGAGCAGCAAAGATCGATGGGGGAGGGAGATATTGTCGGAGGAAGTTCTTCCTGATGAACCTTCTTCCCTATTCTTCCTCGTCCCTCCCTTGCCATCGGATGAAGAAGGTGTCCCTAGATCACACCAGAGCCATTGGATCGCTTCTTGCATCAGCCGTCCGATCGTGACCAGCGATCTAGTCTCGTGTGTCCATCGACGAAGCATCATCGGTCGCTGGATGGGTGACACGTGGCAAGTGAAAAGACCAACGCCGTTGGATGATGCGCATATATGGGGTAAATTGCACATATAGCCCTTGTATTTTTGTATTTATTACGTAGGCCTGTAAATAAAGTTGGCTGTTTAAAAAAATGGACAATTTGCAAATGACCCCCTGTACGTATTTTATTTGCATTTGGGTCCAGTCCATGTCACCTCACGTGTTGTCCCACGTGAGGTGATGAAATTACATGTATACCCCTGTAGGTTTGTATATTTATAAAAAGTCCGATAAATTGAAATTAACATTATTTTTTTTTGTGAAAATTGCTCGGAGGTCCCTGAAATTTTTATAATTGCATTTTTGTCCCTCCTAGTTTGTGTCACGTGTAGTTCCACGTGACGGGTATTTTGCATGTATGCCCCTAGCGTTTTTGTATTTTCTGAATAATACAATAAATTTTTAATTACGTTTTAAATTTTTGGTAAATTTGCACATAACCCCCAGACTTTATTTTAATTGCAAAAATGGCCCTACTAGGTTATATATTTATGTAGCTTTTATCTATTCATTAAAAATATCTAATGAGCTCCTAAAAATACAAAAAACTAGGGATAGATGCTTTATGTCTTGTAGATTCACGTCCATATTTTTAATTGGCATTTTTTGCATTTTATCCATTTATTAAAAATAAAAAGAAGCCTAAATATTCGGCTGTCTAAATTATAAAAAACTAAAAAAAATATAAAAACTTTTTGAAAAATTCCAAAAAAATTTATATATTTTATATTTTGATATTTATTGAGTCCAAAAAATAAAACCCCCTACAAATATGAAAAAGAAAAATAAAAAAAATCAGAAAGCTCCAAAATTCAACAAAAAATATAAAAATTCTATAGAAATACCAAAAATATGTTTTTCTATTTTATAATTATCTATTATTTATATATTAAAATTCATTTTGGTAATTTTGAGACATATTTATTACTTTTAAAAACCCAACTCAATTTCAGTTTATTTATTAATCCCATATTTGGGATCTTTTTGACTTTAAGATTACATAAAAATAAGAAAAATTCCAGAAAAATCACAAAAAATCTGAAAAATATAAAAAACTGCAAAAATATATTATTTACTATTTTTGGATATTTTTAAGTATTTTTATCTATGTAGTATCTATATATACTTTATATTGTTTATATATATATTTATACGTACATATCTATTTTATATTTAAATTAAAAAGAAATATCAAAAGAGAAAAATTTAAAAAGGTAATACAAAATCAGAAAATTAAAAATCAAATAAAAAATTTAAAAAATCAAAAATAATTATATATAAAATCGAAAACCCACAAAAAGAATTATACAAATCAATTACTTGGTTGTACATAGATAACCGTAAGCAATAATTTTGCTCTCTGTGTATCGACTTCTGATGAATCTGCAATTCGTAATCTTTATTCATTTATTTTAGCTTAAAACCCTTATAAAACATCTGTATATAACACTAACTCCATATTCTTTCTAACTTGCATCTGTGTAAATATTGTACACTTCATACCATTTTAACCTAAAATAAATAAAGAAAGAAAGAAAGGAAAAATAAAGAAAGGAAAAAAGGAAGAATGTATACATGTAATAGATACAGGATGACCGAACCCCGAGAGACGGTCAAGACTTGACCTGATCGACCTGGAATAAAATAGGGCAAGATAGGGTCCTTAATTAGAAAACAAAAAAAATGTGTGCGTTGTGCATATTTGTATACTACACTATTTTATTTGTACATAAACAGACCTCAAATAAAATAATTTTCAAAAAAAAATTGTAAATAAAAATGTGTTCTAAATAATAAAAATAATTGCACAATTAAATCATGAAAATAAAAGCAACTACACTTGGAAAAAGCCACTAAGCGATAATTGAAAGACCAATTCCGGCTCCATATGAACTCCAATTGAACCAAACTCACTTCCATTGTATTCAAATCTAAATTATCTTTAAAATGGCTGTGATTTCATAATTTTTGGAGTTACGGGTGAAAAGTTGGTTTCCTAGGGTGGTTTGTGCAGTTTTCCCATTATTTGTACATATTGTATTTGTATATACTTGTAAATATTTTTACTAATTATTTAAAATAAAAAAAAATTTTAAAACAAAAAAACTAATTTGCTTATTTACCCATGTATATAATGTCAATTATGTATATATCATATGCATGTAGTTAATTTTCTTAACTTACTACCACAAAAAAATAAACATTTAACATTTATTTTTCAAATAAATAAAGTGACGCAAATACAAAAATTAATTAATTTCTGTAAATATTTTTTTAACATTTATCTTTCTACTTTATCTCATTTCAAACTTTCTTTTCTCTTATCTCTTATCCTCATCCAAAAATTCAAAAGAAAAAAAATCAAACTCCATTATCTTTTATATTTATATGGCTCATTCTCCCTCATTCCAACTTGATCAATCATTAGTAAGAGGAGCCCGATCTCTGAGAGTCTTCTTATCGTGGAAGGGTGCCTAGCTTCCGAGCCGTTTGGTGACAGCGAGTCGGCCTTCGTCGAGGTGATCAAGGTATTTTCCACTCCTAAGGTGAGATCCACATTTTCTCTTGTTTATCCTAGATTAATCGTAGTTTTATTCTCTCATATATGTTCTTCATTGTCATTTTTTGTAGATCTAAAAATCCATCACAATTTGATCCGCCACCATCTAGATTTTTCATCCCATTTTCTTGATCCTATCGCATTCTTTTCTACCTCGCACAATCTCTCAACTCGAGCCACATACAGTAGCCAGAGACTCGGATCCATCTTCCACATCGCAAGGATCGACATCCACTCATGCAATCCGACTTGATTTTGGAAATGAGTCATCATGCTCGCGTCCAAATTTTTTGATAAATAAATACTTTTAAAAAAATATATTTGTTTTCTTGTTCTCTAACATTTGTTTTCCAAGATCTAAAAAATAATAAAAAAATAAAAATAAATATAAATAAATATATTTTTTTAATTTCTATATTATGGATTTAAAAAATAAAAAAATTCTGATTACTGTTTACATTTAAAAAAATATAACAAAAAAAGGTCAGCCGCCCCACTGCGGGCAGCCCAGGCCAACCATCTCCGCTGGTCGTTCCCAGCCGTGCTCTACCGGGACTCAGCCGTCAACCGAAGCCTAACACCTCTAGTCTAGCCGCCGTCACCCTTTACAGCCAGAAAACCTTCAGAAGATCCGCCCCGTCCGCTGCAGGTCTCCAAAATGACCTCCGCCTGGGGCGGAGCCGCCCCACAACCGCAAGACAACCGCTTCCAGATCCACCCACTGCCTGGAACGGGACTCCCCCACTGATCACAGTTGACACCGCCAGTCGCCCAACCCTTCCTAGTCGTCTCCACCGTGCCCCTCCGCGCGCGGACCACCATCGAGCGTGTGCCACCTCTTGGCTCCCGTGCCCGAGCCACCGCCGTTCTCAGCTGCCTCCTGGAGGGGAGCAACCTCCTCCATTGCCGACGATCCATGCACCCCTGCACGAGGTACCGCGGCCCCCTCAGCTTGCGACTCACACATCTCACCACCCGCATCCACGCCGGCCTGCCATCTTCGCCCCGACCTCCTTGGAAGAGAAGAGAGGAGCACCACCGCCCTTGCTTGCTCTTTTGTTTTGAAGAATGAAAGCTACAGTAAACCCTGAGGGGGTTCAAAAATAAAAAATATATATAGGAAAAATTGCTAGAGGCCCCCCAAATTTTTCAGAAATTACCAAAAGGTCCCTGGCAACTCCTCAAGCACGCACTATGCAGGTTGTTACTGGGTAAATTGCACATTTCCCCCTCTGTTTTATTTTTTTTACTTATTTAATGCAAAAAATAGGAACAATTTACATTTCAGTCATGTCTTCCAGACTTTAAGTTGTAAGTTCTTTTCATTCAAAAAATATTTTTTTGGTCAATAAATCTCCCAAAAATCATGGTATGCTTCTGACATGTGTATCTTTTATCATAAATTTTTAATTGCATTTTGAGTTCATTTCTTATTATTAAAAAATAAAAAATAGTGTCTTTTTCTTTTCCTGAATTTCAAAAATTCATAAAAAAACGAAAACTTGCCTATAAATTTCCAAAAATTACTATAGGTGTATTTCATTATTTTTTAATTTCTATAAAAATTTGACGCATTAATTCCTTTCAAAACCCAAAAAATTGAAAAAAATTTAAATTCTTATAAATAATCATAGAAAATTCTACAAAAATTCAAAAATCGTGATTTCAGTTCCTGTTTGTAGGTATTTGCATATGTTTCATCATAAAAATATTTGCCAGGAGTTTTAGTACTTAAAATATTTTTAAGTAGCAAATTGCTCCAGGTTATGCATTGTTTCTCATTTTTTTCACTTTTTGATTTTTAGAAAAATAAAAAAACATCTGAAAATTCTACAAAAAAACCCAAAAATATCTTAAAGTCTTTAAAACCCAAAAATAGTTTCTCTGGATTTCTCTAAGCATTTTTGATATAATTGAAAAATACAAAAAGAGTTTAGTGTGCGTAATTCTTATGTTGTGCATATTGTTCTTTATTTGAAAATTTAAAAAAATACAACATTAAAATCACTAGAAATTTGAAAATCAGAGAATAAAAAAATAGCAATAAAAAATATAAAAAATTAAAAAAATCCACAAAAACCGAGGATAATTTGCCTTTGAGATTCCTGCTTTTTCTTTTAATTGATTTTTGATTAACTGAATAACCCTCGAAATTATAGCCTCCCTGAGTTCGATCCTGTCCGCTATACAGGTAAATAAGTAGCAAAAATTTCTCTTGCTCCACATTATTTTCTGTAATTATTTTGCAGTGAGAGAAGAAAAAAATTGTTTGTTTGTCGCAGGATTTTTTGGGGATAACAATGATGACTCCATATATCACTTAAACCAAACCTCGAAGATCCTGCCTCAACAAAATGGCACCGTTGTTGGGGAGGCACGGCGAAGGTAGTTAGATTTCTCTTTTGACTGTTATTCTTGGTTGTATATATTTTTGTATATTTTTCCACATTCATTCCATTGTTCATATTCATTGTTTCATTTCATTTTTTTCTGCTTATATTTGATAATTGTGTTTCTTACACAATCTCTCTTTTCTTTCTCTTGCGAGGGCCCGTGGAGAGAAGGAGATGATACTAGGAGAGCTGAAGCACCCAAGCGACGTGGAGCCGACTTGATTCTTTACCTAGCCGCAGGATAGTATGAGAAGAGGAGAAGACGAATTGAAGGAGACGAAAAAAGATTTTTTTTTCATTTATTTTTCTAGCATTTGAACTTCGTAAAAAGGAAATTCATTTATTGCGGGGTTTGTTTCGCCATGTGCTGGTGCACTTGGGGGACCTCACTGGATTTGTTTCCATCGCCTTTATTTTTCTTTGTTTCATGTGGATTTCGTGAGCTACCTATTGATTGCTTTAATTAATTTGCTTGAGCCAGGTAATTAATTAGGTCCAAACACCCTAAACAAGAATTTTTGTACCTATAGAGTAGAGCGTAATTTGGACTTAGTCAAATTAACTTGTTCTTTCCCGTTAATAGAAGCTATCATTTAGGACGGTTCACTTGCATGTGCATATAGGTTAGTTTATTTTTCTATATTACAATTCTACACGGATCACTTGCATGTAGAGTTCTAGCGACAAGGTATGCATCTTTAACCCCTGCATGTATCATTGTTTTTAATCGCGCATTGGCATTTCCGATCCCCTTCCTTATTTTCACTAACATAAGTTAAAAAGGAAATTGGACACTCGGTAGGCGATTCTTTAAAAATATTTTGACCAAGTAACAACTGCCTAAAATACGGGACTGCTAAATAAAACTCAACCCTAAAATGAACACAAGGAAAAATCATTGTTTTGGGGAGTGTAACCCCCTCATTGTTTGGTTTGCTATGAATTGAATTATTTCTATTGTGGGTTAATTGTTGTATAACTATGGATTTCATCTGAGGTCAAATCAACGACTGTCTGTCTGCCTTGTAGATTGACACGACTTTAGATCGATTCTCTTCCCCCTATTATCATATGCCCATCTACTGATAACCTTACATGCAATAATAGTCTCACCATCATGCTTATCATAGACCACATTCTTATCAGTCTCCTTCTACACACCCACATTTTTATCATTACCAACAACAACAATAGTCCATTTTTACACATCAGAGATCTCCTTAGCCTTATACAACATAACCACAACACATTCCTAGGCAGGAGAGAGTAGAGATCCAGGGATGACACATTGAGATAGAGATATATGCACAGTTTCTAGACTGAATTAGATCATGGATATGTTGAGTATGCTTCAGACAACAAATAGGACTGAGATAGAGAGGGTTAACCATCGTTCGGATGAGTTAACCACGCCAAAGACCACTCTTCCAACTCATGAACCCAAACATTAAGAGGCTAGATTAAGATCAGGTGGACACCACTACTGGTATAATGACTTTCCTTGAATTTTTATCTAATTTCATTCATCTCAGGAGCGATAGACACCCATGAGCAACTGATCTTGATGAGGAGAGGGCACATGATAAGGAGCGAGAGCCGATCCATGATGATCTGGATTTACATTCTGATGTCGAGGAGGAGGACCACCACCACGAGAACCATCATGATGTCCAGGATGATGCCATTTATGGGCGCGATGCAGAGATTGTTGATATGGATATATGCGATTCAGATGATAATACCACACCACGCCATACAAACACTCCCAATGATTCTGTTTCCTTTCCTGTGTCCGAGAATTTTGTACATACTTTTGTGACTCCCGCTATACATGCTGAGTCCATTTTTGATGATTTGAATAAAGAAAAGAATTTTGATATTACTGAGATTGTTCCTTTTCCTGATGCTTTGTATGGAAAAGGAAAGAAAAATTGCAAAAAGAATGTTGTCACTTCACTCCAGAAACATAACGATTATTGAAAGATCACATTTTTCTTAAGATTCCATTGCCTGATGCCTTGGATCACTTTTTGACATTGAAGAATCAATTGAGGAACACTTGTACCACATGTAGGAAAAGGAAGTCATGAGTCGAAAAACATGTATTGACCAAGGCTATTTCATGTGCTATTCAAAACAATGTACCCAAGAAAAATATAGATTCATGTGCTCCCTTGGTCAGATGTGAGATATTAAATGTCGCACTCGATTGTACTCTCTTAGATAATGGTTCCTCAATTAATTTGTTTCCATCTTCTTTACTTGATAAGCTCAAGCTAGGTCCTATTTACAAATCACAAGTGATACTTCAGTTTATAAATTGGTTTGTAAAGAGACATAGAGGCTTGTTGATGAACATTACTGTAACCATACATGGCTTGCAGTTTCCAGTGTACTTTATAGTCCTAGATATGGCGTGCCCTACACAATTACACCTTGCTCTAATAATTCTCGAGGGGTCTTTCTTGCAGACCACAAATGATATCTTTGAGTATGATTTTGGGAGATTATAATTTCTCATAGACAATAGATAGGTACACATTGAGATGGTGAGATGATGTAACAGTCCCAGATCTGTATTGTCATTCATTCAGAGGACACCAATCTTGTAGATGATTGTCAGCTCATAGATGAGACACATTCTCTTGATCTTGAGAGTGTTCATTTTGATACCCGTGATATGCTACATGAGGATAGAGTTGATCACATAGTACCTAGTTCTTCAGACAACTACTCACATGCAGATATAGATATCATATCAGGTCGAAAGTAGCAGGTAGTTGTAGTAGACATCTCAATGACACAGGTTGAGAGTTCATATATTCCAGCACGATAGTCAGTTAATTACATTTTAGGGATCATACAACCTATTTAGCCGAGAGTGTTGGATGGTGTGATGAACACATGTATATACACCTACTATAGTCCTACTCTAAACACGTATACTACAACAAAAAGACCTATGCCATGTACAACGTTCATTTATAGAGGCAACTCTATTCGGACAACCAGGGATCAATACACACTTGCACAACAGATGATTCCGTAAGACCCAATTTGAGGTGACCTACTCTGTACAAGACTCATGCCTACTTTTCCACTTCATCTTGTCTTGTATAGAGACATGTGAGTCATTCAGTTTCTTAGAGTACACCATCACCTGTATATTCTTCTTAGATCACAATTGTCCCCGTTTTTTGCTCGACTTTATACTTAGGATACCATATCCTAAGTGTAGGGGGGACCGATTGTCCGTCGATTCTCATTTTCTATTTTGTTCCTTTTACTTTTCTCTTGTTTTCCTTTCTTCTACACCAATCACTCATCCCTAAAGTTTGGCCACATTCTTTTCTATACATAGGATGCATGATCTTACGTATAGGGGGGTCGAGTGGTTTCGTTGATTTCGTTTCTTCTTCTTTTTCTTTTGTTTCTTCATTCATATATTCCTTACCCTCAGTCACCTCATTTTTATCTTCCACTATACTTACGATGACCAGATCGTAAGTATAGATGGGCGACTGACTTCTATTTGTTTATTATTTTCACCCATTTTTACATAGCACGAGTTATGTCCTATTTTCTCACTTTTCATGCTTTGAGGACATAGCACAAGCTAAGTATATGCGGGTGCGTTTGTATTATATATATACACTTTCATACATAACTTGTACTTTTATGTATATTTTATATCTATAAAATCAATAAAAAGTGGGTAAGTTAATTTTATTTATAATATATTTATTTATTATTTATAATATCCTTATAAATAAGTAAAATATTTGTAAAATTATAAATTTAAAATTTGTATTTAAAATATGTATTTTACATGTATAATACTTATTTAAAATCATATTTATTAAAATATGTGCAAATAACAAATATTTAAAAATTTTGTATGTAAAAGTTGTAAAATACATTAGTTATTTAATTCTAAATAAAATAATGGTAATTTATCTTGTAAAATTCTTATAAATATGCTTGTTTATACAAATTGAAAAATCCATAAAAATACAAAACCTAAAATTTATAAAAAAATTGTAAAATTTTCAAAATCCATAAAAAAATAGTAAAATTTTAAATTGACATCATAAAAACATGGTTGCATTAGAATTAGCATTTTCCAGAATAAGCTTGATTTCTCGAATTGAAAATTGGGAAGTCTAAAGGATGGAGCTTTATTATGACCTTTGAGATTCATTGTTAGAAGCTTAGTTAGGAACTGGAATTTAGACTCTTTAGTTCTTTGACTTAAATCTTTGGGTTTCATGAGATCATGTTTGGGAATTCAACTTAAACTTGTCTAAGTAGAACACTTGGTGCCATCCATTTAACTATGCAACAATGAACCAATTTTGGACACATGCATTTTGCACTTAGCTCGACATGAATGGGGCTGCGAAGAGCAATTCATTTTAGTGGTGCATTTTCGTCCTTGTCTAGTAGCGCGAATTTCAAAGGACGGGAGTTGTGGAGTTGAAATAAAGCTTCGGATGAGGGAAGATCTGCTGGTACAATTTTTCCAAGACCCCAAAAAATAGACAGAATAAAAAGATGCTATATCCATCGGGGTACAAAAGATTGATGTTGTGCAAGTAATACTACAAGTACAACAAAGAAGAATCAAACCACCAAATACAAATATGACCACAATGATCCAAGCATCTAAAAAGCCTGCACATCGTAGTAGAGGCTTAGCTACATCGACTCGGCTTCACAAGGAGATGTGACTACCATGGTCACACTCCAGTTCTTTTCTCATTCTTCTACATTCTCTTTCTATTTGATTGTGGACACAACATGACCAGACCTTAGAAAGAAATACCTCTCACCCCCACCCCCCCTCAAGGAAAGAGTAGCTGGATGGGGAACCAATGGGGGTGTATTATTGGGATGGGTGGTTTCTTCGCTTCTTTAAGCAGAAAGAGCTAACACAGTTCATGCACTGTACAAATTGAGTTTAAGGTTGCTAGTGTTAGCGATATAGAAAAGTGGATCTGAACTAGTCGTTGAGGTGAACTTGAATAAATATGTCTGCTAGTTAAGGATCCGACAAAATGCTTGTTTTAGGCTTGACCGAGCTTTGTCATTTGTCTATTCTCAAGAATTGGTTTAGGAATTCAAATTCATTGTATCTTTCTTTATTTTTACTTATTTTTCAAAGAAGTGTTTGCTAAGGGACTAGCAAAGTTTAAGTATAGGGGGTTGATGAATCCATGATTCATTAACATTTCTTGTGCATTTTATTTAAAACTCTTAACAAATGCATGTAAATATCCATTAGTTTCCACGTCTGTTCAAAACATCATTCATGAGAAAGTATGCACATTGATGAATTAAAAACATGTAAATATATAAAAGAATAAAAGGAATGAAAAGAAAAGATACATATTGTAAATATTTATATATGTATTGTATGACTAAATTAAATATAATATAACTGAAAGATATATTTTTATAACCTAACCCCCAACACCAAGTCAACATGGATTGATCGACAAATAATAAATTAGGGGGAGGTAAGAAAGAAAACAACAAAAAATAATTCATTGTGTACATCACACATTATTCCTTTTTTATCCATTATTTATCAAAACTTCAATGATTTTTAATTATTTTATTTGTATACATTTTTCACCAAACTCTTCTCCCATGTAATCATATATATATATATATATATATATAAATCATAAGAAAATCCCAACCTGTATTTATGCCAAGAAATCCAGCTTTCAAATTACCAATTTCTTTACTTTCGAACATCATAACTTCTTCATATGAGCTCCAATTTTACTCTACTCACCTTTAATGCTCACAAAATAATATTCTCTATTTAATGAATGCGATTTTCACTAAAATCAGAGTCTGTTTGAAAAAGTCAATTTTGGAACCTAATGATAATTGTGTTTATGGGCTATTTATTATATTATATAAATACTAATTATACTATTACTTATTTTATATTTTTTAATTAATTTCTTGATCATGTAAATTATCTATTAATTATTTGAGAAATTAAAACCTTTATTTAATATTTTAAATTATTCAAATACCCTGAATCATATATGAATTTAAATTATGTAAGATATATCTGTATTTAATAATATAAATAAATTGATTTACTAAAATCCAGAAAATTTCATATAATTTATATATATTATTATATTAATTAATAAAACATAAAAATGATATACTATTCATTAAATTATTGAATTAAAAATACAAAAACTATTTGCTATGTATACTTTTATGTATCTAATAATAATATATTTACAATTCATAAATTATATATTAATTATAGAAATAAAATATACTATAAATTTAATAATTGAATTATTTATAATTTTCTCTTATACCCATTTATAATGAGGCCATTTATTATATATTATCTATTTATTAATCAAATTATATTTCTAGCGACTATGGTGCTGACACAAGTTAGCTCCACAACCTTCTTCCTCAAGAAGGTTGTTAGACTTTCCGTTCTGACCGACCGCTTTCATGGATTTTTCCTGACTTCCCCTTCCACCCAAATTCAATCCTAGCCTTCCATCCAATTCCTCTAACACACACACACGCACATGCATACACACACACACATGCACACACACATGCACACGCACACACACACACACACACACACTCACACACACACACATGCACATAACAAGCACACGCACACACACACAACAAGCACACACACATGCACACACACATGCACACGCGCACGCACACACACACACACACACACGCACGGCCGCACGCACACACACATGAACGCACACACTCACACACACACACGCACAAATACACGCACTCAACCACACACACCCACGCACCCACCGATACACACACACACACACACTCCCCATTAGATCACTATTAAACCTCCATCGTTTCATCTATTTATTGACCTAAACTTCTTTCACTTAAACTAACTCTTCCATAACCATTGTTTCTAGTGGCTGATGCACAACTTCTCCACTGTGTGCCGCCTTTCTCCGATCATTATAGGGCCTGATTGTCGCTTCGTATGGAAGAGGGGTAGTCAGAGAAAGGTTACAAGGTGCTTGCCATCATCTCCTTGCATCACTTCCATGTGTGTGTTCAACTCCGGTTTACTGTCCTAAACTTCGTTCACTTAAACTAACTCTTCCCTAACCATTGTTTCCAGTGGCTGATGCCCAACTTCTCCACTATATCGATTTTCTTCGATCATGACAGGGCTCGATTGTCGCTTCGCATGGAAGAGGGGTAGTCAGAGAAAGGTTCCAAGGTGCATGCCATCGTCTCCTTGCATCACTGCCACGTGTGCGTTCAGCTCCGGTTTACTGTCCCGTTGTGCAAAAACCTTGATGGTTTGAAACCTTCAAACTCCTAGTTACCCCATTATATACCTTCAATTTTCTTGTCCTTTACGTCTAGTTAGTAAATTTAGTGACATCACTGGATCATTTTAATTCAATCGGTGATTCATACTTAATATCCCCATTCAATTCCATCTCAAATCACCCAATTTCCATCTGAAATACCCCCTTCTTGGAACCAATTTTGAACTATAAAATTCATCTTCTTTTGGTTATTCCACTGTGAATCGAGCACCGTAAAATTATTTGCAGGTCTGTGCAAGTATATGGAGCACTTAAATTCCATCATCTAGAGCAGTTGCATAGAACAATCCAGCTGTAGGTACATCCAGGTCACAAACCTTAGCAGGCCATCAATCCACCCTCGACGTTGTCTTTGTTCGCTTATGATGACTCCATGATTCATTAACACTCTATCTGCATTTTATCTTAAAACCCTTAACAAATACATGCAAATATTCATTAATTTTCACATTTTAACAAAATCCCATTCGTGAATAAAAATGCATTTTTATGCATTAAAATCATGTAAATAAATAAAAGAATAAACATAAAGAAAATAAAAATAAAGGCAAATTGTAGATATGTATATATGTAAAATATGACTTGTAAAAATAAATACAGCTGAAAGATATATTATAACCTAATCCACGAGACCAAATCAACATGGATTGGCTGACAAATAAATAAGTAGGGGGAGATAAGGAAGAAAACAAATAAAAATAATTAATTTCATACTCCACAAACTCTTCGTTAATTACCCAATAAATACAAAAAACTTCCAAGAATTTTAATTAATTTATATTAACATATATATCACCAAACTCTTCTCCTAATTATTTCTAAAAATGTATAGAAAAATATAAAAATAAGTTAACAATATTACCTTGTTTACATACCGAGAAATCCAACTTGTAAATTGTCAAAATCCCAACTTCCGAACATCATAACTTTCTCACAAATTCCAATTTCACTCTACTCACCAATAACGTTCATAAATAATATTATCTAATTAATGAAGATGATTTCACTAAAATCGGAGTCCATTTAAAAAATCGGTTTTGGGACCTAACCACAACTGGGTTACTAGGATATCTATTTTATTTAGAACACATTATTTATTATTTTAATGATTTCATAATTTTTAATTAATTTTTGATCTTGTATTTTAACCGTTATTTATTTCATATTTTTTGGGGATTTTTTTATTATTTTAAATAAATCAAAAACTCTAATTTATAGGTATAAATGAACTATATATCTTATATACCTAATATATTTAAATTAATTTATTAAAATCTACAAAAATTCGTATATGCTTTATATATTACCTAAATAATTAATCAAATATAAAAATGATATATTATTTGGGAATTTATTAAATTAAAAATTCAAAACCTATTTATTAAGTATTATTTATACTCATTTATTAATATAATATATATTTCGTAAAATAAATATTTTTTTATTAAAACTAATTATATTATAGTTTAGTAAGTTATTTATCTACATTTTTCATTTTAATACCTATTTAAAAAATACTATTTATTATTTAATATCTATTTAATAAGGTATTTAATTAACCTGGCCAACTAGGTGCTGACATGTGTCAGCACTTGGGAGCTTCTTCTTTAACAAGAACCAATTGCTTCTCTTATCACTGGCCAACAGTCTCCTTTTTCTACACGCCACCTCGATGCTTCTAACTCCGATCTCCACCATCCATCTCCTACCTCTAACAACCTTCTTATACACCTGCCATTGATCTTCTACCCAACCCCTTCAGATCATCTATAAAACCATTTACAAATCTGCCATTCCAACTAACTTCTCCTAAGCTTCTAACTTCCAGAACATAGCTGGCCGTCAACCCACCTTCTCCACTGTGCTCCACCCCAATCTGGAGGTGACAGCTTCGTCCAAGGCTCACGCGTGGAAGAGGATTGATCGGAGGAGGGTTCCAAGGTGCGAGCTGCCTTGTATTACAGTTTCACCGCTGCATCCAACTCCGAGAAGACCGCCTCATCGAGCCATCACCGAGAAGGTCTTACACCTTCAAAACCCCAGGTCATTCCTCCATCTTTTGCTTTTTCTTTCTCAATATACATGTTTCGATTAGCGACATTAAGTACATGATTAGAGATTTTGATTATCCTTATTAGACACATACCACTCATACCCTTCAAATCCAATTCAAACCCGCTCCAAATCGATTCTATTCCTCTTTATTTCCTCTTAGTTTCTGGAAACACGTTATAACATGCAAAACCTTCACTTCTTGGTCGATTTTAATTGCAAAACGATCATATAAATTGTTATTGTAGGTAACCATTATTACTGGAGCTTATCATTTCATCATCTGGAGTTTTAAAGTTCAAAACATTTGAAGAAAGATCAGATTTAGAAGCCTGTGCATCAGCTGCCAAACTTGTCGACCAGTTAACTTCATCGACGTTCAACCGTGACCTTCCACCACCTTCGGAGGAGTACACCCATAGGCGAGCTCGGAGGGAGAAGGAGCCTCCCTTCTGGCCCTGCCAGAGGCCCAAGCAACGTGCCAACTTTCGAGATAAATCAGAGAAGGAGACTTCATCGCCAGCCGCAGGGAGAAGCTGAAGAACAACCAAGAACATCAGACTGCACAGTTTGCTAACACGTGTACTCCCTCAACGGTTCAAATCGCGTGATTCCATCTAATCCAGGCCATCAAAGATGAAGCAGTAGGAATTTTGCAACTTAAACCCAGATAAAAATTTTGAATCTCAACTTGCTCCAGAACTTTCAAGATATTGCATTTGGGTCCACGTGTAGGGACCTAAATGTGATAATTTTAGTTTTCTTTGCAGATTAGTCCCTCTCCAGGGACCAGTTTGTAACAAACTCAAAACTTTTCTTTGCACTTGTATCCCTGGGCTGTAGGGGAGTTTTGGACATTATTTTTGTTGTATTTTTCTTTTATTTGTTAGGGTAGTTACACGGCTACCTCAGCTACATTTCTTGTATTTTTTTCACTGATTTTTGTCGAGTATTTTTGTTGCTTTGATTTTTGTAATTTCATTCAATTTTCAAGTGTTCTTGAGTTTGTTGTAAAACCAAGAAGATAGTGAATTTCTCGAGATTTTCTTTTCTTCAAAGAAAACCAACGTACGATTATTCTGTCTCCTCGAGTTTGACCCAAGCACACCTACCTGGATAAATATTGAAGTGGAGATAAAATAGGAGAGAGAAGCTGCTTACTCTCTCTCTCTCCTATTTTATTGATTTTTGTTTAATCTAACGGATTTGTCTTCGCGGTTCTTCTACACTGACGACTGTAATTAACCGCGGGTCAAATCCATTTATCAAAATGGCATCGTTGCTAGGGAGGCATTATCTTTACCTCAATTTTTGACCTAATTTCGAGATTTTCAGATCTTCTTGGTTTTATAGTTTTATGATACTTTTTCGAGTTTCGTCTGATTTTTTTTACAACTTTTTCTTCTGTTTTATGGCCTTTTGTGTTTCTTTGATTTCTTTCGGGTTTTGTTTGATTTATTTTTATGGTTTTTTGTGTTTGTTTTTTTGTCTAACTAATTTTGCAGGGCCTACAAGATCAGTTGGCTTCTTCAAAAGCTGAGACTGTTGAAAGTGCAGAGACTCACCCCGTCTCTCAGGGGTCGGTTGCAGAGGGCAGAACCAGTTAGGATTTTTTTCCTTTATTTGTAAAAAAAAGAGCACTTTCTCGTTTCTTAGAAGGGTCCCCACACGGGCATCCCAACTTATACCTCCCCTTTTTTCGGGGTCTGTTTCACCACGTGTCATGCACTCGGGGGAGCAGGGCACCCACCGTATTTTTTCTCGCATTATGGTTTTCCGCGGCTCTTCACGAGGCTAGGTGCTTGTTG
Source organism: Ottelia alismoides (assembly GCA_037367405.1). NCBI lineage: Eukaryota > Viridiplantae > Streptophyta > Magnoliopsida > Alismatales > Hydrocharitaceae > Ottelia > Ottelia alismoides. The sequence goes on from JAZKJV010008627.1 coordinate 23,694, forward strand.
AGGAGTTTTTCATTTTTCCTCTCTGCTTGCACCTTCGTAGTTAGTTCTAGGACTCACGAGCTAGGTGCATGCTTTTCAAGGGTAAATAAAAAAAACATTAGATGCTTTGCTTGAAAAAAAAGAGATAACCAAAAAAAATCGGGACTACTTAAATACTTGACCTTAAAAAATGTAAGGATCATTTGATTTGGGAGCGCAACCCCCGCACATCAACTGCAGGTACACTTCCAGATTTTGTGAGTGAGGGACGATATTTAAGGCTAGAACCAAAGTTTGAGTCTCCTTATGAATACTAATTAGTCCATACACCTTATCGATGTTCTTTAGTGGGTACTCTCGGGTAGCCAGCAACGGTCAGAGTTTAGTTAGCAGAGTGGGAGGTTTAGAGGACACTACGTATGGCTCGATCCTCATTTAACACGGGTAGCCAGAAATGGCCAGACTCCCTCACCTCTCAGCCCATCTTTTGAGGCAGACCCCTACTTCATTTCATAGTACCTTTCTCCTGCATAATTTTCACTGAGTTCTTACATAACTTTTTCCTTCCCAGAAGATTCTATGGATATGGCTCATGAGAAGGGATCGGTCAAGGACAGAGCCAAAGAGGATCGACAGACTGGAGAGGCACACACTGATGGAAGACCTGAACCAGCCGTAGACATCATGACAGGGATTCTAGACACGCTTCAGCAGATGAATCTACAGATTCGAGATCAATTTAGAATCTAGAACGGGCTGCAAGCCAAGATCGCTGCGCTTAGAGCAGGAGCCAGGAACCAACTACTACCTGTCATGGTTCCTGCAACACTTAAAGACGAGTATGACCCCGGTGCCAGGACGCTACATTACTGGATTCAGTTACCACTGAATCAAGGTCCATACGAGTTTTGCCAGTCCTTCATTTCATTGCTTCCCATGTTTTTCGGGAATGTTGTAGAGGAGTCGTTTACCTTTCTGCAATAGTTCGAGATGATCTGCGGTACGACTAATTATCCTGGTGTTACGCATGAGGTTGTTTGCCTCAAAGACTTCCCCTTCAACTTAGTAGATAAGGCTCTTTATTGGCTCAGTCATCTGGAGAGGGAGATATCAATGTGGGACGACTTGAAGTACATGTTCCTGCGTAAATTCTTTCCTCTAGGACGGACGAACATGATGAGGAGATAGATTTACTCAGCTGCCGAATGAATCATTCCACGAGGCATGGGATCAGTTCAAGGATCTTATAGAGAGATGCCCTCATCATGAGATACCTTTAATGGTGCTTGTTCAGAATTATTTTAGAGGACTCCAGCCAGATATCCAAGGCCTCGTGAGTGACGCATGTGGCAACAGTTATCTGAATCGGGATGCCGAGTTTGTCTGGTCCATATTTGACGGGATGGTAGAGAACTCAAGAGTCGTCAACTCTACTCGGGCATTCCAGAAGGCTCCGCAACCACCATACCACTAAGAGCATCATAAGGTGGAAAACATTTCGGATTCTGAATCCAATACCAACATGGGATACATTAGCGAGAAATTAACAATGGTAGATGTGATTCAGAAGCAAGTTCAGGACCTGCAGCCACTGCGAGAGTTGGAGAAACTCTCATCACTTCCTCAACAGCTGAGTGATCTGACGAACAAGGTGATGGACCTGCACCTTCAGTACCAACAGTCTCACACTTCTTCAACTTCTCAACCTGCTCCTCCCACCTGACAGATCCACTTCATTCAGAGCAAGCTTGGTCATCTTACAGAAAATCTGCAAATTGATTGGCATGAGGATCAATCTTATGCCAATTCCAGCTAGATCACTAGCCCTGGAGACAATGATGTTGAGACTTAAGACACTCTTAATATCAACGGGATATGATACGCTCCAATTCAACCACCATTAGAGTTCACTTCTCAGAGCACAAATCACCAATAACAACCGCAACATTATAATCATCCGTAGCATGGATGTTCGCATTATCAGCACTAACAACATTACACGCAACATCAGTCTCACCAGAATGTTTATCAGAGACCACATTCTGTTCACCATCCTGCTTCACAATCACAACCGAACAATTACCATTAACAATAATAGTCTCAATATACGCCACAACAATCTCCTCAGACGCATGCTCCACAACATCATATGCCAAGGCTATAGAGAGTAGAGAGTCAGGGTTACCACGTCGAACTAGAAATATCTTCGCAAGCCCTGACACTAAACCATATCATGGACATGTCGAGCATGCTCCAGACTGTGCACAAGACTGAGATGGAGTGGGAAAATCATCGTCTGGATGAGTTAACTACGCCAAAGACCACTCTTCCAACCCAACCTCAGATGAACCCGAACAATAAAAGGAGGCATCCTGATTAGGTAGACAACACGACAGGTACGATCTCTTTTCCTGAATTGTTATCTAGATTCATTCATCTCATGAGCGGTAGATCACCACAAGCACCTGATCGAGAGGAATTGATCGGGAGGAAGAGAGCCATGCCATGATACACATGTTGAGTAGGAGAACCGCAAAGTTGATAGGGATCATTGACTTGACGATAAGGGATAAGTGAACGATGCCGAGACGATCGATATGGACTTAGGCGATTCAGATGATGATACCACGCTACGCCATGCAGACACTCCCAAAGTGATGTGTCTTTTCCCGTTTTAGAGATAAAAACACAAAAAGAATATTGAAACTCCAGAGACCGATCGACTATTGAAAGATCATATTTTTATGAAGATTCCACTTCACGATGCCTTAGATCATTTTCCTATGTTCAAGAAACAGATAAGGAACAGATGTACAACACGTAGGAAAAAGAGATCACGAGTTGAGAAACATGTATTGACCAAGGCAACTTTGTGTGCGATTCGGAACAAGATACCAAAGAAGAAGAGAGATTCTGGAGCTCACTATGTCACATGTTAGATTGAAGATGCCACATTCCATCGTACACTCTTAGATATTTGTTCCTCGATCAATTTACTTCCATTCTCTTTGCTTGATAAGCTCAAGCTAGGTCCTCTCTACAAATCACGAGCAATACTTCAGTTTGCATATCGATCTCTGAAGAGACCTAGAGGTGTGCTGAGGAACATTATCGTAACTGTTCAGAGCTTGTAGTTTCTAGTGGACTTTACTGTCTGTTGATGCAGGATATCTCGAGGTTCGGAAATTAATGATAAATAAAATTTCGTTGCTATCCCCAAAAAATCCCATAACAAACAAACAATTTTTTAATTTTTGCTACTTATTAACCTGTATAGCGGATAGGGTCGAACACAGGGAGGCTACAAATCCCGAGGGTTATTCAATTATTCAAAAATCAATTAATAGAAAAACATGAATCTCAAAGGATAACTATCGTTGGTTTTTATGATTTTTTTATCTTTTTAATTTTTTTAACAAATTTTTTTATTTCTATTTTTTTATTTTCTGATTTTCAAATTTTTAGTAATTTTGATTTAGTAAATTTTTTTATTTTCAAAAATAATATGGAGCAATATTCACAAGATTAAAAATAAGCACACCAACTCCTTTGGTAATTTTCAATTTATCAAAAATGCTCAAAAAAATTAAAAGAAAATATTTTTGGGTTTTGAAAGTTTTGAAATATTTTTGAGAATTTTTGTAGAATTTTCAGATTTTTTTGTGTTTTTTTTAAAAATCAATCAGTGGCAAAAATGAGAAATAGTGCACAGCCTGGAGTAATTTGCAAATTAAAAATATCTTAAGTTCCCAAGACTCTTAGCAATTATTTTTATGATGAACTGTATGCAAATATCTACAAACAAGAACTTAAATCACAATTTTTGGATTTTTTAGATTTTTATGATTTTTAGTATTTTTAAATTTTTTGGGTTTTGAAAAGAAATATCGCGCAAAATTTGGATAGAATTTAAAAGACAATGAAATACAACTGGCCAAATTTTTTTGGAATTTTTAGGCAAATTTTCGAATTTTTATGAATTTTTGAATTTTAGGAAGAGAAAAATGACATGTTTTTAATTTTTTTAATAATAATAAATGATGACAAAATGCAATAAAAAATTATGCTAAAAAACATAAGCATATCAGGATCATAGCATGCTTTTTTTCATAATTTATTGAGCAAGAAAAGAATTTATTTCAGTAAGAAAAAGATGCAAATAAACCGTATGGACACATAGGGACTAAAGTAGGATTATTAAAAGTTTTTGTATGAAAATGGAATAAGAAATAATCACAGGGAAGAAGGTGTAAATTGCCCAAGTTGCACGTGCGTCGCACGTGCTATGTTTTGAGTGCAGGGGTTTTATTTGCGAAGTTTAAAATCTCCAAGGGGGTCTTTGAAAATTTTTTAAATGTTGCAAACTCTAGAGGTATGACCATAAATTCTCCAATTGCTTATTCAAAACCCTAGGGTTCTATCATTCTTGTTCTCCCAACCACAGGGAAAAGGGCATCACCCCTACCCTTCTTCTTCCCAGGCGGAGGGGCACAACAAGTAGAGCATGGGCGAAGGCGGTACGGTGTAGTCGGGGATGACGGTGCGGTGAAGCCATCCCCTATGCTCGGGGAGCGCGAGGGTAGAGGCAGAGGGAGGCTCCTGGAGGAAGACAGAGAAGCATGGAGTATCTCGCGTTGGGCTGTAGGTGACGCGATGGCGGTCTGAGGGCGGTTCTACTCCAAGGATGGCGGAGATGGTTGCGCTGTGAAGGAATCTCGCGGTGGGCTGGAGGAGATGGCGCGGCGACACTGAGTGATTGAAGGAGCTGACTGCGAAGGTGCTCCTCGCACGGGGGTGGGGCTTCACGCGGAGGCGAGGCGAAGCACAACGCGGAGGTCGCTCCTCCTCAAGTGGTCGTGTTGGCTCAAGGAGATGCACAGGCTGGTGTATCAGGTGGCTGCGGTTGTGACGATGAGCGGTGGAGGAGGCGGTGGGCACCACCGATGGCTGGTGAGGGCGGTACCTGCCGCATACATTTTTTTTGTAAATGTAGAGACATAAATAATAAAAAAACTTTTTGTGTTGTTGTAAAAAGAACATAATGGAAAATACCCCTCTCTTTTTTAATTTTATTTTTTTTATTTTTTTACTTTATTTATTTCACTAGAAAACAAATGTTATAGAGAAAAAATAATAATAATTTGTTTGAATTTTTATATTATTTTTTTAAAGAACAATTTATTTATCAATAAATTTAGGACACGAGCATGATAACTCGATCCCAAAATAAATGGAATATGCGAACGGGTATCCGACAAAAAAAATGGAAGAATCGAATCTGATATCCGACCACCATACGCGGTTGGAGTTGAAAGATCGTGGAAGATAGAAAAGAACGCGATAGGGTCAAGAAAATGAGACGAAAAATCGAGTCGATGTAGATCAAATCGTGGTGGATTTTTTTAAGATCTAAAGAAAATAAAATGACGATGAAAGGAATTTGCGAAATTCAAACTACGATTAACCTAGATAAAAAAAATGAAGAAATAACGATGGATCTCACCTTAGGAGCGGAAATGGTCGTGATCGCCTCGACGAATGTCGACGCGCTGTCAGTGGACGGCTCGGAGGCTAGGCACCTTTCTCGACAAGAAGACTCTCGAAGATCGGGGGAGAAGGAGCCATATAAATAGAAAAGATAAGACAAATGAAAATTGAAATGAGATAAATAGAAAAGATAAGACAGATGAAAATTGAAATGAGATAAAGATAAAAAGAGATAAAGATATTTACAAAATTAACTAAATTTTTTGAATTTTCGTCACTTTATTTTTTGGAAAATTAAAAGTAATTTTTTTTATTTTTATGGAAGTTAGTTAAGAAAATTAAATATATACACATGCTATATACATATATAACAATATATACAACGGTAAATGAGGAAATTAGCTTTTTTTGTTTTTAAAAAAATTTATTTTATTTTATATATAATATTTTTATTTTTTTTTAAATGTAAAAATAATATACAAATACAATATTTATAAAATACATGGGAAAATTGCACAAACCACCTTGGAAAACCAACTTTTTACTCGTAACTCCAAAAAATTGTGAAAATACAACCATTTTAAAGATAATTTAATTTAGAATCCATTAGAAGTGAGATTGGTTCAATTTGAGTTCATGTGGAGCCAGAATTGATCTTTCAATTAGTACTTAGTGGCTTTTTCCAAGTGTGGTTACTTTTATTCTATTGATGACTTAATTGTGCAATTATTTTTATTAATTAGAACACATTTTTATTTACAACTTTGGTTTTGCAAGTTATTTGATTTGAGATCAATTAAAGTACAAATATAATGTACTATACAAATATACACAATACACATTTTTTTGGATTTTCTAATTGAGGACCCTATCTCCGCCTACTTTATTCATGGTCGATCTAGTCAAATCTTGGCCTTCTCTCGGGGTTCGGGTCGGCCTGTATCTATTATATATATACAATATTCCTTTTTTTATTTTCTTTTCTTTATTTTTCCTTTCTTTCTTTCTTTATTTATTTTCGGTTAAAATTAGTAAGAAGTATACAATATTTACACAAAGATGCAAGTTAGTAAGAATATGGAGTTAGTAATATATACATGTGTTTTATAAGGGATTTTAAGCTAAAATAAATGAATAAAGATGACGAATTGCAGATTCATCATTGTCCTAGACATGACGTGCCCGATGCAGTTACATCTTGCTCCAATCATTCTCGGGAGACCCTTCTTGCAGACAACAAGAACACTCTTTGACCATGATGCTGGGAGAGTATCATTCCGTACAGATAATGGAGAGATACACATTGAGATGGCGAGAGAATGTAGCAGTCCAAGATCAGTATTGTCATTCACTTCAGAGGACTCCAGTCTTGCAGAGGATTGTCAGAACATAGACGAGACACAATCTCTTAATCTTGAGAACGTTTATTTTGATACCCATGATATCATACAAGAGGGTAGGGTAGATCACGGGGTACCTAGTTCTTCAGATGATTGTTCACATACAAATACAGATTTCATATATAGTAGACATCTCAGTGCCGCAAATTGAGAGTACACATATTCCTGCACAAGAGTCATCTGATTATATATCACAGATCGTACAATCTATTCATCGTATAGGGTCGGATGGTGTAATGGTTACACATATAGACACCTTCTGTAGTCTAATTTTAGAGACACATACTTCAGAAAAGAGAGCTATGCCACATACAGAGTTTACTTACAGAGGCGGCTCTACTTGTTCAGCAAGGGACCAGTACATATATAAAATGCAGAAGAGTCAGTACGACCCAGGTTCAAGTGATCTACTTTGTACGTGGTGCATGACTACTCTTCCACTTCATCTCATCCTATACAGAGACCTATGAAGCCATTCAGTTTTCTGGAGTACACACATGTATATTCTTCATAGATCACAATCGTCCCCAATTTTTTATTCGTCTTCTATACTTAGGATACCAGATCCTAAGTATGGGGGGGGGGACCAATTGCCCGCTGATTCTTGTTTTTTGATTTTTTATCTTTTTACTTTTCTTTTGTATATCCTTTCTTTTAGTCTAATTACTGGTCCCTAATTTTGGCCACACTCTTTTCTTTACTTAGGATGCCTTATCCTAAGTATAGGGGGACCGAGTGATTTCGATGATTTCATTTATCTTTCTTCTTTTTGTTCCTTCGTTTATATATTTCTTTTTCCTTAGTCACCTCATTTTTGTTCCACTATATTTGCGATGACTTGATCGTAAGTATAGGGGGGTCGACTGACTTCTATTCTTTCATTCATTTTCGCCCACTTTTACTTAGCACGAGTTATGTCCTCCTTTTGTCTTTTGACACTGTGAGGACATAACACAAGCTAAGTATAAGGGGGTGCATATATATTGTATATATACTTTTGTCCATAACTCGTACTTTTATGTATTTTCTATATCTATAAAATCCATAAAAAGTGGGTGAGGATAATTTAAAATCCACCTATTTATTTAAATTATTGGTAAAATCCTTATAAAGAAGTAAAATATGTTTAAAATTGTTATTTAAAATCCCTAATTTAAAATGTGTATTTAAAATATGTATAATACTTATTTAAAATCCTATATATAAAAATATGTGTAAAATTCATTTAATCCTTGTAGAATCTTTTGTATATAAAATCTGTAAAATCCATTATTTATTTAATTAAAATAAAATATGGGCAATTTATATTTTAAAATTCTTGAACATATACTTGTTTATAAAAATTACAAAATCCATAAAAATGTAAAGTCTAAAATACATAAAAATTACATAACCCTTAAAATCCATAAAAATAAGTAAAATTTAGAAAATATACTTCACAAAATTATGGTTGCATTTGCATTACATTTTTCAGAATAAGTTTGATTTCTAGAACTAAAGATTGGGAAAAGCCTAAAGGATGGAGTTTGATTACAACCTTTACCTTTCATTGTAAGGAGCCTAGTTAGGAACTGGAATTTAGACTCTTTAGGTCTTTGACTTAAATCTTTAGATTCCATGAGACCATATTTGGGAAGCCAACTCGAAAAGTGTTTAAGTAGAACACTTGGTGTCATCCGTTTAACTCTTCATCAGTGAACCAATTTTGGACACATGCACTTTGCACTTAGCTCGACTTACATGGGGAAGTGAAGGTCAATCCATCTTGGTAGTGCGTTTCTATTCTTATCTGGCGGCATTGACGTCTAAAGATGGGAGAGATTGGGGTTGCAATAATCGCTTCAGATGAGGGAAGGATCTGCTGGCACAATTTTTCCAAGACCTAAAAAAATGGACGGGATGAGAAGATGCTATAACCATCGAGGCACAAAGAGATGAATGCAGTGCAAGTATCATTATGAAGCCAACTCAAAGAAGAAGCCACCAAATACAAATACGACCACAATGTTCCGAGCTTCCACCAAAAAGCCTTTTTATCTTAGTGGAGACATAGCTACACCAGTTGTGCTTCACAAGGAGATGCATCTACACTGGTCACACTCCAGTTCTTTTCTCATTCTTCTACTTTCTCTCTATTTTTAATTCTGGACACAACACGAACAAACCTTAGAAGGGAATACCTCCCTCCCCGAGGTAAGAGTAACTGGATGAGGAATCAATGGGAGTGTATATCTGGGATGGGGGGTTTCTTCGCTTCTTTCAAGGAGGGAAGAGCTAAAGCATATCACACACAGTATAGATTGATTTCAAGTTTGATATAGTTTGCGATATGAATGAGTGGATCCGAACTGGCTGTTGAGGTGAACATAAACAAGGATTTGTGAAACTTGAGGACTGTTGAGGCTAAAATCCTAATTCTAATTTAGGCTCCGACAAAATGCTTGTTTCAGGCCCGATCGAGCTCTGTCCTTTGTCTGTTCTCATGAATTGGTTTAGGAAAATAAATTCATTCTATCTTTTTTTCTTTTTCCTTATTTTTCAAACAAGTGTTTGTTAAGGGACTAGCAAAGTTTAAGTATAGGGGGTTTATGAATCCATGATTCATTAACATTCTGTCTGCATTTTGTCTTAAAACCCTTATCAAATACATGCAAATATTCATCAATTTTCACTTTTTAACAAAATCTCATTCATGAATAAAAATGCACTTTTATGCATTAAAATCATGTAAATATATAAAATAATAAAAATAAAGAAAATAAAAATCAAGGTAAATTGTAGGTATATATATATGTACAATATGACTTGTAAAAATAAATATAGCTGAAAGATGTATTTACAGCCTAAACCCTGAGACCAAGTCAACTTGTATTGGTCGATAAATAAATAAGTCTGTGGAGATAAGGAAGAAATAAATAAAAATAATTAATTTTATACTACACAAACTCTTAATTAATTACCCAATAAATACCAAAATTTCTAATAATTTTAATTAATTCATATTAAGATATTTATCACCAAACTCTTCTCTTAAATATTTCTAAAAATGTATAGAAAAATATAAAAATAAGCTAAAAATATTACCTTGTATATATACCAAGAAATCCAACTTATAAATTGTCAAAATTCCAACTTCCGAACATCATAACTTTCTCATACGAACTCCTATTTCACCCTACTCACCATTAAAGTTCATAAAATAATATTTTCTAATTAATGAAGGTGATTTCACTAAAATCAGAGTCCGTTTGCAAAAAGTTGGTTTTGGGACCTAACCACAACTGGGTTTCTGGGCTATCTATTTTATTTAGAACACGTTATTTATTATTTTAATGATTTAATAATTTCTAATTATTTTCTTGATCTTGAAGCTTATTTATTATTTAAATAAATCAAAACTATAATTTATAGGTATAAATGAACTATACATCTTATATACGTATTTATTAATATATCTAAATTAATATATTAAAATCTACAAAAATTCATATATGCCTCATTTATTAACCTAATAAGTAATAAAATATAAAAATGATATAATATATAGTAATTTATTAAATTAAAAATTCAAAACCTATTTATTAAGTGTTATTTATACTCATTTATTAATATAATATTTATATTTCGTAAAATAATTATTAATTATTAAAACTTATTATATTATAATTTATATAGATTAATTATCTACATTATTTGTTTTAATATCTATTTAAAATAATTATATTTACTATGTAATACCTATTTATTAAGGTATTTAATTAACATGGCCAACCAGGTACTGACATGTGTCAGCACTTGGGAGCTTCTTCTTCAACAAGAAGCAGTTGCTTCTATTATCACTGGTCAACCTTCTCCATTTTCTACACGCCACCTCATGCCTCTAACTCCGATCTCCACCTTCCATCTCCTACCTCTAACAACCTTCTTAATGTCGGCCATTGATCTTCTACCTAATCCCTTCAGATCATCTATAAAACCATTTCCAAATCTGCCATTCCAACTAACTTCTCCTATGCTTCTAACTTCTAGAACATAACTGGCCATCAACCCACCTTCTCCACCGTGCTTTGCCCCAATCTAGAGGTGACAGCTCCGTCCAAGGCTCACGCGTGCAAGAGGATTGATCAGAGGAGGGTTCCAAGGTGTGAGCCGCCTTGCATCGTAGCTTCGCTGCCACGTCCAGCTCCGAGAAGACCGCCTTGTCGAGCCATCACCAAGAAGGTCTTACACCTTCAAAACCCCAAGTCATTCCTCCATATTTTGCTTTTTCTTTCTCGATATACGTGCTTCGATTAGCGACATTAAGTACATGATTAGCGATCTTGATTATCCTTATTAGACACATACCACTCATACCCTTCAAATCCAATTCAAATCCGCTCCAAATCGATCATATTCCCCTTTATTTCCTCTTAGTTTCAGGAAACACCTTATAACATGCAAAACCTTCACTTCTTGGACGACTTCAATTGCGAATCGAGCATACAAATCGTAAATGCAGGTAACCATTATCACTGGAGCATATCATTTCATCATCTAGAGTTTTAAAGTTCAAAACCTTTGAAGAATGCTCAGATCCAGAAGCCTCTACATCAACTGCGAGACTTGTCGATCAGTTAACTTTATCGACGTTCAACCGATGCCTTCCACCACCTTCGGAGGAGTTCACCCTCAGGCAATCTCGGAGGGAGAAGGAGTCTCCTTTCTGGCCCTATCGGAGGCCCAAGCGACGTGCCAACTGCTGGAGATAAATCGGAGAAGGAGACTTCGTCACTAACTGCAGGGAGAAGCTGAAGGACAACCAAGAACATAAGAATGCACAGTTTGCTGCCACATGTACTCCCTAGACGGTTCAGATCGTGCGATTCCATCTAATCAGGGCCGTCAAAGATGAAGCAGTAGAAATTTTGCAACTTAAACCCAAACAAGAAACCGGAATTTCAACCGCTCCAGACCTTTCCAGGTACTGCATTTAGGTCCTCGTGCAAGGACCTAAATGTGATAATTTTAGTTTTCTTTGCAGATTAGTCCCTATCCAGGGACCATTTTGTAACAAACTCAAAATGTTTCTTTACACTTGTACTCCTAGGCTGTAGGGGTATTTCGGACATCATTTTTTTGTATTTTTCTTTAATTTTTTTGGAGTAGTTACACAACTACCTCACCTACATTTATTGTATTTTTTCATGGATTTTTGTCGAGTATTTTTTGTGACTTTGATTTTTGTAATTTCGTTTAATTTTCGAGTGTTTCTTGAGTTTGTTTTAAAACCAAGAAGATAGTAAATTTCTCGAGATGTTTTTCTTCATCGAAAATCGATGTAGGATTATTCTGCCTCCACGAGTTCGACCCAAGAACGCTTACTTGGATAAATATTGAAGTGTAGATAAAATAGGAGAGAGAAGCCGCTTATTCTCTCTCTCCCCCCTATTTTATTGATTTTTGTTTGATCAAGCGGATCTGTCTTCACGGTTCTTCTACACCGACGATTCTAATTAACTGTGGGTTAGATCCGTTTATATGCTTCTCCTCACAGTAGGTGAGTTCAATGGGGGGAGGAGACCCCTTTTGGATAAACAAGTGCTCTCCATCGACTACCATTACCACCATGTAGTCGTAGATCGTCAGAGAGGAAGCTATCACTGTCATCGATACCCAAATTGGGGAAGAATCTCAGAAGAACAACGATAGCACAAGCTATCACCACGTAGAGTCCACCAATGGTCCCGATCGTGCGGGCCCTTCTAATCGCGATAGTCCAAGATTGAACCAGTGTAAAGATTGCAAGCGTGCCCCGCAAGAGCTCCATAATTCATCCCACCACCAGAACTTGCCTTATTTACATTTACATCCCTGTACAATACCTAAGTGCAAGGATTCCATATTTTCCTGCAATTAGGTCCTTAAATAGGGACCTAATTGAAAGAAGGTTTCATTTCTTTTATTGTATTTCTTTTACACATTCTATATTAAACTTTGGACTATTGTGGAGAGTATTGAACATTATTTGAGTGTATTTTTTATATTTTTTCATTGAACTTTGAAGAGATTTTATCGCTTTTTGTTGGCATTTTATCCTTCTATATTAGAGTCATTTTGATTTCTTTTTGAGTTTTTTCGAGCCTTTTGTTCGAGCGATTCGTCTACTATATAGTATCACTATATTTTTTTACTATTATCCCTATATACTATATTGCAGATCAATTGTTGAAAAATATAACTTTAAAAAAATAAGATAAAAATTGAAAATTAAAAATCAAATAAATAAAAATAACAAAATTAAAACGATCAAAAAGATTTTCTTGCAGAATAAGAGAAATAGAAAAAAATCACAAAATTATTTCTTCTCTCTAAAATTCTGAGTTCGATTTTCTACCTGCTTGAGTTCGACCCAGAAACACTTGCCTGGTTAAATATATGGTGAAACACAAAAACAGGAGAAAAACAACTTTATTTATTTTCTCTCTCTCTCTCTCTCTCTCCCGAGCTTGGTATCTTTTGTTAGATTAATTAACATTTCTCTCAACAGTAACTATGTCAGACATGATTTAACCACTGGTCAAATGCTGGTTATCATTCAGACACGTGGCTCAACCAGAAAGAGCAGCGTGGCCCAATAGAATAATTACATAGAAAAATTTAAATAAATCAAAATAAAATGGATATATTTCAACTCAAAATGTATTCAACATAAAAGTTATAGTTCTTTTTGCGATCTATAACTTTCATGTATAACTCAAGATCTAAATACGTCATATATACAAGTATTTTTTTGTAAGCATTTTTAAGGAATTAAAAACACTTAATTTTATTTCTTTTCTTTCTTTTTTTGTGTTTTGAATTTATAAATAATGTTAAATATAAAAAATACATTATTAATATGATTTTTATTTTATTGTTATAATAAGAAAACATATAAATAATAGACACAATAATAGAATTATTTATGTACAATATTTAGGATTATCTAATACAAATGGTTAATTATTGATTTGAATTAATTAGTCATTAGTTGAATTGAATTAGTTAAGCTAGAGGGATAATAAATGAAAATAATAATGATAAATCATAGCCTTACTACCCCTATACTTAAACTTTGCTCGTCCTCAAGCAAACAAAGAATGAATAAATAAATAGATGAATCCCTTATTGTGCATGTGAGGTACAAGGCTTAACATTTGGGATACACATTTTAAATGTGACAGTTAAACGCTAAATCTTAACCAAGTCTTGATCAAAAGGAGCTCAACTTCCCTAATTTTTGGACTCTATGGGTGTGTGTGTATGTGTATATATATATATATAAGAGGAGTGACTTTAGTGTAGATTGCATACATAGGTGTAGAATTAAGGCTTCACCTAAAGTTCCAGTTTCAAAAACCTTCCTTAATACCCAATCCTCAACACCAAGGAATAAATCTAGTCTTGCTTCAATCCACCATATCTTTAATTGTCAAACTTAAAAGAATAAAAAGAAAGGTCGGATATGGAGGGTATAGGTTTGTGTCGTTTCTTTTCCCCTCATATAGGAACAAGGAATCACTCAAGCACCTTATTAACACACACATGTATATTTTGGTGTTTGACTAGTGTGTTCATCAAGAGAATATTAAGTTGTCTACACTTGTTTTCATGGGAATGCACCGAGGCATGTCTCTTTTGAGTATCAGTTATACCTTCAACACAAAGACTTGTATCATTATACAGATCATAACCCTTTTATGGTGCTAGCCCGACTGATAGGCTAAGATTTTGGTCCAAGTGGATACTTAAAAAGGTTGGGAGCCTTTACATTGGAGTAAGCTTATTTGAATGTAACATTGTAGTGAAAGAGCTTATTTTTACAATTTATTTTTGTTTTCTTTTTCGCTAGCTCCACTACAAAAGTTTTCACACACCCATCAACAACCTTTAATGGTTTTATGCATGTTGGTATTTAGGTTTATGTAAACATAGTATAAGAACCCTGTTCTCATATTGGCTAAGGTGCTGACACTCAAGGTTCATGAAGTCTTGATTAGCTTTATCCCATTCTAAAGCACCATAAAATCAGGTCCAAACTCAAACCTCTCATCCTAGTTCCACAAGCAAAACCAAAACTCATCACATTATTCACGTAATCGTTCATATGAAGAGCATTTCATATTCTTTTTAAAGGAAGAGATTAAACACACAATATAGCATGCATATATTTCAAACAAGGGAGCTCAAGTAAATCAATCATAGATCTCTAATGACCAAGAAAAGTTAAACTTTGAGTCAAATGTCAATCTAAACCAAGTATTATAAACTACCCAAGTCTTGTGTAAAAGTGAAAGTGTCAGCGACAAAACCATTCATTAGTTACCTTTTTTTCAAATATATTGTAAGTATATGTATAGAATCAAGGTGTTAAAACAATTTGTACCCTTTTCAAGACAATTTGTAAAACATTTGTACAAAATGTGTCAAATAAATATAAATATTTTCATAACATTTTACAAATCATTTTACAGATAGTTTTAAATCCTCATACCGATAGCGCATAAAAATATACAATATAAGTGTAAGTACGAGATATTATTAAAGTATATATGCAGTATATAAGCATACCCCCCTATACTTAGCTTGTGCTATGTCATCATGACACAAAGTGAAATGAAAAACATAGCTCGTACAATGCATAAAGAGGAAAAATAGTACAAGGACTTGAGAAGCAGAATGACCCCTCTATACTTAGGCTTTAAATAGCTTAAGTGTAGTACTGAAGTACGAAGAGACTAGTTATAAAAGAATATAAGTCGACCAACTAAGGGAACACGTTCTACCCCCTATACTCAGGATGAAAATATCCTATGTATGAAGAAGAAAATGAAGAAGAGGGGCCTAAAAGGTGTTTAAATAAACTTAAAGGGATGTACATATGTAGGATTTGGACCCCCCTATACTTAGGCTTTAAATAACCTAAGTAAGGAGTAAGAATCTAAAGAACGGAGAAACTAAACACTAAAAGAATGAAATAAATAAAGTTTTAGTGATGAAAAGTGAAAAATAATATGAATCTTCAAGCCGCTGAATCTGCCTTATCTGAATCTTCAAGCTATGACTTCATCTAGAGTAGTCTAGATATAAATCAATGTTTGTACTCCGCATGTAGGAAATCCGATCAAAATGGATCAATTGTTCATTGATGTCAACAAATTATTTCTACAGCTGCCCATTCACTAGGATACAACATGCAACATCTTATAGATCAAATGTCTCAATACTACCATTGTTGTGCACATCATTCACCAAATAGGGACCCATCATTTTTTACTTTAACTTTCCATGGAAAACCTCAACCTAGTGGATAACAACCACATCTATTGTCTTGGGACAAAGTTCTTAATTCGAATATGCTTGTCATGTCACTTCCTAACCTTGTCCTTATAGACCACACGGTTGTCGTATGCTCGATTTATGATTTCTATAAGCTTATTGATGTCTAGGTCCCTACACAACTTTCCCAAGTGACAACTGCAATTTTGTTCTTAATTGCCTACTTAGGCTTGTGAATCAATTCAATGAGAAAAAGTCATGGCTTGCCATAAATTATCCTAAAAGGAGAAGTGTCGAGCAATGTCTTATAGGCCATCCTGTAGGGCCACAAAACTTGATCCAACAACTAAGACAAATTCTTCCTATCAGGACATACTAACTTCTACAATATGCTCTTTACTTCTCGATTTGACACCTCTACCATGTTGTTCGACAGTGGTTGGTAAGGATGAAGGATATGGGGCATCACATAAGAATGAGAATCACATCATATGCAATCGAGAGCGACTAGTCACACTAGTGGCTTGGTGCAACAGAATTGTTTTAAAAAAATTATACCGATTAAACCACTACGTCGTTGTGTTGCTGCTTCGATTACTCATGGATCTATGTCTCCTTCAATGTGACTTGATCATGAAGAAGACGTCGGATCTTGTGTGATGAGATCATGAGTTTCGTTGCTTGGATCATCAACTTGAATTGCGTGGAGCATGTGTTTCATCAACACGCTTGCAAGTGTCTCCTCCGTTGGATCAGACTTGAAAGGATGTCTCTTGCTTTAGATACTCGATCGCAACCACGCTTCAAGGGGTAACCCTAATATCTTATTTGTAGTTTAGATGAAACGATCCATGAAGGAGACAGATCCATGAATAATTGTGACCATGATTTTTATAATAAGAAAACGTATAAAATAGACGCAATAATAGAATTATTTATGTATAATATTTAGGTTTATCTAATAAAATTGTTAATTATCGATTAATTAGTTAGTCATTAATTGAATTGAATTATTTAAGCTAGAGGGATAATAAATGAAAATAATAATGATAAATCAAAGCCTTACTACCCCTATACTTAAAATTTGCTCGTCCTCGTGCAAATAAAGAATGAATAAATAAATAGATGAATCCCTTATTGTGCATGTGCGATACACAGCTTAACATTTAGGAGACACGTTTTAAATGTGACTCTTAAACGCTAAATCTTAACCAAGTCTTGATAAAAAAAGAGCTCAACTCCCCTAATTTTTGGACTCTATCTCTCTCTCTCTCTCTCTCTCTCTCTCTATATATATATATATATATATATATATATATATATATAAGAGGTGTGACTTTAGTGTAGACTGCATGTACATGTGTAGAATTAAGGCTTCACCTAAAGTTCCAGTTTCAAAAACCTTCCTTAATACCCAATCCTCAACACCAAGGAATAAATCTAGTCTTGCTCAATCCACCATCTCTTTAGTTGTCAAACTTAAAAGCATAAAAAGAAAGGACGGATATGGAGGATATAGGTTTGTGTCATTTCTTTTCTCCTGATATAGGAACAAGGAATCTGTCAAGCACAGTATTAACACACACATGTATATTTTGATGTTTGACCAGTGTGTTCATCAATAGAATACTAAGTTATCTACACTTGTTTTCATGGGAATGCATCGAGGCGTGCCCTTTTGAGTATCAATTATACCTTCAACACAAAGACTTGTATCATTATACAATGCATAACCCTTTTATGGTGCTAGACCGACGGATGATAGGCTAAGATTTTAGTCCAAGTGGATACTTAAAAAGGTTGGGAGTGCTTTCCACCGGAGTAAGCTCATTTGAATGTGACAATGTAGTGAAAGAGCTTATTTTTACAATTTATTTTTGTTTTCTTTTTGGCTAGCTCAACTACCAAAGTTTTCACACACCGATCAACAACCTTTAATGGTTTTATGCATGTTGGTATTTAGGTTTATGTAAAGATAGTATAAGAACCATGTTCTCATACTGGAGAAGGTGCTGGCACTCAAGGTTCATGAAGTCTTGATTAGCTTTATCCCATCCTCAAGCACCATAAAATCAGGTCCAAACTCAAACCTCTCATCCGAGTTCCTGAAGCAAAACCAAAACTCATCACATTATTCACGTAATCGTGCATATGAAGAGCATATCATATTCTTTTTAAAGGAAGAGATTAAACACACAATATAGCATGCATATATTTCAAACTAGGGAGCTCAAGTAATTCAATCATAGATCTCTAATGACCAAGAAAAGTTAAACTCTGAGTCAAATGTCAATCTAAACCAAGTATTATAAACTACCCAAGTCTTGTGTAAAAGTGAAAGTTTCAGTGACAAAACCATTCATTAGTTACCTTTTTTCAAATAAATTGTAAGTATATGTATAGAATCAAGGTGTTAAAACAATTTGTACCCTTTTCAAGACAATTTGTAAAACATTTGTACAAAACATGTCAAATAAATATGTATATTTTCATAACATTTTACAAATCATTTTACAAATAGTTTTAAATCCTCATACCCATAGAGAATAATAATATACAATATATGTGAAAGTACGGGGTATTATTAAAGTATATATGCAGTATATAAGCATATCCCCGAATAATTCGCTTGTGCTATGTCATCATGACACAAAGTGAAATGACAAACATAGCTCGTACTAAACATAAAGAGGAAAAATAGTACAAGGACTTGAGAACAAGAATGACCCACCTATACTTAGACTTTAAATAGCTTAAGTGTAGTACTGAAGTACGAAGAGACTGGTTATAAAAGAATATAAGTAGACCAACTAAGGGATCAAGTTCTACCCTCCATACTCAGGCTGAAAATAACCTATGTATGGAGAAGAAAATGAAGAAGAGGGGCCTAAAGTGTGTTTAAAGAGCCTTAAAGGGATGTACATAAGTAGGATTTGGACCCCACTATACTTAGGCTTGAAATAACCTAAGTAAGGAGTAAGAATCTTAAGAAGGAAAAACTAAACACTAAAAAAATGAAATAAATAAAGTTTTAGTGAGGAAAAGTAAAAAAGAATATGAATATTCAAGTCGCTGAATCTATCTTATTTGAATCTTCAAGCTATGACTTCATCTAGAGTAGTCTAGAATTAAATCAATGTTTGTACTCCGCATGAAGGAAATCCGATCACACTGGGCGAGTTGGTCATTGATGTCAATAAAATATTTCAACAATTGCCCATTAACTAGGAAAGAACATGCACCATCTTAGATATCAGATGTCTCAATGATACCATTATTGCGCACATCATTCACCAAATAGGGACCCATCCATTTTGACTTTAACTTTCCATGGAAAACCTCAACCTAGCATTGAACAACCATATCTTTTGTCTTGGGACAAAGTTCTTAATCCGAATATGCTTGCCATGTAACTTCCTAACCTTGTCCATATAGACCACACTGTTGTCGTATGCTCGATTTGGGATTTCTATAAGCTTATTGATGTCTTGGTCCCTACACAACTTTCGCAAGTGACAACTGCAATTTTATTCTTAATTACCTACTTAGGCTTGTGAATCAATTCAATGAGCAGAAGTCATGGCTTGCCATAAATTATCCTAAAAGGAGAAGTGTCTAGCAATGTCTTATAGGCCATCTTGTAGGCCCACAAAACTTGATCCAACAACTGAGATAAATTGTTCCTATCAGAACAAACTAACTTCTACATAATGCTCTTTACTTCTCGATTTGACACATCTACCATGTTGTTCGACAATGTTTGGTAAGGATGAAGGATATGTGGCATCATAGAAGAATGAGAATCGTATCATATGCAATCGGGAGCGACTAGTCGCACTAGTGGCTCGGTGCAACAGATTTTTTTAAATTAATTTATACCGATTAAACCACTATGTTGTTGTGTTGCTACTTCAATTACTCATGGATCTATGTCTCCTTCAATGTGACTTGATCATGAAGAAGATGTCGTATCTTGTGTGATGAGATTAGGAGATTCGTTGCTTGGATCATCAATTTGAATTGCGTGGAACACGTGTTTCGTCAACATGCTCGCAAGTATCTCCTCCATTAGATCGGACTTGAGAAAGGATGTCTCTTGCTTTAGATAACCGATCGCAACCATGCTTCAAGAGGTAACCCTGGTATCCTGTTTGTGATTTAGATGAAACGATCCATGAAGGAGACATGGATCCATGAATAATTGTGACCATGATTTTTATAATAAGAAAACATATAAAATAATAGACACAATAATAGAATTATTTATGTACAATATTTAGTTTATCTAATACAAATGGTTAATTACTGATTTGAATTAATTAGTCATTAGTTGAATTGAATTATTTAAGCTAGAGGGATAATAAATGAAAATAATAATGATAAATCAGAGCCTTACTACCCCTATACTTAAACTTTGCTCGTCCTCGAGCAAATAAAGAATGAATAAATAAATAGACAAATCCCTTATTGTGCATGTGAGATACAAGGCTCAACATTTAGGATACATGTTTTAAATGTGACACTTAAAATGCTAAATCTTAACCAAGTCTTGATCAAAAGGAGCTCAACTTCCCTAATTTTTGGACTCTATGTATGTGTGTGTGTGTGTAAAGAGGTGTGACTTTAGTGTAGACTGCATGTAGAGGTGTAGAATTAAGGCTTCACCTAAAGTACCGGTTTCAAAAACCTTTCTTAATACCCAATCCTCAACACCAAGGAATAAATCTAATCTTGCTTCAATCCACCATCTCTTTAGTTGTCAAACTTAAAAGCAAAAAAAGAAAGGCCGGATATGGAGGATATAGGTTTGTGTCGTTTCTTTTCTCCTTATATAGGAACAAGGAATCTCTCAAGCACCGTATTAACACACACATGTATATTTTGGTGTTTGACCAGTGTGTTCATCAAGAGAATACTAAGTTGTCTACACTTGTTTTCATGGGAATGCACCGAGGCGTGTCTCTTTTGAGTACCAATTATACTTTCGACACAAAGACTTGTATCATTATACAATGCATAACCCTTTTATTGTGCTAGACTGACTGATGATAGGCTAATATTTTGGTCCAAGTGGATACTTAAAAAGGTTGGGAGCGCTTTCCACCGGAGTAAGCTCATTTGAATGTAACATTGTAGTGAAAGAGCTTATTTTTATAATTTATGTTTGTTTTCTTTTTGGCTAGCTCCACTACCAAAATTTTCACACATCGATCAACAACCTTTAATGGTTTTATGCATGTTGGTATTTAGGTTTATGTAAAGATAGTATCAGAACCCTGTTCTCATACTGGCTAAGGTGCCGATACTCAAGGTTCATGAAGTCTTGATTAACTTTATCCCATCCTCAAGCACCATAAAATCAAGTCCAAACTCAAACCTCTCATCCTAGTTCCTGAAGCAAAACCAAAACTCATCACATTTGTCACGTAATCGTGCATATGAAGAGCATATCATATTCTTTTTAAAGGAAGAGATTAAACACAGAATATAGCATGCATATATTTCAAACTAGGGAGCTCAAGTAATTCAATCATAGATATCTAATGACCAAGAAAAGTTAAACTCTGAGTCAAATGTCAATCTAAACCAAGTTTTATAAACTACCCAAGTCCTGTGTAAACGTGAAAGTGTCAGCGACAAAACCATTCATTAGTTACCTTTTTTTTCAAATAAATTGTAAGTATATGTATTGAATCAAGGTGTTAAAACAATTTGTACCCTTTTCAAGACAATTAGTAAAACATTTGTACAAAACGTTTCAAATATATATATATATATAGAGAGAGAGAGAGAGAGAGAGGAGTGATCCTATGAGAGGATGGACTTATGAGAGGGTGAGAGAATCCGTTCACATCCATTGATCTTTGAAAGCATTCAATGGTTGGGATTAAACAGGCAAAACCGGCCTTCCAACGCAAGCTGCTTTGCTTTTCCGATTCCCAACGTCCATTCCTTGAGTGCGGATCCATCTTTATCGAGGTTATTTCCTTCTCGCCCATGACTGTTCAAGGTTCTTCCCCTCGAGCCCCTGCCCCATCTTCCAGTTGAAGCCAATGTCGACAAGATCTCCAGTCGTCGCCGCCACTGACTCAACTCTCGTTCTTGTCGGTTGAAGTTGCTGGCGTGTTTTTCATTCTTGCCGACAATGTCTCTAGCCGTCACCACCGTCGTGATTCTCCTCCTTATTCCTTACATGATTCAACACCACCAATAGTTGCGGCCACCGTTGGCAAGATCGTCAGTTGCCGACGACGACTACGTTGGCATTCACAACGCTCGCACTGCACCCTCTTACTCGCGGTCATCATCCACACGTCGAATGCTTGACATGATCCTTCCCCTTGTCAGATCAAGTTCCATATCATATACTTGCACCTCATTATTTGCAATCTTTGGTGCATCAAATGTGTAGATAAAAAAAACAAAACTGTTTTGCAACGGATTTATGAAGCAAATTGCCTATTTGGTTTTATAGAGCAGGAGTCTGTAACACGAGAAATATATCATGTAAAACACAACATATCTTGTGTACTCCTTTGAATAGAGGTTGTAATTTTAGTCTTGTGTAATCCTTTGGACAGAGTTTGTAATTTTAGTTGTGTTTGTTCATGGTTGGGAATAGGTACAGCAAAATCTCTGTCCGTGAACATCTTTGTATTTTATATTGTGGGACTTCGGCTTGGTATACAAGTAATGTAAAAATTAAAATGATGTCCTTAATTAAGAAAGTCTATGTATTTATCGAAAAATATAATATACAGCTATTCTCTTTGTGTGAAAAGAGATACCAAGCTTATTTCAACCTAGAAAATATTATATATAGGGAGTAGAATTGATAATAACTCCTTCCTTTGGATATGCACTATTGGTCACCAATTATTATTTTTAAGTGCTAAAAAATCAATTCTTCTGGCGTCGTTGGTACGTAAAATTCTACATGCATAATGTCACTTTATTTCCATATTCTCATCTCCAACTGCATACTGGAATTCTTCTGCACGTCAATGTCACCAGCTTCATCCCCATCTACACGTTCTTCGCATCTTGATCCATCCCAGTCCTCTATCGTAGTAGTTCCTACCCCTCAAATCGGCCTCTCACTTCGCAGTGCATGAGATGACTACATACTGATAAACGTTTTCTTCGTATTATTTTTTAGAACTCTGTAGAAGACTACATCAACTAAATATATTTCATACTATAGATGAGAAGTTGGCAATATTTGACTTTGGTAATGCAATGTGCTTCAACGACGGATATAACAATATAAGCATACCGAAGTAAGAAGGCAACTTCCACAAGAACAGTTTTCGTATTAGGATGAGTACTATCGGGTTTGATATAATTAAAGTTAAAAACCAGAGATATTATCGAAGTGAAGGATCAACAAGTGCGTGACGGCTGCGGCCTTCGTATGCGAGCGAGGATAGTGACCTTTGAGGATGCAAGAGCGGTGCTTCCGTCAGCGTACACGGGCAGCGCCCTAAAGAAACATGCTCGAAGGCCGTGCCAAACGATTGGCAGCGCCAGAAGATGCGCACGGGCATCGACGTTTGTGTTCAAGGTATGCAACCTTCGTGGCGGAGCCGAGGCAGCCACCTTCGAGGCATGCGATGTGGGTGCCTTCAGTTTACGTGCACGGACGATGCACTTCGCCTGCGAGGCTGCGACTTTCTTTGCATGCACAGGTGGCTTGTGAAGCAGTAACCATCGTTTGCGAGGGGAAACCTTATGCATTCTTGGTGATGGATGAGAGAACTGGGACTGACCTCTGATGGTGTATATGCATTTAAATATCAAAACAGAATTGACCCCCAATAAGCACGTCGGAGTTGGTGAGGAGCACAGATGAGAATCGATAGGGGCTGACGTTGACGGCGATAGTGGTGGACTGAGACACTCTCTGCAATGATCTGACAAGGGGAAGGATCATGTCAAGCATTCGACGTGTGGATGATGACCGCGAGTTAGAGGGTGCAGTGCGAGCGTTGTGAATGCCAACGTAGTCGTCATCGGCAACTGACGATCTTGCCAACGGTGGCCGCAACTGTCGGTGGTGTTGAATCATGTAAGGAATAAGGAGGAGAATCACGACGGTGGTGACGGCTAGAGACATTGCCGGCAAGAATGAAAAACACGCCAGCAACTTCAGCCGACAAGGACGAGAGTTGAGTCAGTGGCGGCGACGACTGGAGATCTTGTCGACGTTGGCTACAACTGGAAGATGGAGCATGGGCTCGAGGGGAAGAACCTTGAACAGTCATGGGCGAGAAGGAGATAACCTCGATAAAGATGGATCCGCACTCAAGGAATGGACGTTGGGAATCGGAAAAGCAAAGCAGCTTGCGTTGGAATTCTGGTTTTTCCTCTTTAATCCCAACCATTGAATGCTTTCAAAGATCAATGGATGTGAACAGATGCTCTCACCCTCTCATAAGTCCCTCCTCTCATAGGATCACTCCTCTATATATATATTTTCATAATATTTTACAAATCATTTTACAAATAGGTTTAAATCTGCATACCCATAGCGCATAATAATATACAATATATGTGAAAGTACGGGATATTATTAAAGTATATATGAAGTATATAACCATACCCCCCCTATACTTAGCTTGTGCTATGTCATCATGACACAAAGTGTAATGAAAAACATAGCTCGTACTAAGCATAAAGAGGAAAATAGTACAAGGACGTGAGAACCAGAATGAACCCCTTACTTAGGCTTTAAATTGCTTAAGTGTAGTATTGGAGTATGAAGAGACTGGTTATAAAAGAATATAAGTAGACCAACTAAGGGAACAAGTTCTACCCACTATACTCAGGCTGAAAAAAACCTATGTATGAAGAAGAAAATGAAGAAGAGGGGCCTAAAGGGTGTTTAAAGAACCTTAGAGGGATGTACATAAGTAGGATTTGGACCCCCCTATACTTAGGCTTTAAATAACCTAAGTAAGGAGTAACAATCTAAAGAAGGGAGAAACTAAACACTAAAAGAATGAAATAAATAAAGTTTTAGTGAGGAAAAGTGAAAAAGAATATGAATCTTCAAGCCACTAAATCTGTCTGTTCTAAATCATCAAGCTATGACTTCATCTAGAGTAGTCTAAAATTAAATCAATGTTTGTACTCCACATGAAGGAAATCCGATCAAAATGGACCAATTGTTCATTGATGTCAACAAAATATTTCAACCGCTGCCCATTCACTAGGAAATAACATGCACCATCTTAGAGATCAGATGTCTCAATACTACCATTGTTGTGCACATCATTCACCAAATAGGGACCCTTCCATTTTGACTTTAACTTTCCATGGAAAACCTCAACCTAGCGTTGAACAACCACATCTTTTGTCCTGGGTAAAGTTCTTAATCCGAATATGCTTGTCATGTCACTTCCTAACCTTGTCCTTATAGACCACATTGTTGTCGTATGCTCGATTTTGGATTTCTATAAGCTTATTGATGTCTAGGTCCCTACACAACTTTCCCAAGTGACAACTGCAATTTTGTTCTTAATTGCCTATTTAGGCTTGTGAATCAATTCAATGAGCAAAAGTCATGGCTCGCCATAAATTATCCTAAAAGAGTAGTGTCGAGCAATGTCTTATAGGCCATCTTGTAGGCCTACAAAACTTGATCCAACAGCTGAGACAAATTCTTCCTATCGGGACATACTAAATTCTGCAATATGCTCTTTACTTCTCGATTTTACACATCTACCATGTTGTTTGACAGTGGTTGGTAAGGATGAAGGATATGGGGCATCACAGAAAAATGAGAATCGCATCATATGCAATCAGGAGCGACTAGTCGCACTAGTGGCTCGGTGCAACAGAATTTTTTAAAAAAATTTATACCGATTAAACCGCATGATCCAAGAACACTTCTCGAATCGTTTCATCTAAACCACAAACAAGATATTAGGGTTACCTCTTGAAGCGTGGTTGTGATCGAGTATCTAAAGTAAGAGACATCCTTTCTCAAGTCCGATCCAACAGAGGAGACACCTGCGAGCGTGTTGATGAAACACATGCTCCACGCAATTGAAGTTGATGATCCAAGCAACGAATCTCCTGATCTCATCACACAAGATCCGACACCTTCTTCATGATCAAGTAACATTGAAGGAGACATACATCCATGAGTAATCAAAGCAGCAACACAACGACGTAGTGGAGACGATGAAGGCTCTATCTAGGGCACCGAGGTGGACGACCACAATGAGAGAGAAATAGTAGACGTGTAGAGAGAGAGACATGATATGTTTTCTTGTGTAATATAAATTGCTAGGGCTACTCTTCTTATTTATACTACTTGTATGTACATGGATCTCAATCCATGTGCTCACACAAATCAAATGGTTGACAAGTATTTGTGCTTTCAATTAATGACCATGATTTTGTTGCACAAATTTGCAACAATAATTTGTTGTCTTTAAAATAAATTTAATATATTTCAATTTAAATTAAAGCAATAAACATGCAATTACTTTGAAGGAAAGCAAGCCTCCTTCCATATATAGGGTGGACGACCACCAAGAGAGCCCACGTTGGCCATCCACACTATGTATGGAAAGAATGCTCTCTCATTCCTATTATGTTTAGATATTATATCTCACATAATATTCCACATATGCAACAACTTTTGTTGCAAAATTATTCACCAAAATAATTCCAAATTATTTTATAATAATTTCAATCATGCCATTGATAATTGTGAATCATATTCACACATCCAAAATAGAATGTAAATTGCATTTAAAATTAATTGTTTAATGTGAAGCCAATTCGCATCAAATATTAATTTGTAAATACAAATTACAGTGATCTCTCTCTAATATATTGTAAACCACATTTATAAAATCCTTGAATAATATGAATAGTGCTATCCACATCATTCACATCCTTGATAATTAAATCACATCTAATCAACTTGGATGTCCATTCTCATGTGCCCAAATAATATGAATCACGTTCACATTATTCACATCTTTGATAATCAAATCACACTTAGTTATCTTAGATAAGTCTCAAATAATAAGAATCAAATTTATATTATTCATGATAATTAAATCACATTTAACTATATTTTTTGCTCAATGCTCAGATACATTATCAACAATGGAATTGTTCTTCAAATCCTTCAAGAATAATGCGATTTCTCTACGGATACTTACAGATAAAGATAGGGAGATTGTACATTCTACGTATAGTGACTTGCACATTGAGATCGCATCTCAAATCCAGATCATGGGGACCTCCCACACTTGCTTGACTAAATCAAGGTCGTAGATCTAATCTTCTCATTACATATGAATCACATTCAAATAAATGTCCAACATTTGGACTATGATTAGATTACTTATCTACTGAGAGGAGTCATTAAAATATAGACTTGTTTCATCTCTCCCTCGGAATGGAAGCATCTTGGTTATACAATCTTTTATGATCACATCACCCTCAAGTATTCCTAATACCTGTACATCTTGCATACTGGAAGACCTAGAATAAACTCGAAGATTTAGATCTATTTAGACTGTCTCCTTCAGGTTCTTTTCATTAAGTTTATTATTTGATAATTAGGAGTTGGTATCGATCATATACTTTCCAAAAGCATGTATCATACCTAGGTATTGATCATATACTTTCCAAAAGTACATATCAAACCTCTAAATTCAGGTAAGCTTCTAAAGTGAGATTACCATGCACGGAATTTTAATCCAAATATCTCATAAGTGAGCTCATATCTTCTAGTTCAGTAAATGATCTTGTGTGATCCCTTTGAGAGATCGTAATACTCATATGCCCTTGTATGCACTCCAACACACCGATGTATAGACCTTGATTAGGCCATCAACCTATCGGTATGCCAAATGTACATACTTAAACATATAGTAACACATATATTTCCAGTTAGCGGATGCATGCCTATATCATGACAACATATGATATATGTCTTTGGTTATATCGATCTTCTTAAGTCAACTCTTTGATGTCGGTCAGAGGACTTGCATCAAGATGTCGGTTATATATCAACTTTAGAGAAAGGATTGCCATCTCCTTCTCATGATGGTGATCCTCTCTTAACAATCACTTGATGGTGCTTGATGAGTCCTCAATCTAGCTCTTTAGATATTCATACAAGCACCAGCCACTATGATTCAATAATTGAATCAACATTTATATGATCATTAAGATGGCCATGGTACATCGACCTAATTGTACTAAGGGTCCTATTATGCAAATTAATTATCATTCATTTCAGATCAAGGAATGATATTTGCAATAACATTTATTGCAGAATGGCTAGCCGTAGGCTCGCATGTCTTGTAATCTCCCACTATCCCAAAGATCCATTAATGGGGTAATCTTTAAACCCACACTCATGTGAAAATCATAAGCTATTTAATATATCTAGGTAAGCTGATCAATCACTCTTTTCCTGAGAGACTACGCCAAGTCCTTTTACGGTACTTGCATATCTCTTAGTAACAATGCTCACATCCAATGCGAATGTTGCATCTTATGCAACCAATACTCAATCTTATTAAAGAAGTTACAGTGTCTTTGAAACTTCAACTCAATAATCGTTATAACCAGTATGTAATTTCTATCATCCTTACAGTAAGCCCCAGAGATGTCTATTTCTTAAGACTAAGACCCAGTCTTATGTCTTATAAGGCCTCTGTAGTTAAGACATTTCATATCACTATCTATAACGTCTTAATCTCGTAAAGATAAGACTTAGAGATCACAATCTCTGAAATATTATCTTCTTTGAAGGTATTTTTATTACTGCAATCAAGTGTTTTAACTATATAGTAGGATCAGTAATAGTTACTACTCTCACTACATGGCAGACATTTAGCTTTTGTACACATATGGCATACACAGAGCTTCCCAAAACTGATGAATTATGACATGTAGATTTGGTAAACACTCTTTGAGGTGCTATACCTTTAGATAGGTCAGTACCATATCTTAATGGAAGGAAGCATTCCTTGGGTTCTTCCAAGAATGGAACATGCCCAAGGTGTACCATTAATGTGACGGTCCCAGTGCCCTCTTCTCTTTGCTTCTGAACAACTTCAGAACTAACATCTAAGAGGTATCCTTGAGATTATATCTCAAGGAATGGAATATCCAGATTATAAAACACTTATTATCATCCTTATATCATTCCAAATGATTAGGATTTCATCTACATTTTAGCATGATGAATAGGACAACATTCCCATTAAGCTTTCATGGTTCTCAAGATTTTATCTGAAATCATAACATTTATAATTCCATCGAATCTACTGTTACAACTACAAGAAGCTTATTTGAGTCCGCAGATTGAGTTATTCAGCTTGCACATCTTGCTTTCCTCAACTATGAAGACCTAGGGTAAATTCATATGAATATTCTCGAAGAAGTAATAATAGAGGAATGCAATATCTCTTCCATCTTGTAGATTTCAAAGTCAAGTTGTGTAGATACGGTTAGCAATATTATGGTGGGCTTATGCTTGTTCACTGAAAAGCAAGTCTCATCGCAAACAATGTCTTCTCTTAGTGTGTATATTTTAGATACGAGCCATGCTTTTGAAGGTCTATATCTTCTCATCAGGTTCCCTCCTTTTCTTGAAGATCCATTTACACCAAACGAGTCTTACCCTTATAGGTGGATCCTCGAGGGTTCATATACAACACTTGTATATGAAATTTACTTTAGACTTTATTGCTAACAACTATCTCTCCATGTCATGATCCTCAGAAGCTTCATCATATGAAGTCATATCATTGTCAGACTTAACTGACAAATGAATTAAATCCTCAAATTATATTGAAAAGGAATGAGTGTTTCATCTTTAATCGTCCTTTTAGTTTCCGATTTGAAGTGTCTCATTATCTTCTCAAGATTCAATGACATCCTTAACTTCATTTTCATCTTGATTCTCAAGATAGTCATCGTCTAAGAATCATATCCTTATAGATGAGATATTTTAAGAATGTCAAGGTCATAAGTTAGGTATCCAATACCATCCTTTATTTTTATAATGAAGTAGCACACTTTGGTGCGAGATTCCAGCTTACTTGCATAGTATGTCATGAAGGATATATATTGTAGTCTCTACTACATATATACCTGGAAACTAAGAGGTAATTATGCTAATATTCATCATTGGTTAAATCATGTCACATATCATCCAATTGTATCTCCCTACAACTCTATTGAGCTAAGGTGTATCAGGAGAAGTGAGATAGGGATGATATTCATATATCCATAATGTATCCTTGAATTTATTTAATAGGCACTTGCTACCTTTATTAGATCTAATTCGTTCATATTCCTTCAAACTTTGGTTCTAGATCAACATTGTAAATCTTTGAACATTTCAAAGCTTTCTAAGGTGAAGGGAAGAAACCTCATATCATAAAAAATCATTAATTGATATCACATATCATCAATGTTTATTATGATATAGATGATCCACATACATCCATATGTACGAGATATTGAATACCTTGGCATCTTACACCATTCCCAGAACAGGGTGCATAGGGCATTTTTACTTTAAATACAATATTCACAAGTATGGAAGATTTGAAATTTCAGACATTCTGAAGCTTCATCTCTTACTAGTCTGTTGATCTCATCAATAGATATATGCCCAAGGCTTGATGTCCGATCATTGTCAAATGATCTCCATCTTCCAATTGATCTTAAAAGGTTTAATTTCTAATATTAGAAATGTTAGTGAACCATTCATTAATATCCTAATTTAATAGAATCCTCTAGATATTAGATTACTATCTAAAATATATCCATCATATTTCTTTATGATTGGTCTATTCTAGAATTCATGTTTATTTCCAACATTCAGAAATAAACTATGAGTATATTCTATTATCTAGGTCATAGAGACATTCTCTAGGACTAAGGGTTCTCTCACTGAAAATATGAAGTCTATCTATCAATAGAGGTTGTTGCAACAATTGCATCAATATCCATGTGGATGACTATTAAACCTTATGATCAAATTTTCTAGTCTTCTAAAACATATGCAACCAATTGCAAGTGTTATTAGAAGACTGAGATACAATTATTAGACTTTGGTCTTATCTAATAAGAAAGTCAATTTCAATGATTATATGTAGATTATATAATATTCTGATGCACTATCCAAGTCCTTCTCTAAGGATTCTAGATTGTCTAGATAGTCATACTATTAGTACATCGACTTACTGCAGTATTGGCATTCATCCAACTCTTTGGATGTCATATGTATGGAAGTCATAGAAGTAAAGCCAACTCTTTAACTTTCCTTCTCATATAGACCAGACCATGCTTCCACTGCGCTTCCTTCATCTATAAACAACCATTGCTTAAGACAAAGGATCTCTTACATTAAATTCAAAATATTCTAATATAAGAGTATTTCAACATTAATACATGCTTCATTCAATTCATAAAATATGAATATTATGAAGCTTCATGGATGACATGAGTATAGATAGTAGAATGATGGCATTCATCATATCTACATCCATCTTAACTCTTAAATACTTTGGTTCAAGCATGTACTCAAACATTTTGAGTACATTTTCTCTTATCGAGCCACCATTCTACATAATGTAGTGAATCATGTCATTCATGATTAAATGTCGAGAGCACATATGCATACCAAAACATCTTCTTAATTTTATAAGGATTATTTAACAATTACGATCATCATCGACATGATACTTCCAAAGAACACTCGATGAGAGATCAAAATATAGAGACATACAATTAATGGGTTGTTATCCTATTGTTTGCTTAATTGTCATTCCTCATTATTATTAGAAAACTTGCACATTGCAACCACATACATTAAGTGTCCAGCTGCAAGAACAATATTTTGATCATGAATCCAATTCATGATAATTTTACTGGTTAATATTGACTATAATTTTGAGCGGGTTTAATGAGGATTATCTGAAATAGATATTTGCATAAATATATCAATATATATTACTTTGATTTAAGAATTTTATATCAAAGTTGTCTTGCCTTGTTAGCACTGAAAGTTCATTCCCTTATTGACTCTCAATGTAAGAGATATACTTACCAATATATCTCAAGCAAGATCTGAGATCTCATTTCTTATCTTTGTTACATCCCAATAATGTGAGAAACTATAATTCGGATAAAAATAATGGGATCTCATTCCGTCTTGCAAGTCCAACTTGCATTTCCCAATTCCGTCTTTAACACCTGGGCCCAAAACCCCTAAAGTGATTTTGACTCGTTGTTAATTGAACCAACTGTCAACAGGAATAACACTCACCATGCACAATCCAATATCACCCCAATAATATGTGGACCCAATATTGGGGACACTACGCATACGACCTTACTTTTCAAGAAGCAAAGAGCCCGGTTCATGTGCGCTTATATGCAGGAGCCGTCACTTCGGACATGCGTCTCCTACATACAATCTCTAACAACGGAACCCTTCGCCTTGACAGAAGACCATGGATGTGACATATGTCATCCTCCATATCATGTTCAAATTCGAATTAAATATTATGAATCATATTCACATAATTACTTCTTCAAAGGAAAATACTACTCTATTCATAATAGAGAGTTTAATTTTAATTGGATCTAAGTAAGTGAATCATATTAAATCAATTATCAATCCAATAAACCAACCAACAAACAATTTTAGTTGTTACTTGAAGGATGGTATAATCTCAAAATAAGTATTATTTGAATTTTAATAATTAGAAAAGTACCCCATGATCATTTCAAGCATTATACTTTCCTTACATGCTATCTTGGTCAATACCAACGGGAGTGGGATAGACCGCTCATGGAGCAACCTTCTTCCCCAACGATCCCTTACTAGACACCATATCCACCTCATGTCAGGATAACATGATTTGATCATATTGTATTTGAGATGATAATCGATCTTTCAACCAAAGTTATACCATATAAAATTTATCAAAATCATTTTGATTAATATTATAAGAAGATTTGCTTAACAAATCCTTAATCCTTTTCAAGCATCAATGTTTGTTGGAAAGTTCATTGTAACCAATTCGATCAAGATTAATTGTCTTATTAATTTTGGTTAAGGTAATGTCATTCAAGGAACTAATAACATAATTAAATATTTCACAAATATTCATCAATAATCATTTCAGAAAATTAACCATTAATTTCCATTAATTTAATAAAATGATAATCACAGGATTTATGATCAAGTATGTAATTTCCAGCAGTGACCCATACTTACTAAAATTAGCATAACTCGATCAAATAAAATTCAAATCACGTAAATGAAGTTTATTTGATTTGTCTATTTGATTTATAATAGAATCCAAGTGATAGACACACATTACTAGGTGAATTAAAATCATAATTAACTCTTTATTTAAGGCAAGATTCACCATCCCTGAAATAGTGCATACATGTTCACTAAAAAGATCATAACTTTAGCAAACGAATTCTAAATTGTGCAAACTCAAGTCCCACGATTTCTTTATTTAACGGGAAACTTAATATAAGTAATAATTTCGAATTTAAACACATTTAAACATGGATAAAAAATAACAAAAAATAAGATTGTGTGAATAAAATGTGATGAAACTTCACACAATCAAAATTGCCCAAGTCATCTTAGGTTTATGGATAATATCTGAAACCTCCAACCTGGCTCTGATACCACTTGAAGGATATGAGAAAAAAGCTTTAAGCATCACAAAAGTATGAGAATCACTTCATATGCGATCGGGAGCGACAACTTGCACTAGCTGCTTAGGGCAGTGGAATTTAAAAAAAATAAACCAATGAAACCACCTGATCTAAGAACACTTCTCAGTTCATTTCATATAAACCACAAACAATATATTAGGGTTACCTATTGTGATTGTGATCGAGTCTCTAAAACAAGAGACCTCTTGTCTCAAGTCTGATCCAATAGAGAAGACACTTGCGAGCATGTTGATGAAACATTTGCTCCTCGCAATCCATGTTGATGATCCAAGCAGTGAATCTCCTGAACTCAACACATGAGATATGACGTCTTCTTCACGAGCAAGGCACACCAAAGGAGATGGAAATCCATGTGCAGTCAAAGCAGCAACACGATGGAGTAGTGGCGGCGATGATGACTCTCTCTAGGGAACCAAGGTGGACGACCACAATGAGAGAGAGAGAGAGTAGACATGCAAAGCGAGAGATGTGTTTTCTCGTGTAATATAAAAAAATAAATCTACAATTCTATTTATATTACTAGGATGCCCGTGGATCTCAATCCATGTGCTCACACAAATCCAATGGTTGACATTGATTTGTACTTTAAATCAATGGTCATGGTTTTGTTGCATAAATTTGCAACAATAAGTTATTGTCCTTAAAATAAATTTAATATATTTAAACTCAATCAATATATTTCAATTTAAATAAAAGCAACAAATATGGAATTACTTGAAAGGAGAGCAAGCCTCCTTCCATGTATAGGGTGGACGACCACCAACTTGGAGAGCCCCAATTGGCCATCCACTCTATGTTTGGAATGGATGCTCTCATTCCTATTATGTTGAATCTTGTATCTCACATAATATTCCACATATGAAACAACTTTTGTTGCAAAATTATTCACCAAAATAATTCCAAATTATTTTGTGATAATTTCAATCATGCCATTAATAATTGTGAATCATATTCACACATCTAAAATAAATTGTAAATTGCATTTACAATTAATTGTTCAATGTGAATCCAATTCACATAAATTATTAATTTGTAAATGCAACTTACAATTATCTATCTCTAATATATTTTAAATCACATTTATAATATCAATGAATAATATGGATAGCACTATCCATATTATTCAAATCCTTGATAATTAAATCACATTTAATCATCTCGGATGTCCATTCTCATGTGCCCAAATAATTTGAATCACAATCACATTATAACATCTTCGATTATTAAATAAATTTAAATTATCTTAGATAACTCTCAAAAAATATTAATCAGATTCATATTATTCATGATAATTAAATCATGTTTAACTATCAATTTTGCTCAATGCTTAGATACATTATCAACAATGGTATTATTATTTAATTCCTTCAAGAATAATGTGATTTCTCTGTAGATACTTGGACATAAGGACAAGAATTGTACGTTCCACGTATATTGACTTGGATATTGAGATCACATCTGAAATCCAGATCTCGGGGGCCTCCCACAGATGCTTGATTAAATCAAGGTCGTAGATCTAATCTTCTCATTGCATTTGAATCACATTCAGGTCAATGCCCAACATTTGGACTAAGATTAGATTACTTCTCTACTGACAGGAATCACTAAAATTCACTCCCTTTGAAAGGAAGTGTCATGGTTATATAATCGTCTATGATCAGATTACCCTAAGGAATTCCTAATACCTATACATCTTACATACGGGAGGACTTAGAATAAACCCGAAGTTTTAGATCTATTTTGACTATCTCCTTCAGGGTTTTATAATTAAGTTTCTCATTTGATCATTGGGAGTCGGTATCGATCATATACTTTCGAAAATCATATATCATACCTTGGTTTTGATTTTATACTTTCTAAAAGTATATATCAAACCAACAAATTTATTCAAGCTTCCAAAGCGAGAAGACCGTGCATTTGAATCCCAATATCTCATTAGTGAGCTCATGTCTTCCGGTTCAGTATATGAACCTGTATGATCCCTTTGAGAGATCATATTACTCATATGCCCTTGTATGCACACCAGCGCGTCGGTGTATATATATTGATTAGGCTATCAACCTATCGATCTACAAATGCAAACATATAATAACACATATGTCTCCAGTCAGAGGATGCATGCCTATATCGTGAAAGCATATGATATAGGTCTTTGTTTATCTCGATCTCGTTAAGTCAACTCTTTGACTTAACTTATCTAACACCTCCGAATCTCTATTCCTATGTAGAGGACCTGCATCAAGTGGTCGGTTAGATATCAACATTTAGACAAAGGATTTCCATCTCCTTCTCAAGTTGTAGTTCCTCTCTTAACAATCATTTGACAGTGCATGATGAGTCCTCAATCTAACTCTTTAGATATTCATCCCAGCCTCAACAATTGAATCAACATCTGTATGATCAATAGGATGGCCATGGTACATCACCCTAATTGTACTAAGGGACCTATTATGCAGATTAATTATTCTTCATTTCAGACCATGGAATGATATTTGCGCTAACATTTATTGCATAATGACTCGCCGTGGTCTCAAATGTCCAACAAAGTACTAGTTGCACGATGATCAATACCACAGTCCTTAGCTAGATTTTTCATGTCTCGATTCACAAAGTGGCTACCCCCATCTATAATCAAGACTTTTGGAATACTGAACCTCATAGTGATGTGATCTTTCGCAAACGTACAGACAATCTTGTTGTCTACGGTTCATGTTAAGGTAGCCTCAACCCACCTAGATAAGTAATCAACCCACAAATAAAATGTGCTCATTTCCATTCCTAATTGGGACGGTACCCAAAAATCAACCCCCATGCATCAAATACATCTATATAATCACAAGCTGCATGGTCATCTCATGTCTATATCCTATGGTCCCTCCCATTCTTTGATAAACCAGACACAACCTTACAAAATTTGTAGCATCATGAAACAAGGTTGGCCAAAAGAAGCCACATTGAAGAACCTTATGAGCGGTTCTCTTTCCCAATTGGTGTCCTTCTACTTCTACGGTTTGGTAGTGGTTGAGGACTCTTTGGTATTCCTCCTGAGGACTACATCTTCTCTAAACACAATCATGTCCTTTAAAAAAAATAGATAATCCTCCAAATGGTATCTCCTTGAGTCTGACATCAGATGATCAATACTGCTCTTAGTAAAACCTTGAGGAATTTTATTGCAGACAAGAAAGTTCACCAGGTTGGCATACCATGGGAGTAAGTCGACACACAAATTGATTCATCAAGGAAAGTCTTTTTGATAGGATCAGAATCAGGGGAATCTCTATAGTCAAGTCAGGTAAGGTGATTAAACATCATTCTTAACTACTTGGCTTATCCTCGATCTCCAAATCGAACACCTGAAGTAACAAAATCCACCTAAGAAGACTTGCCTTCACGTCCTTCTTTTCCATTAAGTAATGATTCAATGTGTGATCTATGTAAATAGTCACCTTAGATCTAATAATATATGACCTCAACTTTTCTAAGGCCCAAACTACGGCGAGCACCTCCTTTTCAATAACCATATAATTTTTCTGCGCAGAATCTAATAATTTGCTCGCATAGTAAAGTGCAACTGGAATCCCATCTTGACAATGTCCTAACACAACTCCTATCATAAAATCTGATGCATCAGTCATTATCTCAAAGGGAGGAGACTAATTTGGAACTTGTAAGACTTGCAAATCCATTATTTTTATCTATAAGAGCTCAAGGGCCTCTAGGCTCCTGTGATCTACAATGAGTTCGATGTCCTTTCCTAAGAGCTCAGTCAGTGGTCGAGTAATCTTTGAAAAGTCCTTGATAAATCTTTTATTAAATCCAACCCGCCCTAGAAAATAATGCACTGACATAACAATAGTTGGTGGATCAAATTTCTTGATCACATCCACCTTGGTAGGGTCAACCTCCATTCCTTTTTTGGAGATGACATGTCCCAACATGATACCCTCTGTAACCATGAAGTGACTTTTCTCTGAGGAGAGTACCAGATTAAGTTCCCTACACCTTTAAAGAACTCAGTCCAACTGCACTAAAAATGCATCAAAGGAGTCACCATGGGTCGAGAAGTCATCCACGAATTCCTATAGGAAATCCCCAACCATCTTGGCAAATAATACGATGATGCACGGCTGAAATGTGCCAATGACATTACAAATCCCGAATGACATGCACTTAAAAGAAAAAGTGCTAAATGTACATTTGAACATGGACTTTTCCTTGTCCTAAGGGGTAATCCCCACTAGATCCAACATTGTCCAGCCTATGGCCTTCCGATTCTTTTCTCAAACTTCTAACAATCCAAACTCATGTTCTACGATAATCTTATAACTAATGATGATAGGGAATCAATCTCTGAGTCCAATAAGAATGGCGCACTTAAGTGTAGGGGGAAGCAACTTCAACTTTGGCAATGCTATATCATATATCAAATTAGGATAAACTATCTCTAAATCTAGTTTTGTGTTGCATATAGCTGGGTCTGTCTCTGTTGTGCTTGCCACCAACTCTATTTTACTTGAAGTCAAATCGCTAAAGAAATATGGTAATTCGGTTAAAGCCATGTTCAACTCATCATCATCAACCCTTGAATGTTTCAAAGGAGAAGAAACTAACAAGTCCAAAGGGACCTCTGAGATGTCAAGGGATTAGGGTGAATCTATCAAGAAGCTCTATAGAACCTTGCAAACTACATATTGAACAATGTCCTCTCCTGATGAGAGGGTCTCACTACAAACTATGGGAGATTGTCTCCATGGACCAACTACCCTTAATAAGTTGCACTCTACCTCAAAAGATGAGTAACCTGTGTTGGATTTTAAATCAGGTGTCTACTCTTCGTATGCTTCATATCAAGTTCCACTTCTATGCTTAGAGAATGGAACTTCATCATTCATGTTTGATAGTCAAATACTGCACTAGTGACAAAATCATGCCATATTTAGGTCATCCTTCTAAATATTTTTAATGATGCACTTTCCTGCCTTTAGAGCATGAGAGAAAGAAATTAAACTATCAGAAGAAGAAGATGAAGACTTAGAATCATACATCAAAACTTGCTTTCCTTTATTATTAGAAATTGAGTTCTTCAAACATGAATCTTTACAATTCAATTTGCAATGTAAAATGCTAATGTCTACTAAATGTTGGGGAACATATGCTGTTGATATGTCCTCCTTAACCAAAGGTGCAAGGTACTTTATAGACTCTGTTGATGCGTCTCCATGTTGTGGTCTAGTGTTCTTGTTCCTCTCTCCTCCATTTGTGAATCTCCTTCTCGGTTGATAATGATAATCATGATACGTTTGAAGATGACAGTCTCCTCCATCTACTAAGGTCTCCTCAGATGGAGCCTTAGAGACGTCCTCCTTCATGTCTCATGCCTGATCAGGTGTAAGCCAAGGTCCTTCCACTCATGAGTGAAATGTGTAGAATATCATCAAACAAAAGTATCTCATGCTCAGAGTTAAGCAAACCTGAGCAGTATAAATTATCACCATGCTTCTACTGTGTCTTGTTCAGGCGGTTGGGGTTATCCAGAACCTAGGAAGGAGTGGAGGTAGAAGGCCAGATCTCTTATCCTGCCATCGAAAAAAACCGTTGATGTTACACCGCATATCTTGAATCTCGTTCTTGTAGGACTCGATCTCATCAAGAATCTATTGTTGAATGTATGTCAGAACTAGTGGAGATGGCTAATGTATACCCAAGTATTGCCTAAGCTATCCAAATAGAGAAGAGTAATGGTATCGTGAAGAATGACCCTGATGACCTTGATACTATAGCTGCTGCTGTGAGTACCTCTGAAAATATGGGCCCTGATGAATCTGTATTCCATCATCTTTATTCTTTTAGCTCAAAATCCCTTATAAAACAATTGTAAATATCAATAATATCTTCTTTTTCTAACCCTAAGGGTAAGTATTGTTATTTGTCACTATTTTTACCTAAAATAAATAAAGAAAGAAACAAAGGAAAAATAAAGAAGATCAAAGACTGTATATATGTAATAGATATTGGTTTACTCTAAACCCGAGAGAATGTCAAAACTTGACCTGATATACCAGGAATAAAGTAGAGGGAGATAAGGCCTAAAATCAAGAAAATCAATAGCCATGTATGTATATTTCTCACTATTATACCATTGTATATAATACAAATTAATTACATTATTTTATTTATACTCAGACTCAATTCACCTAAACTTGTTTTCTCTTTAATAATTGTACATAAAAAATCTTTTGTAAATAATTAAAATAATGGTAAGAGAAGTCATTGTACATTGTGTAAATAAGAACACTATGAAAAAGCGGTAAAGCTCAAATTGTCAAATCAATTTTTCTCCACCAAAACTCAGAATTAGTCAAACTCACTTTCATTGTACTCCAAATTAAATAATCTTTAAAATTGAGATGGTTTCATAAAAATCTAAGTTAAGGTGTTAAATGTGGCTTTTGGGGTTCCGTTGCATATTATACCTATGTATATTATTTGTATGTTTATTTTATTTGTATATATATTATTTTTAAATATTTGTATATATTGTATTTAACTTATAGAAAATAAAAATAAAAATAAAAATCAGAAAACCAAAAATCAACTAAACTAAAATCTTATATAAATTGTATATGTTCCACTATGTATATTGTAAAGTATTACTATTTATTTGACCTAATAAATCAACTCTTAAAAACCTAACAAAAATAAATTTAAAACACTTGTAAAATGTTGTATTTTAATAAATCATTAAATTATTATGTTTTTATAAATAATATATTAAAAAATAAGGTGTTGTAATTATAGGTATATATACCTATAAATAAATTTTATTTATTTTCCCATTTTATATAATTTATTTAACTAATTAAAAATGACCAAAAATATGCTAATTAAATTACTAACATTTTCTCTTTACATTATTTTTTTTGTTAAATTCATTTTCTATTTTATTTCAATTTATTTCTTAATTTCCTTCATGTTTTGTCATGTAGCGTAACTGTCTTATTCTCCATGCCTCCTGATTGGTTGAGCCTGGGTCAACTCCCCATTCAATAGACGTTCCCTACTTAACTCTCACACCCTCTTCCTTCTCGGAATTTTCCCACGTGCTCTGATCCTTAATTCCCATCATCTTTTTCGCCTAACCTTTAGCCTAATCAACTAACTCCATCGCTAGCACATTATCTCCATAGATCATGCCTCAATTTGCTCGCGTTTGAATTCAAAAACTCGTCGGACCTCCAGTCCTATTTATAG
Source organism: Ottelia alismoides (assembly GCA_037367405.1). Taxonomy (NCBI): domain Eukaryota; kingdom Viridiplantae; phylum Streptophyta; class Magnoliopsida; order Alismatales; family Hydrocharitaceae; genus Ottelia; species Ottelia alismoides. The sequence goes on from JAZKJV010008627.1 coordinate 64,871, forward strand.
TTTCCATTCACCCCCTGCCACAATTGATCAGTTTTTGTCCCTTATCTCCCTGAGATTGAGTGAGAGAGATACTGCACTTCGGTGGTAGAGGAGCTTACCTCCAATCAGAAGCATGAGTTGAGAGCTAGATTCATGATCCAACTACTCGTCGGATCCCTGCCAGTGGAGTTCCGCTTCTTCGAGCTTCTGTCTTTGAAACGAGGTGATTCACCTCCATCATCCCACTAGTAATTTAGGTTAATATCTTTACTTTTCACTTTTAGTTTCGCAGTTTAGTTCCTGTTATTAGCTTAGATATTCAATTGTTCATCCACCAGCTCCGATCCGCGAGATCGGAGACCTATTCACTTTTATTTCATATACAGACCATCTCTTAAAGTTCGCAACACAATTCTCAATCTTCTAACTCAACCTACCCTTATAGGTCACTCGTAATTTGGGTTTTAGCCTCCACTCCGATCACCTTCGCCAGAGGCTACCCATCCCCCTCATTTCTTTTGTTTTATGCATAATAATTTGGCTGGAAATCAACCCCAAGCATCAGCTTTTCATTACAGGTCTCAGGAGCATAGTTGGAGCAGGAGAACAAGATCTGGAGATCCACCTGGAGCTTTATACATCTTGACCTCCAGATCACATTCTAATCATCTTCACGCTTCATCTTCATCATCCACCGACGCAGAGACATCACAGGAGCGAGCCTGGACCCTCAGAAGATGATTTGGACTAAGATCAAGCGAGTTCTGCTCGATTGGAGTTCGATAGAGTAGCCCATCTTCCGTATTCTTCTAATGCCTCCATTCACCATCTGATTAAGAACCCTCCTGCCAGATTCAATCTATGTCGTCATTTATGTCAAATTCTGCACCGTTGATAAGAAACTCCACATTAGATCCACTCCATTCACGTACACATCAATTTCAATCGCATAATCAGATCGAAGCGCACATCTTCACCATTGATTTAGCATCCTCCTACGCATGTGCTTCGGGCACAATTAGCCTCCTACCCCTGCCTTTCTTTCATTTGCATATAAGTCCCTCTTGGGACACATGTCTGTTTGCAGTCTTTTGAACATCTGCATTAGTTTCCCCGGCTATTTATTTTATTTACTTTTTAGTCTTGCTTGATCTGGGGAACATGCTAAGTACATATTTTGTGTGAAAATTGCAATAAAGTCCTTCATGTTATGCGCTATTAATTGGTCCATGAGGATAAATTAATTGTATTTATATCCGTGTCAGTGCAGCTGACGTGTACTGGCACACATATGTTTGGAAAAATTACACGTTAGGTACTTGAGTTTATTTAGTTATTATTCATTTAGTTTTGAAAATAATTTTCTTTGCATTTAAATCCCTGTGAAGCTACATTTAGTTTTGCTTGTAAAATTGAATTAAAAATAGCAAATGCCGATTAAAAATCCAAAAAAAATTACCTTAGCCTCTTGTTAGTCTCATTTTTTCACACTCATTTTTATTTTACATTTTACTAACTTTTTGTATTTTTAAGAATTCAAAAATCCAAAAAATGCTCTTATTTTCATTAAAAATAGAGAAAAAAATATAAAAGCTTTGCAAAAAATTCTTAAAAAATTGTATTTACTCATTTTGTCTTTTTTATTTACTCACCAATTTTCATTTGTTAATTCATCTTAAAAATTTTAAAAATGTAAAACATTGAAAAAAACTAAAAAAATCATTTTAAATCACCGAAAATCCAAAAAAACTGAAAAATTGCTTTTTTAAAAATATAAAAATTATTCTCTCTTATTGTGCATGTTCCCCTAGTTTTTAATTTCATTTTTTATTTTTAAAATCCAAAATCATTTGTAATATTTTTTATTTCTTATTTCACCTTTTTTCATTTATTTTATAACTTTAAAAAGTTTAAAAAATCTAGAAAAACCACAAAATCATAAGAAAAATATTAAAAACACAAAAATAATTTTTTTGCTAAACTATAAAATCAGAAAGTTGCCATTTTCTTACTTCTATCTTTATTTATTTTATTTATTTTTATTTTATTTTCAAAAATTCAAAACATTTGCAAAAAATAAAAAATCATTAGAATACCAAATCAGAAAATATATAAAATATAAACATTCCATAAAAAATCAAAGAGACAAAAATTTCAATAAAAACCAAGAGTAGTGTGCATAGAATTTCCACATTTCTTTTATTATTTTTCATTGAATTAAATAACCCTTGAGATTTTTTTCACCTCCCTGAGTTCGATCCTTTATGCTATACATGTAAATAAAATAACAAAGTTCTCTTGCTAACATTTCTTCATTTTATTTTGCCTTGAGATTCATTAATAATTTGTTGAGGGATTTTTAGGGTTGCAATGATATTGCATTAACTATTTTAATTAAAAACACGAATTTCTTTCCTTAACAAATGACACCAATGCCGAGGAGGCACAACAAGGGTAGCTAGGTTTTTCTTCTTATAGCCTGCTATTCTTGGTTGTAGATACCTGTTTGTTTTCTTTTTATAATTGTCTTCTTATTATTGCCTTATATTTCTTGTTCATATTTTGTGTCTTCTATTTCTTATCTTTTGTTCATATTATTTTGTCCATATTCTTTGTATATATATATATTGTGTGGATTTCAACTTGTCGAGGAGTGAGCACTCACTTCGAATTCTGTGTGGCGTGAAAAAGCTTACACAACGCTTGCATGATCCGATTTGTCAGACACCGAAAGCTTCCCAAGATCGGACTTGGGGATTCATTTTAGATCCATTTCACTTACTCTTCTCAGTTTGTTTCTTATCCACCTATGTGTGTGTCTTGTTTGTTTGTCTATATTGTCTACTTTTTTTTCTTATTATATTTTTGCTCATATGATCACAACTATGTTTCTTACACATTCTTGTGTTTCCACTTTCTTGCGAGGGCCCAACGAGTGAGGGTGGCATTCTTAGGATCCTCGACGCACCCGAGTGAGGAGGAGGCGACTCATTTCTTCACTGAGCTATAGGAGAGCGTAGGAGGAGGAGTAGAAAATTTGGAAGAATCAGATTTTTGGAGCACAATCTTTCGTTTTCTTTTTAGACTTTTAATTGCATCATTATTCTTGTAAAAATTTGTAATAATTTATGTTTGGCATTTGCCTCTTTTTCTATTTTATAAAAGGCCATTATATACCTTGTGTGTGCGGGTTTTTTTCACCAAGTGCTGGTGTACTTGGGGGTTCTCGCCGGGTTTTGTTTTCAATGTTTTTATTTTTTTTGTTTTCTCACAATTTTGTATGCTTGACCGTTTAGGAGTCGATTTTATGATCTTGCTTGAGCCAGGTAATTGTTAAGGTCCAAAGCCCTTAAAAGAATATATGTTCCTATAGACTAGATCGTAGGATTGGACTTAGTCAAATTAATTGGTTCTTGCCAGCTAATAGAAGTTACTGCTAGGACGATTCTCGTGCATCATTTAAGTTAATTTTATTTCAACCTTTACTTTATATACGGAGCACCTTGCACGTAGAGTGCTAGCAAAATGTATACATCTCTTCCTTTGCATGCATCATTGATTTCACTATGCATGGGCTTTTTCGATTTCCTTCCCCATTTTCACTCACTTAAGATCAAAAGAAAATGGAAAATTTATTAGACCGTTTACTTGAAAAAATCCAAAACAAGTGATAATTGTATAAAACTGGGGTTGCTAATGAAAATTTGACCGTAAAATAAACGTAAGGACAAATCAACATTGTTTTGGGGAGAGTAACCCCCTCATTGTTTGGAGGTACTTACCTCCAGATAGAGTAGGTGAGGATGCAACAATAAGGATAGAGCCCAAATCCCTGAACTTGTATACTATGCTCCTATACACATCTTTGTGGTGTATGGTTGAGATGCAAGCACTTGCCCTAGACATTTGAAAATTGTTTTGGTTTGCTCATTCTCCTTTCTCCCTTTAGGCTTGATATTGAACCCGGTAGCATGGGTAGATAGTTCCATTAATTACGGAGGATTGAGAAAATATGTTAGGCGATAGCAGTGACTCACCACCCTGTGTGCTTGGTAGTAAGTAACTTCTTGTAGATTCACTAAAACTAAAATTGAAAAGATAAAAGATCGAACTCTTACAGTCTCCACTTGTGTTCAATTGGTGAATCAGGGGTTTGTATTGTGTTTGTTTGTTAGTGTAAAGATCCTTCCGTTCTCTTTCCATCTCTTCTTCCTTTTTATTCATGTGTTTACCTTCATGTTCTTACATCTTTCCTAATGACATTGAAGACGTAAGATTGGAGTATTTCATGTTCAGACTCTGTGTGCTCATTTCACACTTCAGTTCAGTCATCTTCTATTTGGGAAGACTCACTTTCCGAATATTCCTCTTCTTCCACATCACCCATCTACCCATCCAATCTGTTGTTTGAGATTGACTCTAATCTCATACTGTGATTTAAGACTCCACCATTTTTTAGGACTAATCTAGTCCCATACACATTTTAAAAGTCAGAATTAGAGCACTTGATGCCACCAAAGGGCAAGGGTTTCATGGCTGAGCATAGCGAGTTCAACAATCGATGTTAGCTTTTTATTCTCGCCATTCATTTACAATTGGCTGAACAAGCTAACATCCATGTCGGATTGAGAGACATGATCTTCGAGATGAGGAATGAGAAATAAGATAGGAGAGAGGAGGATGAGCAGATACATGGATGTGGGAATAGGGGAGGAGGTGATCCAGTTGAACCAATGGCTAATCTTACACTGAAGGATGCCTATAATCCTGGGGTAGGACAGACCAACACAAGGATACAAATACATGCAATTCATGGGCATTTGAGCTTAAACACTCAATTTTACCTCTACTACCAATATTCCATGGACGCATAAATGAAGAACCTTATGTACACCTCCGACAGTTTGACCGCATATGTGGCACCATACACTACCCAAACATTCTGTTAAAGGTAGTGAAGATGACAACCTTCCCGTTCAGCCTTGTGGATAATGCACTGTATTGGATAAATCATTTAGGAAGGGTTGTTACATATTGGAAGAATTAAGGTCATCATTCTAAAACAAGTATTATACCCTAAGACGACTAAATCAAATATGATCCATGGTTGCCAACTTCTCCAAAATGCCCCATGAACCTATTTAGGAGGCGTGGGAAAGATTTAAAGACTTGACGGAGAAGTGCCCCCATCATGATATGACAAAGACAAGCCTCGTACAAGATTTCTTTGGGGGTTTGAGCATTAAGAACTAAAAATTGGCAGATGCCTCTTATGGGGGGTCCCATTTCAACAAGGATGACGATGTCCTTTATCAGATTTTTGAGGAGATGGCTGAGAGCTCTGCATCTCTTTCTTCTTCACATGCCTTTCAGAAGCATCCCGTTATCTAGCTATAAACATGAAATCATCACATGGTGTAGATAGGGTGGACAATGTAGATCTGACCATCATAGGAAATCACCTATTCGAAGTGGACATAATAGAGAAAGTATCCAAGGAGATTGAGAAGCTTCAAGTTATCGAACATAGGACGAAGAACCTGGATAAGCTAGATGAGATTACAAAGCATTTGAATCTTCTTGTCAGTACGATTAGTGCTTGTTAGAGTGCGAGTGTCACAACCGATACTTTTACTCGTGAGGAAACTTCTCACTTAAGCACAACAGAGTACCCGTGAACCATCTACAGTTCAACATTTTTACTACATTCAGACCCTAGACCAGGTCCAACAACAATCACATCATATTGTACCGTACTGGAAGGAGCTTCCTTATATTCCTGAGCATTAGTCTCCACATCCACCTCTCATTAAGGAGGTGAACGACATTTAGTTCGATCGAGAGCGCAGCTTGCCCCGTCCATCAAGGCAAGGTCAGCTGGGTTCACGGCAGAGTCAGAGACCCGTCTACCACTTTCAGGGAGGGAGACCACACCCCCAGCACCAACAGATACAACCTCATTTCTCATCACCACTACACTTCCATAATTGGAGCATGGACAACAGCAGATGCAGTCTGCATATCCTCATCAGCCTAACTATCAACAATAGTATGTATCTTATGGATAGTTTTTGAATCCTCCTCCTCATTATCAACGACCATATTATAGATACCAACAGACTCCACACTACCATTCTCAGCGATAATCAGTCATTGAGCATCCAGAGGCACCTTTAGTCAATCCCACACTTGATCAGCTTGCATTACTGATGAAGAATATGAATGACTTGACTCAGAGGCTTGATGACCTAACCACCACAAATACATTGATCCCAGCCAAGGTTGAAACCAATCCCAAAAATTTCAGATTCAAGGAGCAGGTAGCCCATCACCCATCCACACTCGGGACAGGTATGGCCCTTGATCTTACATGTTTATTTGATGTCATTCATCTCAGGATCAATAGGAAATTTCTGTCGCCTACACATCAGTTGGGATTGGAGAGAGACCACTGAGAGAGCTTCACTGACTACATCATCTTCTTCACCAGTTGAGCATCAATCCAGTGTAGCGGAGCCATATCTTGGAGTATCACCACCACCTTCTTCTTCACTATGACCACCACCTTTTCACTAGCATTATTCTGAAAAAGCCAAAAAGAGAATAAAGAAAGATGCAGTGTCGAGTCAGCCTTGAAGGAGAACACACCAATCGTGGAGTCTTTGAAGGATATGGTTAGATCCTCAAGCGCATCACGGAAGCGTGAGCGTCGTATCGAATACGACGAGGAGTGACTAGTCGGACTAGTTGCTCGGTGCAGCGGAATTTAAAAAAATTTTATACGACGAAACCACATGATCCAAGAACACTTCTCGAATCGTTTCGTCTAAACCATAAACAAGTAATAGGATTACCTCTTGAAGCGTGGTTGCGATCGAGTCTCTAAACGAAGAGACCTCCTGTCTCAAGTCCGATTCGACGGAGGAGACGCTTGCGAGCGCGGGGATGAACCGCGTGCTTCTCGCAATCCATGTTGATGATCCAAGCAGCGGATCTCCTGATCTCGACACACGAGATCCGACGTCTTCTTCACGAGCGAGGCGCACCGAAGGAGACGGAGATCCACGAGCAGAAGAACGGGCAGCATAACGACGATGCCGCGGCGATGGAGAACCTCTCCATGGCATCCATGGTGGACGGCCATGAGAGGGAGGGAGAGGGCTGACCTCTAGAGAGAAAGAGAGAGAGAGAGATGCTTCTCAAGCATTATGTGTAAAGAGAGAGCATGGGTATGCCTCTCTATTTATAGGGTTTTGGGATCCATGGATCTCAATCCATGTGACATATAAAATCAATGGGTGAGATTGATTTATGTCAATCCAATGGCTAAGATTGTTGTTGGTAAAACCAACAAATTTAGATCAAAATATATTTGACAAAATCAAATACAAATTAATCCAAAATCAATTCAATAAATAAGGAGAGAATGTGCATGGAGATTTCATCTCCATGCACTTTCCATGTGGACGGCCACACATTCCTTTTGGGAATGATGTGCCGCCCCCCTCTTTCCATGGAGGGAGCAATCTCATGGAAATCCATGAGATTGCATATCTCCTTGAAAATCTCCTCTATTTATTTCCAACAACTTTTGTTGGCTTTTTATTCTTCAAAAATAATTCACAATTATATTTGAGAATATTGCAATCTTGCCATAGAAAAATTGTGAATCAAATTCACAACCCAAAACAACATGTAATTTACATTGTCAATTAATTACACAATGTGTATCCAATACACATAATAATTAATCAACACATATAAATTATAATTAGCTCTCTCTAATACATTATAAATCACATTTATAATATATTATGAATAATTGGATATTACTATCCACATTATTCTTATCCTTGATAATTAAATCATATTTAATCATCTTGGATCTCTTTATCTCATGTGTTCAAATAATATGAATCACATTCACATTATTCACATCTTTGATAATCAAATCACATTTAATTATCTAAGATAACTCTCTTTATAATATGGATCAAATTCATATTAATGTTGATAATTAAATCACATTTAATTATCCATTTTCTCAATGCTCGGATACATATATCAACAATAGAATTATCCATGAACTCTTTCAAGGATAATGCACTTTCTCCGCGAATACTTGGAGATAAGGATAGGGCGATTGTATTGTTCCACGTATAGTGACATGGATATTGAGATCACATCTCAAATCCAGATCTCGGGCCTCTCATAGATGCTTGATTAAATCAAGACCGTAAATCTAATCTTCTCATTGAATATGAATCACATTCAGATCAATGTCCAACATTTGGACTAAGATCAGATTACTTTTCTACTGAGAGGAGTCACTAAAATCCAGACCCGTTTCATCACTCCCTAGGAATGGAAGCGTCATGGTTATACAACCGTTTATGATCACATCACCCTCAGGCATTCCCAATACCTGTACATCCTGCATACTGGAAGACTCAGAATAAACCCGAAGTATTAGATCAACTTTACACTGTCTACTTCAGGGTTTTATCAGTAAGTTTCTCATTCGATCATTGGGAGTCGGTATTGATCATATACTTTCCAAAAGCATATATCATACCTAGGTCTTGATCATATACTTTTCCAAAAGTATATATCAAACCAACAAATTCAGTCAAGCTTCCAAAGCGAGACGACCGTGCGCACGGAATTTGATTCTTCCCAATATCTCATGAGTGAGCTCATGTCTTCCGGTTCAGTAGTGAACCTGTATGATCCCTTTGAGAGATCGTATTACTCATATGCCCTTATATGCACACCAGCGCGCCGGTGTATAGACCTTGATTAGGTCATCAACCTATTGGTCTGCCAAATGTACATACTCAGACATATAGTAACACATCTGTCTCCGGTCAGAGGATGTGTGCCTATATCATGACAGCTTATGATATAGGACTTTGGTTATCTCGATCTCGTTAAGTCAACTCTTTGACCTAACTTATCCGACACCTCCGAATCACTATTCCTATGCAGAGGACCTGCATCAAGAGGTCGGTCAGATATCAACCTAAATGAGATAGGATTGCCATCTCCTACTCAGGCTGGAGATCATCTCTTAATAATCATTTGACGGTGCTTGATGAGTCCTCAATCTAACTCATTAGATATTCATCTAAGCACCAGCCTCTATGATTCAATAATTGAATCAACAGCTGTATGATCATTAAGATGGCCATGGTACATAACCCTAATTGTACTAAGGGACCTATTATGCAAATTATTTACTCTTTATTTCAGATTAAGGAGTGAATTGCAATAACATTTATTGCATAATGGCTCGCCGTGGGCTCGCATGTCCAACAATCTCCCACTAGCCCAAAGAGCCATTAATGGGCTAATCATTTAAACCCACACTCATGTGACAATCATAGGCTATTTAAAAAATAGCTAGGTAAGCTGATCAGTCACTCCGTTCCCAAGAGACTACGCCAAGTCCTTTTACGGCACTTGCATATCTCCTAGTAACAGTGCTCGCATCCAATGCGAATGTTGCATCTCATGCAACCGATACTCAATTTTGTTGGTTATAGTGTCCTTGACACTACATCTTATTAATTGTCATAACCAGTATTCCCATTATCCTTATTAGAATACCTTCATTCCTGGAGATCTCTATCTCCTAAGGTATCTACAGTTAAGACCCTTATAGATCACTATCTACAAGGTCTTAAACTTTTTGAAGATAAGACTTTGAGATCACTATCTCCAAGTTTTATCATCTTTGAAGATATTGTTATTACTGCAATCAAGTGTTTTATCTCCATAACAGGATTAGTAACAATTTACTACTCCCACTGCATGGTAGACATCTGGTTCTTGTACACATCTAGAATACATTCAGCTTCTTATAACTAATGCACAAGTGCAAGCAGTTCTAGCATTCACTTCCTCAACTCTTTGAGGTGCTATCCCTCTAGACAGGTCACTACCACATCTTAAGGGAAGGAAGCCTTTCTTGGAATTTTCCAGAAAATGGAATAAGTCCAAGGTGTACTACTAATGCGACAGTCCCAATACCCTCTTCTCTTTGCTTCTGAACGACTTCAGAACTAAGATCTAAGAGGTATCCTTGAAATCGTATCTCAAGGTATGGAACAACCAAATTATAAAACACTTATCATTTATTCTTATATGATTAGAATAATATCTACATTAAGCACGATGAACACAATGGCACTCCCACTAAGCTTCACATGGTTCATCAAGATTTTATCTGAAATCATAACATTTATAATTTCATTAAATCTTATGTTCCAACTACAAGAAACTTATTTGAGTCCAAAGATGGAGTTCTTCAGCTAGCACACCTTGCTTTCCTCAACCATGAAGCCCTGGGGCTACTTCATATGAATATCCTTAGAGAGGTATTCATAGAGGAATGCAATCTTGACTTACATCATGAAGATGTCAAAGACAAGTTGTGTAGCTATAGTTAGCAATACTCTGATGGGTTAAAGCAAGGTCACTGGAGAGCAAGTCTTATCGCAAGCGATGCCTTCTCTTCGATGTGTAGCTCATGGCTACGAACCGTGCTTTGAAGGTCTATACCTTCTCATCAGGTTCCCTCTTTCTCTTGAAGATCCATTTACACCTTAATGGGTCTGACCCATATAGGTCGATCCTCGAGGGTCCATATACGACACTTGTATATGAAGTCTACATTAGACTTTTATTGCTAACATCCATCTTTCCATGTCATGATCCTCAGGAGCTTCATCACATGAAGTCCGATCATTTTTAGATTTAACTAACACATGGAATCCATCCTCAAACTTATTTGAAGAGGTATTAGTGTTTCATCTTTAATTGTCCTTTTAGTTTCCAATATCAGGAGCCTCATTATATTTTCAAGATTAAATGAGTTCCTTCACTTCATTTTCATCTTAATTCTCAAGAGAGTCATCCTATAAGAATCATATTCTCAAAGATTAGATCTTTTAAGAATCTCAAGGTCATAAAGTAGGTATCCAATACCATCCTTTATTTTCCTAATGAAGTAGCACTCTCTAGTGCCAGATTCCAGCTTAATCACATGGAACCTTATTAAGGATATATAATGCAGTCTCTACCACATATATATACCTGGAAACTAAGAGATAATTATGCTATGATTAATCATTGATCAAATCATGTCACACCTGATCAATTGTATCTCCCTACAACTCTATTGAGTTAAGGTTCATTAGGAGGATTGAGATAGGAATGATATTCATATCTCCATAAGGTATTTCTTGAATTCATCTAATAGGTACAGGCTACCTTGGTTAGATCAAATTCATTTCATCTTCCCTCAAACTTTGGTTCTAAACCAAAATTGCGAAATCTTTGAACATTTCAAAGTTCTCTAAATGAAGAGAAGAAATCTCATATCATACATAATCACTAACAGATATCACATATCCATAATGTTTACTATGATATAGATGATCTGCATACATCAATATGTATGAGATCCTTAATACCTAGGCATCTTACACCTTTCCCAAGGAATGATGTATTAGACATTTTACTTTGAATACAATATTCACAAGTATGTGAGATTTGAATCTTTAGACAATCTAAAGTTTCATGTCTTACTAGTCCATTGATTTCATCAACAGACATATGTCCAAAATTTGATGCCAGATCATTGTCAAATGATCTTTATCCTCCTATTGATCTTTTAAAGGTTTATTTTTCAGTATTAGAAATCTCAATGAACCATTCAATAATTTTCTAATTTAATAGAGTCCACTAGATTTTAGAATACTATCTGAAATATTTCCATCATTACTCTTTATGATAGATTTATTACAGAATTCATGTTTATATCCAACAATTAGAAATAAACAATGAGTGTATTCTAATATCTAGGTCATAGAGACATTCTCTAAGACTAAGGGCTCCCACTGAAAATATAAAGTCTATTGATCTCATGGAAACTGTTGCAACACTTGCATCACTTTCAACATGGATGATCAATAAACCTTAAGATCAAATTTCTAATATTCTAATACATATGCAACCAATTGCAAGTGTTATTAGAAGATTGAGATACAATTATTAGACCTTACCTTATCAAATAAGTAAGTCAATTTCAATGATTATATGTAGATTATACTGATGCTCTATCCGAGTCCTTTTCTGAGGATTCTAGACAGACTTGATAGTCATAATATCAACACATCAACTTATCGCAGCATTGGCATTCATCCAACTCTTTGGATGTCATATGGAAGTCACAGAAGTACAGTCAACTATTTGATTATACTTCTTGCTTGAGTCCAACCCATGCTTCCACTGCACTCCCTTTATCTATAAACAACCATTGCTTAAGAATAAGGATCTCTTATGTTAAAATCAAAAATTTCAATATAAGAGTATTTCAACATTTATACAAGCTTCACCCAATTCATACAATATGAATATTATGAAGCTTCATGAATGACTAGAGTATAGATAGTAGAATGATGACACTCATCATCTACATCCATCTAAACTCTTAAAGTATAGGTTCAGGTAGGTACTCAAACAATTTGAATACATCATCTCTTAAAGAGCTACCATTCTACATGATGCAGAGAACCATGTCATTTATGATTAAATGTCAAGAGCACATATGTATGCCAAAATATCTTTATTGATTTTATAAGGATTAATTTGATAATTACGATCATCATCGACATGTCACTTCAAAAGTACATTCAATAAGATCAAGACTTATAGAGACATACAAACCCTAGGGTTTTAGTCCTATTGTCTTATTTAATTATCACTTCTCATTATTATGAGGAAACTTGCACATTGCAACCACATATATTGTGTGTCCAATTGCAAGTACAATATCTGGATCAAGGGTCCAATCCATGATATTCTACTGGTTATTGATGAGTATAACATTGAGTGGGTTTAATGAAGGATTATCTGAAATAAGTAATTTGCATAAGGGTATATATTTATATATATGCACATATTATACTTTGATTTAGGAGTTTTTATATCAAAGTTGTCTTGCCATGTCAACAATGAAAGTTCATTCCCTTAATCACTTTCAATGTAAGAGATATACTTACCATTATATCTCAGCAAGATCTGGGATCTCCTCTTTATCTTTGTTACATCCCAATAATATGAGAAACTGCAACTCCAATAAAGAGAAGCGGGAACACATTCCGCCTTGCAAGTCCAACTTGCATTTCCCAATTCGGTCTTTAACACCCGGGCCCACCACCCCTAAGGTGATGTTGACCCGTCGTTAATTGAACCAACCGTCAACAGGAATAGAACTCGCTATGCGCAATCCAATATCGCCCCAATAATATGAGGATCCGATATTGGGGTCACTACGCATACGGCCTTACTCTTTCGAGAAGCAAAGAGTCCGATCCAGATGCGCTTGTATATAGGAGCTGTCACTACGTACAGGCGTCTCCTATATACAATCCCTGGCGACGGAAACCCTTCGCCTTGACGGGAGACCATGGATGTCACTTATGTGATCCTCCACCTCTTATTCAAATTTAATTAATTACTATGAATCATATTCATATAATTAATTCTTCCAAGGGAATTATTAACTCTAATCATATTAGAGTATTCTCAATTGGATATAATTAACTTAATCATATTAAATTAATTATCAATCCAATTCAATCAATCAAACTTAATTTTATGCTTGAATATACATATATGATATTATTCTCAAAGTACGTATTAATTCGAATTTTAATAATTAGAAAAATACATCATAATCCCTCGGACATTATCCCGGCCCTACCCGCTGTCATGGCCAGTACCGACGGGAGTGGGGCGGACCACATACGTTGCAACCCGCTGACCAGCGATCCCCGACTAGACACCATATCCACCTCGGGAAAGGATAATGCCAAATTGATTATTTTGTACTTGAGATGATCATCAGTTCTTCAACCGAAATTATACCATATAGTAATCAAAACAATTTTGATTTTAAGGAAATTTGCTAGGCAAATTCCCAAGTCCTATTCAAGCAAGAAGTTTGATGATTGTAATTCCAATTAAGGTTTAGATCAAATCTAATCAACTAATTGGTTGGGGCCAAGTCAATTAGGCAAATAATCATGTTTCAATATTTCACAAATATTTTTCAAGATTATTTCACGAAATTAACAATTAATTTCACTAATTGACAATCACTTGGTTCTAGATTAGGAAAGCAATTTCAGCAGTGACCCCTACTTACTAAAATTGGCATATCTCAATCATATTAAATCCAAATTAAGCAAAGTCAATTTCTAAAGTTTGCTAATTTGATTTAGGACAGAACCTAAGTGATGTTTCACGCATTTCGAGGCAAGTCTAAACAGTAATTAACATTTTAATCACGTTCAGATTCACAGTTCCCGCAACAGTGCATACATGTTCATTAAAACGACCATATCTCGAGCATACGAAATCCGATTTACGCAAACTCAGATCCTATGGTTTCCTTATTTAATGGGGAACATAATCCAAGTAAAAAATTCGTGTTTAAACAATTTAAACAGTGCCGAATTTATTTACTAAACAGATCTGCGAAATCAAATGCGATGAAAACTTTCGCGACCTTAGCGAACCCAAGTCGTCCTTGGTTAACGAATCACTATTCGAAACCGTCGACCTAAGGCTCTGATACCACTTGAAGGATATGGTTAGATCCTCAAGCGCATCACGGAAGCGTGAGCGTCGTATCGAATACGACGAGGAGCGACTAGTCGGACTAGTTGCTCGGTGCAGCGGAATTTAAAAAAATTTTATACGACGAAACCACATGATCCAAGAACACTTCTCGAATCGTTTCATCTAAACCACAAACAAGTAATAGGATTACCTCTTGAAGCGTGGTTGCGATCGAGTCTCTAAACGAAGAGACCTCCTGTCTCAAGTCCGATTCGACGGAGGAGACGCTTGCGAGCGCGGGGATGAACCGCGTGCTTCTCGCAATCCATGTTGATGATCCAAGCAGCGGATCTCCTGATCTCGACACACGAGATCCGACGTCTTCTTCACGAGCGAGGTGCACCGAAGGAGACGGAGATCCACGAGCAGAAGAACGGGCAGCATAACGACGATGCCGCGGCGATGGAGAACCTCTCCATGGCATCCATGGTGGACGGCCATGAGAGGGAGGGAGAGGGCTGACCTCTAGAGAGAAAGAGAGAGAGAGAGATGCTTCTCAAGCATTATGTGTAAAGAGAGAGCATGGGTATGCCTCTCTATTTATAGGGTTTTGGGATCCATGGATCTCAATCCATGTGACATATAAAATCAATGGGTGAGATTGATTTATGTCAATCCAATGGCTAAGATTGTTGTTGGTAAAACCAACAAATTTAGATCAAAATATATTTGACAAAATCAAATACAAATTAATCCAAAATCAATTCAATAAATAAGGAGAGAATGTGCATGGAGATTTCATCTCCATGCACTTTCCATGTGGACGGCCACACATTCCTTTTGGGAATGATGTGCCGCCCCCCCTCTTTCCATGGAGGGAGCAATCTCATGGAAATCCATGAGATTGCATATCTCCTTGAAAATCTCCTCTATTTATTTCCAACAACTTTTGTTGGCTTTTTATTCTTCAAAAATAATTCACAATTATATTTGAGAATATTGCAATCTTGCCATAGAAAAATTGTGAATCAAATTCACAACCCAAAACAACATGTAATTTACATTGTCAATTAATTACACAATGTGTATCCAATACACATAATAATTAATCAACACATATAAATTATAATTAGCTCTCTCTAATACATTATAAATCACATTTATAATATATTATGAATAATTGGATATTACTATCCACATTATTCTTATCCTTGATAATTAAATCATATTTAATCATCTTGGATCTCTTTATCTCATGTGTTCAAATAATATGAATCACATTCACATTATTCACATCTTTGATAATCAAATCACATTTAATTATCTAAGATAACTCTCTTTATAATATGGATCAAATTCATATTAATGTTGATAATTAAATCACATTTAATTATCCATTTTCTCAATGCTCGGATACATATATCAACAATAGAATTATCCATGAACTCTTTCAAGGATAATGCACTTTCTCCGCGAATACTTGGAGATAAGGACAGGGCGATTGTATTGTTCCACGTATAGTGACATGGATATTGAGATCACATCTCAAATCCAGATCTCGGGCCTCTCATAGATGCTTGATTAAATCAAGACCGTAAATCTAATCTTCTCATTGAATATGAATCACATTCAGATCAATGTCCAACATTTGGACTAAGATCAGATTACTTCTCTACTGAGAGGAGTCACTAAAATCCAGACCCGTTTCATCACTCCCTAGGAATGGAAGCGTCATGGTTATACAACCGTTTATGATCACATCACCCTCAGGCATTCCCAATACCTGTACATCCTGCATACTGGAAGACTCAGAATAAACCCGAAGTATTAGATCAACTTTACACTGTCTACTTCAGGGTTTTATCAGTAAGTTTCTCATTCGATCATTGGGAGTCGGTATTGATCATATACTTTCCAAAAGCATATATCATACCTAGGTCTTGATCATATACTTTTCCAAAAGTATATATCAAACTAACAAATTCAGTCAAGCTTCCAAAGCGAGACGACCGTGCCCACGGAATTTGATTCTTCCCAATATCTCATGAGTGAGCTCATGTCTTCCGGTTCAGTAGTGAACCTGTATGATCCCTTTGAGAGATCGTATTACTCATATGCCCTTATATGCACACCAGCGCGCCGGTGTATAGACCTTGATTAGGTCATCAACCTATTGGTCTGCCAAATGTACATACTCAGACATATAGTAACACATCTGTCTCCGGTCAGAGGATGTGTGCCTATATCATGACAGCTTATGATATAGGACTTTGGTTATCTCGATCTCGTTAAGTCAACTCTTTGACCTAACTTATCCGACACCTCCGAATCACTATTCCTATGCAGAGGACCTGCATCAAGAGGTCGGTCAGATATCAACCTAAATGAGATAGGATTGCCATCTCCTACTCAGGCTGGAGATCATCTTTTAATAATCATTTGACGATGCTTGATGACTCCTCAATCTAACTCATTAGATATTCATCTAAGCACCAGCCTCTATGATTCAATAATTGAATCAACAGCTGTATGATCATTAAGATGGCCATGGTACATAACCCTAATTGTACTAAGGGACCTATTATGCAAATTATTTACTCTTTATTTCAGATTAAGGAGTGAATTGCAATAACATTTATTGCATAATGGCTCGCCGTGGGCTCGCATGTCCAACAGTCTTATTCTACACTAGCAAACCAAGAAACCCATCTTGTTTTTCCTTTTGTTCCTTCTATTCATATAGTAGGTAGCATTGTACATACTGAATCTTGTTGTGCACATGTACATAATGATTCTGAATTGAATAAGAGAAATGAACAGTTTCATGTTTCTCATGATTCTATGACATTTCCTTCTGTTTTGAATAAAAATCAAAAAAATCCAAAAATTAAAAATAACACTATATGATCCTGGAGTGGTAGAGATCATTCATAATATCTTTTTAGAGATGCCACTCCTTAAGGTCATGTAGTACATGCCTGCATTCAAAAAGGGAATAAAAAAACATCTGCTTAAAAGCGTCAACCAAGGCAGAACAAATGTAAAAAAGCAGAGAAAAACATCTTAACCATGGCCACAATTCATGTCATTAGCAACCTCCTACCTAAAAAAGAAAGATAAGGGAGAACCTCGCATCCATTGTCACATTTTTTTAGCAAGAGTTTGATCGTACTCTTCTCGATAGCGGATACTCCATTAATCTCATGCCGTCCTCACTACTCACTGAGTTTGGGTTGGGGCCTTTAAGGTCCACCAGGATGATCCTTCAATTTACTGATAGATCGACCAAGAGGCCGAGAGGCATTTTAGAGGATGTTATTGTAACGATGAAAGAAATGAGATTCGCAATTGATTTTGTTGTCACGGATATGGACACCTCTTCACCGTTATTCCATACCCCGATCATACCTGGTCGATCATTCCTTCAAACGATAAAAGCAGTAGTTGATTATGGTACTAGAGAGATAATATTTCACTTCTGCAATGATAAGGTGAAGATTGAGATGATGTATGATCCCAGGCCATCACCGCCACCAACAGCAATAGAAGAGAGAGAGGCAGTTACAATAGATTCCGAGGACTCTGATTTTCTTGCCGAGTTTTGAGACACCGATCTACTCACTGATTTCATGGACACATAGGAGTTCCTTTCTCATAATGACCTTCTGGAAAACACAGTTACTTTGAGATCCCTTATTTATCATTCCGAGTTGTCAGCTAATGGACAGTTTGAGTTGTATTCTGAGGATCATTCTCAATTTTTGGAGGTACATTTTGAGATTCCTGATATACATTCTTTTTTTGAGATTACTGATGAGATACCTCCTACTGAGATTTCTTGGATATTTTTTGAGCGTTTTGAATATCATGTTGAGCCATTCCTCTCTGAGTAGAGATCATTTATTGTAGACCTTTCTGAGATTTTACTTGTAGAATAGCCATGGTGGACAGCTCACACAATGCAGATAATTACATTCTACTAGTGCAGTTGTAGAGGTTGTCACATAGTAGATTCAGACCCCACCTGATCTTAAGGCTTTACCCTCAATGATGAAGTATGCCTTTCTTCTGGGTCCCCTAGATTTTTCCATTTATCCTTAGTTTGTAATTGACCAACAAATCATAATCTCATGTGCTAGTGGTTCTTGAGAGAAATCGTAAGGACATTGGATGGAATATTTTGGATTGTTGTGGGATTAGTCCATCTTTGTGAATGCATCATATATACTTAGAAGATGACAACAAACCCTCCTATGAGTGTCAGCAATGTATAAATCCGAACCTCCAAGATGTTCTCATGAAAGAGATCAGGAAATGGTATAATGCTAGCTTTGCTTATCCCATTTCGGATTCCAAGTGGGTTAATCCTTTACATGTGGTCTTAAAGAAATACGAGATTACTATCATAAAGAATGAGTCTGGTGAGGAGATTCTGACCCGTGTACCTACTTCATGGCGTTTCTGCGTAGATTAGTGATGCCTGAATTCAGTTACCAAGAATGATCACTTTACACTGCCCTTTATTGATCATATTATTGAGAGGTTGTCAGGGAAGGAGTTCTTTTGTTTCATGGATGGGTACTTATGGTATAACTAGATTGCAATCGCTCCCGAGGATCTAGAGAAAACTACTTTTACTTGTCTGTTTGGCACCTACGCCTCTAGATTGATGCCTTTTGGATTGTGTAACGCCCCCTCTACATTCCAAAGGTGTATGTTGGAAATTTTTGCCGACATGGTAGGTAGTTTCCTTGAGGTCTTCATAGATGATTTCTTGGTCTACAGGGATATACATGTCTTGCTCATTTAGACCGAGTACTTCAGTGTTGTTGCGATGTAAACTTAGTGCTCTCATGGGAGAAGAGTCACTTTATGGTGACTAATGGGATTGTATTGGGCCACGTAATCTCCAAAAATGGTATGGAGGTTGACCTGGCTAAGATTGATGTGATTTCCAAGCTAGACCCGTCGCTGAATTTGAAGTAGTTGAGGTGATTTCTTGGTCACATTGGATTTTATAGGCGATTCATTAAGTACCTCAGCAAGATCGCCATACTTTGATTGAGATTCTGTGCAAGGAGAGTGAGTTCATTGTTAATGAGAAAGTTATCTTTGCATTTCACCATATGAAAGACATGGTTGCTAGAACTCATGTCTTACAGGCACATGATTGGTCTCTTCCCTTTGAGATCATGATGGATACATCATATTTTGCAGTTGCAGTTGTTTTAAGGCAGAGAAGGGATGGTATATCGTTTGCCATACACTCTTCTAGCAAGACTCTGGATGAAGCACATCGTAATTTTAGAATCACATAGAAAGAGATGTTAGTAATGGTGTTTACATTAGAGAAGTTCAGATCTTACCCCCTTGGTTCACATGTTATTATATACACTGATCACACTGCCATACTTGGCAAAGTAGGATGCCAAAACATGCCTTATCAGATGGATCCTTCTTCTCCAGGAGTTTGATTTAGAGATTCGAGATAAACCTGGAGTAAAGAATCTTGTGGTAGATCATCTTTCTCGAATCACAATTGCAGAGACTTCTGAGCAGTCAATACTTCCTATTTCAGAATCCTTTCTAGATGAGCATTTTGAAGGATATGGGAGGATCCTTAAGCGCATTACGGAAGTGTGATGATCATATCATATACGACCAAGATCGATTAGTTATACTAGTTGCTCTCTGCAATGGAATTTAAAAAAATTTAAACGACGAAACCACATGATCCATAGACCATTTACGAATCGTTTCATCTAATCACATAGTAGATATGGGAGTACTTGTTGTAGCATGGTTGTGATCGACGTTCTAATAGAAGAAGCCTCCTGTCTCAAGTCCGACCTTCGGAGGAGACGCTTGAGAGCGCTGGAATGAGTCACGGTGATCTCGCAATCCAAGTAGTTCAAGCAAGGGAACTCCTGATCTCATCACATGGGATCGTATGTCTTCTTCACGAGTGAGAAACACCAAAGAAGATGGAGTACCGAGAGTCGTCGAAGCACAATGCAAGGCGACGATGAGGGCCTTCTTCCTTCTAGGTTAGGGTGGCGGCCACCCAAGAGAGAGGAGGAAGAGGGCACAAGGGAATGAGAGAGAGAGAGAGAGAGAGTAGAGAGACTTTGTCAAGTCGATGCATCTCGAAGAGCAAGGCATGCCTCTTCTTATATAGGGTTTTGGGAGTCCATGGATCCTAATCCATGGACATCACACAATCAACGGATGAGATTGATTTGTGTTCCTTTCAACCGCTAGGATGTTGTTGGTAAAACACAACAACAAGTGATTTAATTTAAATTAATTAATATTGATAAATTAATATAATTAATCTTAAAATAAATCACATTTTAGTAGAGATAGGATAATGAGAAGACCATGGTCTACTCCTAAATAAGGGGGCACGCCTACTCCTCTCCACATGGAGAGTTGTAGCCGTCCTCTCTTGTTAGATAGGACTTGGTCAATCTCCTAATATATCATGAGATCTCATTATCTCATGATATCTCCAATAACCCTTGTTGAAAATATTTTTCACAAAAAATAATTCCAAATTATCTTTTGGAAAATATAAACAAGCCATCGAAAAATTGTGAATCTCATTCACAACCCAAAACTAAATGTAATTATATTTTCAATTAATTATTCAATGTGACTCCCATTCACATTAACAATTAATCAACGAATATAAATCACACAAGTCTCTCTCTAATGTATATTATAAATCGTATTTATAATATACATGGATAATTGGATAGTGCTATCCACATTATCCATATCCACATTAATTAAATCACATTTAATTACATTGGATACTCATTCTCATGCATTCAAATAATAATAATCAAATTCACATTATTCATGATAATTAAATCACACTTAATTATCCATTTCTCATTGCTCAGATATAATTCAACATTGGTATTATTATTGAACTCTTTCAAGAATAATGCGTATTCTCCGTAGGTACTTGGAGATAAGGACAGGGCAATTGAATTTTCCACGTATAGTGACTTGGATATTGAGATCACATCTTAAATCCAGATCTCACAGACCTCCCCTAGATACTTGATTAAATCAAGTCTGTAAAACTAATCTTCTCCTTGCATCTGAATCTCATTTAGATCAATGTCCAACACTCGGACTAAGATCAAGTTACTTCCTTACTGAGAGGAGTCACTAAAATCCAAACCTGTTTCATCACTCCCTCGGAATGGAAGCGTCATGGTTATACAATTGTCTATGATAACATCACCCTTAGGTATTCCAAATACCTATACATCTTGCATACTGGAAGACCTTTTGATAAACCTGAAGTTATAGATCTCTTTTAGACTGTCACCTTCAGGGTTTTATCATTAAGGTTCTCATTTGATCATTGGGATTTGTTATTGATCATATGCTTTCCAAAAGAATATATCATACCTACAAATTCTGTCAGGCTTCATAAGTGAGATGACCATTGTTCGAAATTATCGATCCCAATATCTCATTAGTGAGCTCATGTCTTATGGTTCAGAAGTGAACCTGTATGATCCCTTTGTGAGATCACATTACTCATATGCCCTTATATGCACACTGACTCACCGGTGTATAGACCTTGGTTAGGTCATCAACTTATTGGTCTGCCAAATGTACATACTCAGACATATAGCAATACATATGTCTCCGGTAAGATGATGTGTGCCTATATCGCGACAGCATACGATGTAGGACTTTGGTTATCTCGATCTCGTTAAGTCAACCCTTTGACTTAACTAATCTGACACCTTCGAATCTCTATTCCTATGCAGAGGACCTGCATCAAGAGGCCGGTCAGATATTAGCCTATATGAGAAAAGGATTGCCATCTCCTACTCAGGCTGGAGATCATCTCTTAATAATCATTTGACGGTGTTTGATGAGTCCTCAATCTAACTCCTTAGATATTCACCCAAACACCAGCCTCTATGATTCAATTATTGAGTCAACATATGTATGATTATTAAGATGGACATGGTACATAACCCTAATTTTACAGAGGGACCTTATAGTGCATTCATTCACTTAATTTCAGACATGGAGTGAAATAAAACAATAACTTTTATTGATATATCAAACATTACAATAAAATTTATTTAGAAATGGTTCACCCCGGGCCCACATTGCTAACAATCTCCCACTAGCCCTCAGAACCATTCTGGTACATTCCTTACACCATATTCATTACATGCTGGTCAAAAACCTTCTATGTCAGAGGTTTGGTAAGAGGATCAACAACGTTGTCGGCAGAGGCCACCTTGGTAATGATGATGTCACCATGCTTTTGAATCTCCTGAATGATTTGGTATTTCCTTTCCACGTGCTTGCTCTTTTGATGCCATATGGGTTCCTTTGCCTGGGCAATGGCTCCCGTGTTATCGCAGAGTAACGGGATGAGAGTATAGATGAAACTACGCCAAGTTCCAGTACAAACTTGCGCAACCACACCGCCTCTTTCGAAGAATCCGATGCGTCTATGTATTCGCCTTCTGTTGTAGAATCTGCCGTAGCGTCCTGCTTCTTGCTTCTCCAGCTCACAACACCATCGTTCAACAAGAACACAAACCCTGATGTCAACTTTTGATCATCAATATCAGATTGGAAGTTAGAATCTCTTTGTCCCAAGACTTGGAAATCACCATCTCCATAGACCAAGATGTAATCTTGCGTCCGTCTTAGATATTTAAATATGTTCTTTACTGCATTCCAAAGTTATTCTCCATAGCAGATTTGGTAACGACTTACCACTCTCTCTGCATGGAAAATATCTAGCCTTGTACACATCATGGCGTACATTAAGCTTCCTACAGCCGATGCTTAAGGGAATCTAGCCATGGCTTTCTTTTCCTCAACACTTTGAGGATCCATCCCTTTAGATAGGTGGATACCATGTCTTAAGGGAAGGAAAACTTTCTTAGAACTATACATACGGAAACGTTCAAGAATCTTCATAATGTACCCATGTTGTGATAATCCCAACATCCTCTTTTCTCGATTTTTGAAAAGCTTCAGACCCAAGATATAAGAGGCTTCTCAAAGATATTTCATCTCAAAGGTATGGGATAGACAAATGTTAACACTAGTCATCATTCCTATATCATTCCCAATGATAAGGATGCCATCTACATAAAGCACGATGAACACAATGGCACTCCCACTAAGCTTCTTGTACACACATGGTTCATCAGGGTTTTTTCACAAAATCATAACTCTTTATAGTTTCGTCAAATCTGATGTTCCGTCTATGAGAGGCTTGTTTGAGCTCATAGATGGATTTCTTTAATTTGCATACTTTTCCTTCCTCGGTTATGATGCCCCGGAGCTTCTCCATATAGATATCTTCTTCAAGGTATCAATTGAGGAAAGCTGTCTTGACATCCATCTGCCAGATGTCGTAGTCAAGAGATGCAGCTATAGCCAGCAGTGTCCTGATGGACTTAAGCATAGCCATAGGAGAGAACGTCTCATCATAGTCGATGCCTTCTCTTTATGTGTAGCCTTTTGCTACGAGTCGTGCCTTGAAAGTCTCTACTTTCCCATCAGACCCCCTTTTTCTCTTGAAGATCCATTTATACCCAATGGGTTTTACCCCCTTAGGTGGATCCTCTAGGGTCCATACACCATTCTTATGCATGGAGTCTATTTCAGACTTCATTGTTAGAATCCATCTATCTATGTCTTTATCTGCGAGTACTTCATCAAATGAAGCAGGATCATTGTCAGTTTCACCTGACACATGGAATCCATACCTTTCGGATGGTGCAACCACTCTCAAACTCCTTCGAAGAGGTATGTGTGAGTCATCTTTCTTTATCTCTTTAGTTTCTGGTTCAGGGAGCTCAAAATCCTTAGGGGACTCAATGAGTTCCTCCACTTCATTTTTGACTTGACCTTTAAGGAAGTCATCCTCCAGAAATCTTACATCTCTAGAGATGAAAACCATTTGAGTCTCATGGTCATAAAGCCGGTATCCAATACCATCCTTAACATACCCAATGAAGTAGCACTCTCTAGTGCGAGATTCTAGCTTACTTGCATCCACGTTCTTCGCATGGACCAAGTAACCCCAAACCCTTAAGTGCTTGACACTAGGTTTGGATCCATACCGGAGCTCATGAGGAGTCTTAGGTACGGATTTGCTAGGAATCTTGTTTAGGATATATATTGCAGTCTCTACTGCATATCCCCAGAAACTATGTGGTAAACGTGCTTTGCTCATCATTGAACGGACCATACCCATGATGGTCCTATTGCGTCTCTCAGCAACACTCTTAAGTTGGGGGGTTCCAGGAGGAGTGAGATTTGAGATAATTCCATTCTCTTTAAGGTATTCCTTGAATTCATCTGAGAGGTACTCGCCACCTCGATCAGATCAAGTCCGTTTAATATTCCTATCGGTTTGGTTCTCAACCAAATCCTTGAACTCTTTGAACTTTTCAAAGGTTTCAGATTTATGACGTAATAGGAAGATAACCCGTATCACGAATGGTCATCAATAAACGTCAAATAATATCGATATCCATTTTGGGTCACGGTACTGAAGGGACCACATACATCAGTATGTTTTAGGTCAAGAATACCTTCACATCTCGTAAGCTTGTTACGAAAAGGTGTCCTGGTCATTTTACCTCGAATGCAGTGTTCGCAGGTAGATAAAGATTGAACTGGTAGAAAGTCTAAGGGCCCATCCTTTATCAATCTATTGATCCTATCAACAGATAAATGACCAAGTCTTTGATGCCAAATCACATTTGAACAATTTTTATACTCCCTATTCCTTTTAGGATTTTTATTAGTGGTAGTAACATTCATGACATGTTCATCAATGCACAGTTCACAGAGTCCACGAGAAGTAAAAACACCATCTACAATATGCTTATCATAACAGTTTATGACTAATTTATTACAGGAAAGGAATGAATATCCGCTTCTAACAAGCTTAGATACAGATATAAGATTCCTTCTAACTTCTGGTACATAAAGACATTCTTAAGTAAAAGGACTCTCCCACTAGATAATGATAGCCTATAGGTCTCGACGGTGACGGCTGTAACAGTTGCATCAGATCCCTCTAGATGACTATCTCCTCTTCTTCGAGATTCTTAGTTTCCTGAAGCAGATGCAACAAATTGCATACATGACAAAAAGCACCAGTATCTACTACCCAACTACCTTCTCATCCTACGAGAAAACTAGTTTCAATGATGAATGCATATTTCATACCTGCTGAAGGTTTACCTTTGTCGACTAACTTCAGCTAATCTGGACAATTACGCTTCCAGTTCCCCAGCTTCTTGCAGTGGTTACAGACATCGGTCTTCTTCGATGTCATCAGTGTGGAAGCAGTAGAAGATGAGCCAACTCCTTGATTCTTCTTCTTTCTCTTCTGAGCTGGGCCCTTCAGAGAACCATGCTTCCAACCGTACTTCTCTTTGACCTGTGCAACCATTGCACTGCCAGAGGGACCATCTTTCTTCATTACGTCTTCTGCAGACTTTAATGCAGTTTGAAGTCCAACGTTAGTCAAGTCCAACTTGTTCATGTGGAATAAAACCACAAAATTATTGAAAGACATGGGAAAAGACAGAAGAATGAAGTCAACTTACCTGTCTGCATCCATATTTGGCCCAAGGGTCTCCAGCTCAGATAAGTACCCAAACATTTTGAGTACAAGTTCATGGACTGAAGTCCCTTCCTGCATCCTGCAGCGAACGAGTTTTTTCATAATATTGTAAAGATGGGTGCGGTTTATGTCACCAAACATATCTTTCAGATTCTGCATTATCTCCTGGCATGTGTTCATCTCCACATGTTGCTTTTGAAGAACATTAGAGAGTAAACCCATGATGTAGCATCTAGCCAAGACATGATCTTCATCATACTTGTCATTGTATTGCTTTTCTTTCTTCATCATAGGGCTTTCATGCTTTTCCTCTGTGAGCACGTAACTTATGCGCTCAATCGAGAGAACAAGTTCCAAATTACAGACCCAATCCGGGTAATTTGGTCCAGTCAATTGATTGACCTCCAGAAGCCTGCTGAGAGGGTTTAAGGACTTCATTTTCTGAAATTAAGAATGCACTATATTGGAACATAAAAAAAATATGCATTTGAATTTCTTTGATTAAGGAATTTTTAATCAAATTAGTCTTGCCTTTTCAACTTTGAAAGTTCATTCCCTTAATCACTTTCAAAGCAAGAGATATTCTTACCAATACATCTCTAGCGAGATATGGGATCTCCTTTTTACCTTTGTTACATCCCAATAATACGAGAACTAGTAACTCGGATAAAAAGAAGCGGGAACATATTCTGCCTTGCAAGTCCAACTTACATTCCCAATTCGATCTTTAACACCCGGGCCCACCACCCCTAAGGTGATGTTGACCCGTTGTTAATTGAACCAACCGTCAACAGGATTAGCACCTGCAATCCAATATCGCCCCAATAATATGAGGACTCGATATTGGGGTCACTACGCATACAACCTTACTGTTTCGAGAAGCAAAGAGCCCAATCCAGACGCGCTTGTATGCAGGAGCTGTCACTACGGACATGCGTCTCCTACATACAATCCCTGGTGACGGAAACCCTTCACCTTGATGGGAGACCATGGATGTCATTTATGTAATCTTCCACCTCATATTCAAATTCTAATTAATCATTATGAATCATGTTCATTATGATTAATTCTTCCAAGGGAAACTCTATTCATAATAGAATGTTTTAATTTTAATTGGATTCCAATTAATCTAATCATATAAAATTAATGATCCAATTAATATTCAACAAACATTTTAATTATTACTTGAAATATGGTATTAACTTAAATATGTATTAATTCGTATTTTAATAATTAGAAAATACATCATGATCTCTAAGGCATCATTTGTTCCCTACCTGCTGTCATGGCAAGTACCGGCGGGAGTTGGACAAACCACACACAGTGCAACCTGCTACCACAACGCTCCCCGACTAGACACCATATCCGCCTCGAGAAAAAATAATGTCGAGCCAATCACTTTGTACTTGAGATGATCATGGGTATTTCAACCAAAATTATACCATATAGTAATAATCAAAACCATTTTGATTATAAGGAAATTTGCTAGACAAATTCCCAAAAACTTATTCAAGTAACAAGTTTGTTGAAAGTATATCAAGTAACCAATTGGTGATCTAGATCTAATCTAATCATTCATTGGTTGAGGCAAAGTCATTTAAGGGAATAATTATTGTTGTAATATTTCCCAAATATTATCCATAATTCTTGCAGGAAATTTACCATTAATTTCACAATGACAATCATAAGGTTTTGGATGATCATGAAATTTCCAACAGTGACCCTCACTAACTAAAGATAACATATCTCATTCATATTAAATCCAAATTAAGCAAAATCAATTTTCATAGATTGATAATTTGATTTAAAATAGAAATCATATGATAAACACGCATTTCCAGGCTTTTTAGAATAGTATTTAACATCCTAATTACGTCTCTAATCGCCATCCCCGAACAATGGACATATGGTCATTAAACCTATCATATCTTGAGCAAACGGAATCCAAATTACACAAACTAAAAATCCACATTTTCCTTACTTAATAGGGAACGTTATTCAAGTGATAGATTCATGTTCAAACATTTTAAACAGGGTCGAAAAAATATTACAAGACAGGGCTGCGAAAATTGAAATGCTAAAATCTTCACGAACCCAAACGAGCCCAAATTTTCGTAGGTTCATGGATCGTATCCTAGAACTCCGTAAATCTGGCTCTGATACCACTTGAAGGATATGTGAGGATCCTTAAGTGCATCACAGAAGCGTGATGATTGTATCATATACGATCAAGAGCGACTAGTCATACTAGTTGCTCTGTGCAGCGGAATTTAAAATCAAATAAACGACGAAACCATATGATCCATAAACCATTTATGAATCGTTTCGTCTAACCACATAGTAGATATAGGAATACCTGTTGTAGCGTGGTTGCGATCGAGCTTCTAAGAGAAGAAGCCTCCTGTTTCAAGTCCGACCTTCGGAGGAGACGCTTGCGAGCGCGGAGATGAGTCGCAGTGATCTCGAAATCCAAGTAGTGTCCAAGCAAAGGAACTCCTGATCTCATTACACGAGATCGTATGTCTTCTTCACGAGCGAGAAGCACCAAAGAAGATTGAGTACCGAGAGTCGTCGAGGCACAATGCGAGGCGACGATGAGAGCCTTCTTCCTTCTAGGGTAGGATGGACGGCCACCCAAGAGAGAGGAGGAAGAGGGCACGAGGGAATGTGAGAGAGAGAGAGAGTAGAGAGACTTCATCAAGTCGGTGTATCTCGAAGAGCAAGGCATGCCTCTTCTTATATAGGATTTTGGGAATCCATGGACAACACACAATCAACGGATGAGATTGATTTGTGTTCCTTTCAACTGCTAGGATGTTGTTGGTAAAACAAAACAACAAGTGATTTAATTTAAATTAATTAATATTGATAAATCAATATAATTAATCTCAAATCAAATCACATTTGATTAGAGATAGGATAATGAGAAGACCATGGTCTACTCCTAAATAAGGGGGGATGACTACTCCTCTCCACATGGAGAGTTGTAGCTGTCTTCTCTTGTTAGATAGGACTTGGTAAATCTCCTAATATATCATGAGATCTCATTATCTCAAAATATCTCCTATAACCCTTGTCGAAAATAATTTTCACAAAAAATAATTCCAATTTATCTTTTAGAAAATATCAATCAAGCCAATAAAAAATTGTGAATCTTATTCACAACCCAAAATTAAATGTAATTATATTTCCAATTAGTTATTCAATGTGATTCCCATTCACATTAACAATTAATCAACAAATATAAATCACACAAGTCTCTCTCTAATGTATATTATAAATCATATTTATAATATACATGGATAATTGGATAGTGATATCCACATTATCCATATCCACATTAATTAAATCACATTTAATTACATTGGATGCTCATTCTCATGCATTCAGATAATGTGAATCAAATTCACATCATTCATGATAATTAAATCATATTTAATTATCCAGTTCTCAATGCTCAGATATAATTCAACCTTGGAATTATTCTTGAACTCTTTCAAGAATAATACGTATTCTCCGTAGGTACTTGGAGATATGAACTGGGAAATTGTATTGTTCCATGTATAGTGACTTGGATATTGAGATCACATCTCAAATCCATATCTCACGGACCTCCCCTAGATGCTTGATTAAATCAAGTCCGTAAACCTAATCTTCTCATTGCATCTGAATCTCATTCAGATCAATGTCCAACACTTGGACTAAGATCAATTTACGTCTCTACTGAGAGGAGTCACTAAAATCCAAACCTGTTTCATCACTCCCTCGAAATTGAAGCATCATGGTTATACAGTTGTTTATGATCACATCACCCTTAGGTATTCCCAATACCTATACATCCTTCATACTGGAAGACCTTTTGACAAACCCGAAGTTATAGATCTCTTTTAGACTGTAACCTTCAGGGTTTTATAATTAAGGTTCTCATTTGGTCATTGGAATTTGGTATAGATCATATGCTTTCCAAAAGCATATATCATACCTACAAATTCTGTCAGGCTTCATAAGAGAGACGACCATGCATGGAATTTATCGATCCCAATATTTCATGAGTGAGCTCATGTCTTCCGGTTCAGAAATGAAACTGTAGGATCCACTTGAGAGATCGTATTACTCATATGCCCTTATATGCACACCAGCTCGTCAGTGTATAGACCTTGGTTAGGTCATCAACCTATTGGTCTGCCAAATGTACATACTCAGACATATAGTAATACATCTGTCTCCGGTCAGAGGATGTGTGCCTATATCGCGACAGCATACGTTGTAGAACTTTGGTTATCTCGATCTCGTTAAGTCAATCCTTTGACTTAACTAATCTAACACCTCCGAATCTCTATTCCTATGCAGAGGACCTGGATCAAGAGGTCGGTCAGATATAAGACTATGTGAGAAAAGGATTGCCATCTCCTACTCAGGTTGGAGATCATCTCCTAACATTCATTTGACGGTGTTTGATGAGTCCTCAATCTAACTCCTTAGATATTCATCCAAACACCAGCCTCTAAGATTCAATTATTGAATCAACAACTGTATGATTATTAAGATGGCCATAGTATATAACCCTAATTGTACAGAGGGACCTTATAATGCATTCATTCACATAATTTCAGACAGGGAGTGAAATAAACCAATAACTTTTATTAATATATCAAACATTACAATAACATTTATTGTAGAAATGGTTCACCCCGAGCCCACATTGCTGATACATTTTATCTATGGCCTCACTCCCACGGTATGTTGATGTTGCGAACTTTCTTGTCTCCAAGAAAATTCCACAAGATTGGACAAAGCACAAGTGATAAATCCCAGATTTATCAACTTAATCATAATTATTTATCTCTCTTCTTAAGAAAATTAACTATATTCATTGATAAATAACACTAATTACTAACTATTGTGTTGTAAATAATTAACACTATTAACATGTATTAATATAACAATATTATGGTGTAATATTTTATGTATTTATTTCTTATTAGAAGTCACATAAAAATTAGAGTGATATTGTATATAAATAAATTAACAAAAAAATAAGCAAAAAGAAAAATTAAAGAAATTTTTTTTATATTGTTTTTATTAGTATTTAATTTTTAACTATTTACAAATAACCTTTTATCTCTTTGACTTCTACATGAAAGTTGTAGTCTCATTGAGATCTACAACTTTCATGTTTACTACTTTTCCTAATTCTTATTTTATCTAATTCTTTTAGAATTATCTTTGAATTTCTAAAATATTATAATTCTGATTGGGCCACGTGGCTCCTTCAAATTGTGCCATGTAGCATGTTCATCTCATGCCACCGATCATCTTCAGTCTGATTTTTTTTCCAAATGCCATCTTGATCGCTCATCAGCGCTTGGATCTTCACCAACTAATCATGATTCATCAGCTGATCTCAGCCATCCCTCAAGTGCCTCATTCCCAACCATCTAATCTGATGATCAGATAGACGAGGTGCATCTTCAACCTCCAGTGCCTCTTCCAAGAGACGCTTCCCTTCATCACCATGAAACTTCTCTGATTTTCGCCAACCTCCATACGCACCATCTTCCTTCTAAATCGCCATAAACTCCTTCATCATTTAACCCTTATCCATGCCAACTCCATAAAATCTTTCATCATTAACATCCCTAATAGGTGGTGTAGGTTTAAACCACCACCTCAGTTTGCAACCTCCAAACTACAACTCCATAGAATACATCATCGCTACCCTTTGAAACAACTATCCACCATTATTTGCATCAACTCCTAGCCTCCTATCCCCTTTCTGTGATAGAGAACGAGACGATGGATGAGCTATGATGGAGTTTGGACACCGGCGAGATCCATGAGAAACTCCTCGTGATGCAGCCATCATCCAATGCTTCTTGAGTTTTAATGTTAGCACTCCTTGTAAAGCAACGATATGAGAAGTTCCCAGCACTTCTCACTGGCTCAGATTAAACCTAGAGACCTTTTTCTTCTTTTTGAAGATTCTCATGTAAATGTCATAATTCTATTTTCTCATTAGTTCGTCATTTCTTCTATGATCCATCTTTCATCCCTTCACTCATCTAAATCCATAATCACTACCACAAATGGTCCATGATGCACCCGTTGTATTTTGTTACCCTCCCTGTTTTCCATGATGTGTTCCACTTCGATTCATCTCCTTCTCCTTTACAAAGAAGGAGCTATCTAGGGCTTAAATCCATCGCTTCAAGAAGTCGTCCACACCATGCCACTAACCCCTCATTTTACTCGTCGAGGCTTCGCCTATTTACTAATAACTGCAGGTTATGCAAGAAACTTCAATGATCAGAGATAGCAGATGTCCATCGATCTCAATCTTCCAGTTCTATCACTTGTCGCCAAACCTCCATTAAAGATCGCTCCTGGAAGGCATTGCATACGAGCTCGAGAACTCTTGAAGGGCTAATGATCTTTCTGCGGTCTGAAGAAGAGTGGCGAAGAAAAGCAATAGTTGCCAAAACGTAGCCAACTCTCTGCCTTCTGCGGCGAAGATTTGTCATGGAGAAAGTACAACCTTCGTTGGTTCTCTCCAGTTGCACGAAATTCAACGCACCAAATAGGGCTACGTCGTCTGTCGAGCATAATTAATGGACTGAAGCTTCGTCTGATCGAGCTTGAGTCGAGTCAGTGTAGTGTTGACATGCCATTATTGAGCCTCAGTCTGAGCCTCACTTGGTCATGTGACTTGTGTACGTGATTGGGCTATTTACAACACTAATCCTGATTCTTAATAATTACTGATAAGTTCTCCCATTTTGTGTAATTTGTATATTAACCCATGTGGTTTATGTATTTGCATTTCAATCCTATTTTATCTTGTTTTGTAATAAAACTTATAGTTTTTTCTTGCAAAAATGCCCCTGGATCGATTATGGAATATCTTTTTATCCATTTATCCACATGTAGTGATTTTAAACTCATTTGAAAGCTAAATTGATGCCTTATCTTGTGGTGATTTGTTGTTAATTTTGATTTAAAATTCATGCACAAATTATTTTTTCTTTTGACTGCTTATTTAGACCTTTAAATCAAATTAAGGTTGCACTTGTCTGTAAGAATTGAACCTATCACTCGTAATGTTTCTTAATGATTAATTGTTAGACATTTTTAATAATTATCATTAAGTATTAAATGATTTAATTACTTATTGAAACTAATAAACATAACGGAGAAATTAAAAGCTCGAATTTGTTTAATTGCTTTAAAATTACTTAGTACTGAATCACTATGACTTTGTCTTCTTTCCTAAATAAAAAAATAAAAAAATTAAGGAGGTATTCTTTGTGATTAGCACAAGTTTCTGTGTTTATTTACTTTAATAGTGTTTATGCATTATTGTATTTATATTATTAAGTGCATATAAATATGTGTTAAAAATATGCATTGTTGTGATTTATGCATTTGTTCAATATAATTAGTCTAAGAATTTCTACATATAATATTTGACTTTTAAATTTCATTACTGAATTGCTCACATCTTTATGTTCGATCAGTGACTTCCCAAATTTAAAAATAAAGCTGAATCCTCTTCATAAAGATTATTCATTCAGTTCTGCATGATGCCAGTGCTACAACAGATCCAAATTAACTTATGCTTTTAATGGTTCATCGAATTGCGCCGTTGCTGGGGATGCAACACATTTTGTGATTATTTATTAGGGTCAAATATTTATTTAGTCATTTTTAGGCTTAATTATTTTTGAGCTTGTTTTGATTGATGTTGTCTTGCATTATGTCTCATACTTAATTATTTCAATCTCTCGAGAATTTTTCTAATAAATATAATGTTTTGTGGAAGAACTATGGAGCTGATGACATTCGAAGGATCGTAAAGGAAAGAAGCTTGGAGTTTCTTGCTTGAGAGCCCATGAAACAATTTATTTTGTAGATATTTAGTAGATAAATTAATTCATTCAATTGTGTTGTAATTAATTGCCAAAATACAACGGTTCTCAATTTATATCTCGCGCATGTAAAGAAGGCTTGTTAAACTTTATTATTCATTTTGTGGTTGTGTCGAGAGTGGTTCTCATCTTGACCATGCCAAACAGAAAAATCGTAGGTTATATTTGCTTGATCTATTTCATAAATTAGAGCGCACTACACAAATCTCATAAGATCCACAATTGCAAAAATCTTAGGAGATCCATAGACGCATGTAATACACATTCTACTTAGTTAGATTAATTGATTTCTTCACCGCTAATAGAACTACTGTTTAGGTGCGACTTTTTTTGACTTGCATCATATAGCTAGATTTATAAATTTTTTCATGCATCCACATGAAGGGTGCTGGGAAGCACTGTAAGTATCTTTAACGACTGCATGCATCATTGATTTCCGACTGCATTCTATTTTTCGCTTTCTCCCTCACCAACTTAGGGATAAAGGAAAAGGGATTGTACACTAGGCAATGTTTGTTATCACTTAACTTCAAAAAATAATCAAAACTCTTAAAATTGGGACTGCATTGATGCAAGTTGACCAAAATAAATTGAATAAAAGCAACCTTGTTTTACAGGTGCATAAAGCCCTCATTTGTTTGCAGGTACTTATCAAGTGAGAGATAGACATTAGGATAGAGCCAAGCAAATTTTCATATAGACTATGTGTTCTATAAAAATGATTAGCCACTTTTTAGTGAGAATATACGGGTAGCTGGTAAACGGTCCAAATTTTCTTAGCAGAGTGGAAGGTTTAGAGGACACCGCATATGGCATAGTCCTCAAGTAACGGGTAGCCGTATTTATATGGTCCGTACATATTTCTATACTGACTGAAAGTGGATGCAACTAGTCATAATAATCCTCAAGTAACGGGTAGCCATATTTATACGGTCCATACTTACTTCCATACTAGCTGAAAGTGCATGCAACTAGTCATAAGAATTGTGCCCATTTGTAAGGTAATTTAGGCACCTAAGAACTCATAACTCTATCAAGATTTGTATTTGATCACCAATTAAAATTGATAAGATAATAATGCCATAATCTCGGCCTTTAGTATTGAGTTGGTGAATCCACAAGGGTTTGAATTGATTATTTTGTGTGAGTAATTCCACATATTTCAAGTGCCCACTAGAACTAGATTCTTTTGTGTATCGAGCATACTCAAATTTCCTATATCTTTAAATTCAAAGATGGATAATTGGTCGGACATGTCTTCACTGGTCCAGTCTCTTCATTCTCCTTCTTCTGCTAGACCATCCCAGTTTGGAAACAATCCATTTATCGAACTAGTGTATCATGATTCCCTCCCTGTGGGTGGCTACAACTCAACCAATCCCTTCTCTTCTTACTCATTGAGGAAGATCATCGCCTCTTCTACATCTCACTCCAAGCCTTTGTTTGATGAAGGTGATAATAATACACTGAAGATGCCTCCTAAAAGACAGAATGGGAATGGAGAGAAGGAAGAACTAGAGGACCCGTTGCATGCAGTACTGGCTAGAGTGGCAGAATCTGAACAAAATCAAGCACTTATGAGAACACAAATAGGCCAATTGCAGTCGGTTGAAGATGCACCAATGGATGAGGCATTAAACCCTGTGCAGTTTCAGTGAATAATTGGTTGAGCCATGTAGAACCTGAAGTCGAGTGTGAGTTGAATACACAGTTCCTTAGCTTGTTGCCACATTTTCATGGGAATACACTCGAGGAGCCATATCCATTGCTTAGGGACTTTGTGTTGGTCTGTTTTAATCTTAGACATCTTAGGGTTAGTGAATACTACATTAGGCTCAAATACCTTCCTTTTGCCTTGAAGGATAAGTCCAATTAGTGGATGAAGAACAAGGGGGTAATCCTAACTACTTTTGTGCAGTTCAAGGACCTCTTCTTGAAGAAGTTATACCCTTTAAGTAGAAACAACTTGACGCGTTCACGCATCATGAGTTTCTCCCAACTTCCCAATGAAGATTTCTATGACTCATGAGAGAGATTTAAGGACCTCTTCTGGAAATGTCCTTGCCATGATTTAGAGCCTACCATCTTGGTTCAATCTTTATATAACGACTTACAAACTGAGGTGTAGGATTTGGTTAGTGCTGCTTGTGGAGGCAGTTATACATCAAGAGGTGCGTACACTATCTGGAGAGTGTTCGAGAGAATGACCGAGACAAGTAGGGCACAAACCACTAGTAGAGTTCATTTAGAAACCCCCAATCCATTCCAATTCAATTGAGGAGTGAAGGTTACAATAGATTTTATTGACATGATTTTGATAACAGACAAACTTATAGTGGTTGAAAGGATCAATAAACGAATGGATGAGTTGGATATCAACTTATCCAAATTATCTAAGTAGATGGCAAACTTTTTGAGAAGGTATCCAAGATGAGGGTACTTTCTATGACAGCATTTAATGCCCTTGTTTACCATGTTGATCATATTTAGGAGCATCATATGTTAGGGCCACCCAACCATGGGTAGAGGATCAGGCTTTAACCCATTCCTGTCAGTAGCAGCCACCGTTTGTGGCGATAGTCATTAAGCAGCCTTCCCAAGTCTGGGAAGTAAATGGTGTGTGGTACATACAAGACCCAGATAGATAGGGGAATTCTGGAGACCGTTTCTACTACCTGAGTCCCCAGACCTTCTATAACACATCATTTACCCCTACACTCTTCCAGCACCAAGCTCTGGTACAGTTTCATACCAGGCACCAAGGCAACATCAATATTATGGTCATTAGTAGACGTACTAGTCGGGCCAGCAGGCCCACATATTCAGCATCATACCTAGCAAGAACATCATTCCTAAGGTTGTCAGGGATAACCTTTTCGTCATTCCTTTCCTTCTTCTTCTTCACAACCACAACATTCACCTTCCAGTCCCATGGATTTTTAATGATAGATTTTAGAGGAGTTGTGCTCCTACAGGAATGAAGTGTATGATCTAAGGGTTGATCTCAACCGTTTATCTCATTTGCATGATGAACGCACTACACTTACTACATCCATTCCCACCCAGGTTCAGGCTATTCCCAATAGCCTGAACAGATCTCAGCGGCAACAATAGTTAGATCAGGTATACTACTCAGATTCTCATCAATATAGGCATGCAATCATTTCGTTTGATTGTGTTATTCATGTCTCTTAGGAGCGGACAGACCATGGTCGTACCTGATCGGGCAAGGGATATGGAGAGGATAGACTATGAAGCTCAACATGAGAAGACTTTAGAGGAAGATGAAGTTAGGCATCTTCTGAGAAATCACTAGAAGACAAAGACTTCTGATGAATACCCATTCATCACTCTTTATTCTTATATTTTAGCTACAAAAACCATTGCAAATGCATGTAGATATATGTAAATAGGAGTAATTACCAAAAGCATGCATTGTGTAAAAATCTATAATTAGCATGTTTTTGTGCAAAAATAAAAGAATAAAGATTAAAAAGAAAAAGAGGGAAATATTTAGAATAAATATTGAGCAACCTAACCCAAGGGAGGGCTCGGCATGGGCCTGACCGCATAAAAGCCAAAGTAGAGGGAGATAGGGGCTCATGTGTAAATATTTGTGTAAATAAAATAAAAATGTTTTACTCACCAAAAATACACTTGTAAATACTTATATATATATATATATTTATATAAAAACAAAAGAAAAATTAAAAATCAAAAAGATTAAAAAAATACCCTTTCACCATGTACATAAACCATACCTATATATATATTTATTTAACCTTGTAACTAAATAAAGTTATTTTCTAAACTTTTTGTAAATACTCTATTCTATATATTGTAAATAAATAAAATAAAAAGAATCAAAACAAAAATCAAATAAAAATAACAAAATTAAAAATACAAAAATACATTGTACATATACCATGTATATAGATGTACATATCTATTTATTTTACCTATGTACATAAATAATAAAAATAAAATAAAAACACCCTTTTATTCCTTATTTTATTCTATAAATAAATAAAATATAAAATAAGGATAAAATTGTATAAAAATAATAAATAAAAATCAAAAATCAAAACCCTGTATATATTGTATATACCTATATATAGCTATATAATGTAAATACCTTATTTTTATTTCCAAAAATTAATTAAAAATCACCAAAAAATAGAAAAAAATAAAATAAAAATATTTCATATTTTGAGTTTTTGCAGATTCGGCCCCTAGCTATGTGTATTTGTCATCTCAAGATTCAGCCACGTGGCCGAACCGCATTGGCTCCTAGGGATGTTGACCGCCCGGTCAACTGGCCCCCCCAGGACCACTTCCCACGGGTTTGAGTGGCGGACCCAACTTCTCGGATTTTTCCCCGCTCAACCCGATTGCCTATCACCCAAACCCTGGCTCCGTTTTGCACCTCCCGCATCCGACACCCTCGTCAGGCATCAACCTCGGGATCCGCGCGCCACCATGACCCTACCCGAGCCTTTCTTCTCGGATCCCTCCAGCCTACATAAGCGAGCTCCGCCACCCATTTTATCCATCTTTGGCCATTCCCCTTCTTCCCTGTGAGCTCCAGAGTGACCGCACGAGTGACAGCGAGCGTCTCCGCCTGTTGCAGCGAGGCGAGGAGGAGGAACCCACTGATCCGGCGATACACCCGCCGCAGCTCCGCCACCTGGGCGAGCTTCGAGCCTCGGGCCGAGACGACCCTTGAGGCCAAGACCAGGAGCACCCCCTGCTCTTCCCCAGTCTCATCGATCATTCAGGTAGCCCCTTAGCTTAGCTATTTCGTTCGATTTCAGCTTTCCCCAATTCGTCCCGCCGTCGTATTCCTTCGATTCGCCTCCTCACCCCGGTTCCGACCACCGTTCGACCATCGGACCCGACCGTCACATTCGCCTCTCTCCGCCGCACCTTCTGCACCCACTCACACAACCCAGCTCGCACAGGAGCTGGGAACCGGGCTTCACCGTCTTCCACCTTCGCCGGAGCCCGTCGCCCCGACGCACCGACCATCCCCACTACGCCTAACTGGGTCGAGGCACTTTGCCCTCGACCCGTGAATCTCCTGAGTGGTTTTGCAGGTCCAACGGAGGCCATCTGAGGCCTCTCGACAGTCAGACCAGGAGCTTCACCTCCGCCACCCTCGTCGGAGCTCCCCTGAGCTCGGCTGGGGCATCGGAGACCATCAGCAGCTACGCACCTTTACGCCGGAGCTCCTCCGATACTCAGGCGCAGCAGAGGAGGCCGGAGGCACCTTCACGAGGCCGACGAAGTTCGCCGGCCATCAGTTCTTCCAGCATCCTCCAGAACCGTTGATCGTGCCTCCTCGCTCCAGTTCTGATCTGAGCCGTCCATCTCCGGAGCTGTCTTGAGCGTTCGATCCGAGGAGACGCCATCTGGAGCGCCCACCAGTCGCACCCGTCAGATCAGCCACGTGGAGCGCATCCAACGACCCCGCTTAATAAAGGGTAAATTACCCTTAGGCCCCGCTTCTGTTTTTATTTAGCTTTAGTCCTGTAAATATTTAAATACGTTGTTTAGTTTTAGGATTAATTGCATAGAGGACCCTGAGCTTTAGTGTAATTGCATATATACCCCTGCCTGTTGTGATACACGTGCTTCGTCACGTGTTGTTTTGGGTTATTTGCAGTCTTTGCCCTTGTAGTTCTGGTTGTTATGAAATGAATGAAAGGTTTTAATTAATTGCATTTATACCCCTTTGCGTGGTTGTTTTACACATGTGCGTTTTATTTTGGGTTATTTGCAACTGAGCCCCCTGGACTTTTGGTACATGTTACCAATAGGTCCTCGGGACTTATTTTCCTTACATATAGGTCCCTGAGTGCCCCAGGCACGCGCTTGGCGTGTGATTTGCTGGGTTAATTGCACCTGGACCCCCAGAACTTTGGGTATTTGCATTTCAGTCCCTGTGCACAGTACCCCTTTTGTTATTTTTGAATAAAATATCAAATCACCTCCAAATTCGATGAAAATTTGACACATGGCTCCTGCCATGTTGTAGGATTTTTGTGAATTTTTGAGGACATTTCTGGTTTTATTTGCTATTTTTAAAAATTCAAAAACATACATTTTTGTTACTGTCTAGATTGGAAAATCACAAAAAAAAAATAAGAACTCCCCTAAAAATTCCATAAAAATTAGCTACTGTTTGGTTTAGTTTGCTTGATTTTCTAGCCAATTTTGGCTATTTTTCACTGCTTAAAAACCTTAAAAACTTAAAAACACTCGAAAACCATAAAATTCTTATAAATAAATTAAAAACCCAAAAATAATAAACTTGGTACCTAAATTTTCCTTATTTTATCAATTTTACAGGAAAATTACCTCCAGGCCATTTTGAGGCCCTTAGGTATTTTATCTAGGGTTTCTTGGCTCGACTGGACAGTACCTCTTATTTTAGCACTGTTTGATTTTTAGAAAATAAAATACACATCAGAAAATTGTCAAAAATTCACCAAAAACACTAAAAAACATAAAAAACACAAGAATATTTTTATTTTGATTTTTGGTTGAATTTTGATGCATTAAATAAATTGTTGAAGTGTGCTCATTTGTGTTTTTATTATTTTCTTTACATATTAAAAATCCAAAAAAAAATATAAAAATACTTATAAACCACTAAAAATATTTTGTCTTTTATTTTATTTGTTTTTACTACTTCGTAGGCCTTCGGCCAATCCGTGCTCCTTGAGTTCGACCCTGGGAGCTATACCAGGTTAAACACATAGCAGGACCGCTTCTCTGTTTTGATTGATTTTATTTGTATTGAGTGGTTCATTTTTCTTGATATACACGGTCTGATCGCTTGGGTCGCAACGACCCTATTTCTGTACCTTATACCCGAGTGGTCAGGCCTGTGCTATCAGAATGGCGCCGTTGCCGGGGAGCACGGCTTAGTAGTTCTTTTTTATTTTTCATTTTTGATTTTTCTGCAGCTTTTCGCGGCTCTTCCAGAGCTCGCGGCTCTTCACGGCTTTTTGTCTCTATTTTATTTTCACTTTATTTTGCTTTATTTTCTTTTTCTTTTATTTTTGTTTTTGTTTTCTTTTGTGTGTTTATTTTATTTTACATTTTTGCATATATACCCTTTTATTTTCATTTTCATTTCTTTTTCCTTTAGTATTATTTGATTATTGGTTCTGACCACTCTGTTTTCTCTTGCGAGGGCCCGAGGACCGAGGCAGCTACTCTCGAGAAGCCGAAGCAACCGTGGGATTCGGAGGCGGCTCTTTTCTTCGCGGAGCCGCAGGAGAGAGAGTGAGAGAGAGTTGAGTGGGTGAGGATTAGAGTAGATTTTTATTTTTATTCATTATTATTGTAATAATACAGGACACTCTTGGACACTTGGACTCTTCTGCCGTAGCGGGTCTGTTTCGCCGAGCACCGGTGTGCTCGGGGGACCTGTAGTACCTTAGCGGTTTTTCGCGGTTTTTACGTGGCTTTCTTTTCCTTTTATTTCTGCCTTTTCCGGTGTTTACGCGGTTTTTGCTCGAGCCCCTAGACTTAGGAATTTCTGGTGATTGTGCCGTAATTAGTAGGATCCACACACCTAATTGCTTATCTGTTCCCATAGATCATTAACTGAACCTACTTAAAAATCACTAATAAAAATAACCGATTCATTTGCCTTCGTAGCCTACGTGCCGCAGCCCGTCCTCTAAAGCGCTTACTCTTACCCCCGATTTGTCGGACAGAGGAGGGACGGGCCAAGACCGGACTCTTTGGCTTGGAGGTCGGTGACCGGTTAGACGGTTCTTCGCTAGAAATTGCTCGTTTAGGACTCGGCTTTCCCGTTGCATTATATAGGTAGTTTTCTTTCTGTCTTTACTTTTATGCGCGGATCATATTGCATGTAGAGTGCTGGAGACAGGTACGCATTTCTTACTCAGCATGCATCATTGATTTATCGCGCATCGGCTTTTTCGTCTTCTCCCAATTGTTTTGGACTTAATAATCAGGAGAACCGAAAAATTCGTTAGGCCGTTTGCTTTCATTTGAAAAATACTAAAAAAGTGAAACCATAAAATTGGGACTGGCTAATACTATTGATCTTAAAATCCGCTCACCCTAAAAACTTTGTCTTCGGGAGAGCAACCCCCTCATTGTATGGTTTGGATGCGCGAGAGAGTGACCCTCACCCTAGGTAGAGCCCCCCAGTGCTAGACCCGACTGATTACCGACTTTTCCGTGCGGGCCAGTCGGTTTGGTTAGCATCGGATATCCTAACAGGTCACGTAAGCGCTCTGATATTTTGTGTGTTCACCAAATAAAATTGACAAGATAAATTGACCGAACTTTCACGGTCTTCAGCTCGCGTTGCGTTGGTGAACCGGGGGTTTGTTTGTGATCATAGTTGCTCCAGATCTCATCCGCCTTACTCGCCAGATCAAGATGATGGGTAGACGGTCTCTTAGGCAGCCTCTGACTGCACCGCTTTCGGGCACGTCTACCTCATCATCTAGGTTGGCTCGCGAGAGCTCAGACCCGCTCTCCGAGCCCGAGTACGATTCCACCCTGTTCCCCCTCGACCCCCTTTCTGTTCTACCTGAGAGACACGAGCCCGAGGAGAGACTAATTGATTTGACAGCACCTGAGTTGGGCTCGTTTGATTTTGCAGACGTCGCTATGGCCGGAGCCGGCAGTTCAGATGATCACTCCCGTCAGCCCGAGCACTTTGTACTTGACCAGGGAGCGATCAACTCCACCCTGATTGCATCACTTGAGACAGTCCAGCAGCAGTTACGCGATCAGGGGGCATTCATGATAGAGATGAGGCGAGAGTTGGAGAGGCTCACAGCAGAGCGAGACCAGTAGAGCGAGCCTGAGGAGATACCTGATGCAGAGGCACGAGCCGCAGCAGCCGCAGCAGCCGCAGCCGCCGCAGCGGGAGGCGCCGCGGCAGGAGGACCACCATGACCGATGCGCGATTTACACAATCCCGGATCTACTCTGATGCATCACTGGGTAGTGGTGCCGGCGATCGTGGGGGACTTCAAGTTCCCCCCGAACACCTTGCAGTTGCTACCCCGCTTCCACGGACTTGCCACTAAGGAGCCCCACCTCCACCTCTAGGAGTTCCTGATGATCTGCAGCACTGTCCACGATCGCCACGTGGACCAGCACACGATTCGGATGATAGCCTTCCCGTTTTCACTGGAAGATAGAGCAGCCACCTGGCTGAAGCATCTTGGGAGGTTTGTCTACACCTGGGAGCAGCTCCGCACCGAGTACTTGAATAAGTACTATCCACTCGGGCGGACGAATGCAGCGAGGGCCCTGATCAGCAACTTCTCCATGTTCCCCAACGAGCAGTTTCACGAGGCATGGGAGAGGTTTCGAGAGCTCCTAGACCGATGCCCTCACCACGACATCTCCAAGCTGAACCTAGTTCAGAGCTTTTTCAGCGGGTTGACACCAGAGCTTCAGGGTCTAGTGAACGCTTCTTGCGGCGGGTCCTACTTTGCCAAGGACCACGACCAGGTATGGGACATCTACGAGGAGATGGCCTAAAACTACATGGTGATGTACCAGACCAGGTTGTATACTCAGAAGACCCAGCCACAGCAGCCAGGACCCGTGCAGTACCAGCGGATAGCACGGGTAGATGCAGGTCCATCCAGTTCATCCGCAGCCGCAGCAGTACAGGCAGAGTCGACAGCTGCGGACATGGGCATTATCAGCGAGAAGTTGGACCGCATGGATCTGGTTGAGAAGAAGCAGTGCCAGAGCATCACTCAGATGGAATAGATGGCACAGGTTCTGAGCGACATGAAGACACAACTCATGTGTCTCCAGGAGGCACAGACGGCTTCTCAGCCCCGTCTTCAGTCGCGAGGCGACTCCGGCAGCAGCAGCAGCAGCTCGTCCCAGCGCTCCAGCACCCCTGTGCAGCCTAGACAGGTTCATCTTGTACAGGCGGAGCCGTACCAGCAGCCGCAGCCCACCTACCAGTCCTCACCATCTCCAGACATGCAGATGGTGGTCTACCAGCCGGACCAGCCTCTAGCAATACTCCCGCCAGCCCCCTATGATGCCGAGCCGTTGATGGATGTCAACGGGATTTGGTATGACCGCCCCCAGCCTGGGATCCGACGA
This sequence comes from Ottelia alismoides, assembly GCA_037367405.1. Classification (NCBI taxonomy): domain Eukaryota; kingdom Viridiplantae; phylum Streptophyta; class Magnoliopsida; order Alismatales; family Hydrocharitaceae; genus Ottelia; species Ottelia alismoides. Next base: position 109,184 of record JAZKJV010008627.1, read on the forward strand.
GACCATCTCGGATTCAGGTGGGGGAGTGGTGGTGCCCAGCCCCAGCAGCAGCCGTCAGGACAGGCAGGGCAGTACTCCCAGCAGAGAGATCACCAGCCGCAGCAGCAGCCCCCAGCATATCAGCAGCACCAGCCATCATCCTTCGGTCCTCGTCCCTATCAGCAGCAGGGACAGTCGTGGAGACGTGAGCAGCAGACTCACCCAGTTCAGTAGCAGCACCCTTCCTCATACCCCTCTTACCACCAGCAGCAGTTCCAGCAGCCTCATCCCCAGAGAGGCTACCCGTCGGGCTCCCACGAGAGCCCCGCTTTGGATGACATCGCCCGCCTCCTCACGGACCAGCAGGCCACATTCAGACGGGAGATGGACGAGTTCCTCCAGGAGATGCGGGACTTGGTGAGAGGGAAGGCCGCCATTCCAGCCCAGATCGAGCCGAATCCGAATAACCTCAAGAGGAAATCTGAGCAGGTAGTACACACTGAGTTTGCCACTCCTAGTGACCCATTTGTTGATACATCTTCGGATCTATTTGATGCTGATTTTGTCACACTTAGGAGCGGTAGGACCCCAGCAGGCGGCAGCGCCTCATCTGAGCTTCACCACGAGGATACTTCAGAGGCGCCACATGAGGAGGAGGAGAGCGGTACTGAGGCCGCTCCAGATGATGACGGTGGCACTGAGGCCACCAAGGATGCTGATCCCACCGGCGGTACTGAGGCCGCCACTTCACCAGATCGAGGAGGTGGTACTGACGCCACCAGGATAGCCGAGCCAGCCCGCGGTACTGAGGCCACGAGACGTCTACCAGCAGCAGCAGCAGAGCCAGCCCATGGTGGTACTGAGGCCACCGGTGTTTGTATAGAGAGAGATGTTGTCTTTCCCCATCTTGATGTATCTCAGAACTTTGGTTTGAATAAAGGAAAAGGTTTAGTTTCTTCTGGTCCCACTGTGGTGCATGATGTATGTGTGGATCCGGTCATCGAACCGTCTAGGAAATTACCTCCAGGCCATTTGAGGCCCTTAGGTATTTTATCTAGGGTTTCTTGGCTCGGCTGGACAGTACCTCTTATTTTAGCACTGTTTGATTTTTAGAAAATAAAATACACATCAGAAAATTGTCAAAAATTCACCAAAAACACTAAAAAACATAAAAAACACAAAAATATTTTTATTTTGATTTTTGGTTGAATTTTGATGCATTAAATAAATTGTTGAAGTGTGCTCATTTGTGTTTTTATTATTTTCTTTACATATTAAAAATCCAAAAAAAATATAAAAATACTTATAAACCACTAAAAATATTTTGTCTTTTATTTTATTTGTTTTTACTACTTCGTAGGCCTTCGGCCAATCCGTGCTCCTTGAGTTCGACCCTAGGAGCTATACTAGGTTAAACACATAGCAGGACCGCTTCTCCGTTTTGATTGATTTTATTTGTATTGAGTGGTTCATTTTTCTTGATATACACGGTCTGATCGCTTGGGTCGCAACAACCCTATTTCTGTACCTTGTACCCGAGTGGTCAGGCCTGTGCTATCAGAATGGCGCCGTTGCCGGGGAGCACGGCTTAGTAGTTCTTGTTTGGGTTTTTAATTTATTTATTAGAATTTTTATGGGTTTTCGAGTGTTTTTAAGTTTTTAAGGTTTTTAAGCAGTGAAAAATAGCCAAAATTGGCTAGAAAATCAAGCAAACTAAACCAAACAGTAGCTAATATTTATGGAATTTTTAGGGGAGTTTTTATATTTTTTTGTGATTTTCCAATCTAGACAGTAACAAAAATGTAGGTTTTTGAACTTTTAAAAATAGCAAATAAAACCAGAAATGTCCTAAAAAATTCACAAAAATCCTACAACATGGCAGGAGCCATGTGTCAAATTTTCATCGAATTTGGAGGTGATTTGATATTTTATTCAAAAATAACAAAAGGGGTACTGTGCACAGGGACTGAAATGCAAATACCCAAAGTTCTGGGGGTCCAGGTGCAATTAACCCAGCAAATCACACGCCAAGCGCGTGCCTGGGGCACTCAGGGACCTATATGTAAGGAAAATAAGTCCCGAGGACCTATTGGTAACATGTACCAAAAGTCCAGGGGGCTCAGTTGCAAATAACCCAAAATAAAACGCACATGTGTAAAACAACCACGCACAGGGGTATAAATGCAATTAATTAAAACCTTTCATTCATTTCATAACAACCAGAACTACAAGGGCAAAGACTGCAAATAACCCAAAACAACACGTGACGAAGCACGTGTATCACAACAGGCAGGGGTATATATGCAATTACACTAAAGCTCAGGGTCCTCTATGCAGTTAATCCTAAAACTAAACAACGTATTTAAATATTTACAGGACTAAAGCTAAATAAAAACAGAAGTGGGGCCTAAGGGTAATTTACCCTTTATTAAGCGGGGTCGTTGGATGCGCTCCACGTGGCTGATCTGACGGGTGCGACTGGTGGGCGCTCCAGATGGCGTCCCCTTGGATCGAATGCTCAAGACAGCTCCGGAGATGGACGGCTCAGATCAGAACTGGAGCGAGGAGGCACGATTAACGGTTCTGGAGGATGCTGGAAGAACTGATGGCCGGCGAACTTCGCCGGCCTCGTGAAGGCGCCTCCGGCCTCCTCTGCTGCGCCTGTCCTTCATCTGCGAAGGACCCTGTGATCCCCTTCCCTAGAGCCCTTCAGATGGGGAAGGGGAAGAAAAAAGAAAATCCAAAAAAGAGAGAGCTTGAGGAGTTCAGCCAGAGCATGATCGATCGATTCCACATCCAGCTGACCCTCCAGGAGGCTTTGCAGCACATCCCCCTGCTCCAGCGTTCTTTGAGAGACAGGACTACAGTCAGGAGGAGGAGGAGGAACCACACTTCAGAGATACATGTGCTGACGAAAGCCACGTGTTTTGCGATCCAGAACCGACTGCCAGCCAAGAGGCCGGATTCAGGGGCCCCGTATGTCAGATGCCAGATTAGTGAGCAGAGGTTCGACCGCACTCTACTAGATAGCGGATCGTCGATCAACCTTCTTCCGGCAGCCCTTCTCGACCTCTTCTAGTTGGGCACTCTTCGACAGAGCAGGACAGTCCTTCAGTTCGCTGATCGATCTGTCAAGAGGCCGAAGGGGTTGTTACGAGACGTTATCGTCACGATTGAGGGCCTGAAATTCCCCGTGGACTTCGTAGTATTGGACATGGAGATCCCTGAGTCAGTGGCCGATACCCCCATCATCCTTGGTCGTCCATTCTTGGCCACAGCCAAGGTGGTGACTGATCATGATAGCGGGAAGGTGTACTTTCGCGTCGAGGGCGAGAGTATACAAATAGAGACGGTCGAGGACTATAGAGCTAGAGAGAGAGCCCGCTCAGATGCGAGTACAGATTCAGAGCAGCTGGCAGACGCAGAGCCAGACATCCACCAGGACTGTGATTTTGTGATCACAGATGATGAGGCAGCTTGGGCAGATCCTGCAGCACAGACCATCCTCTCATATTCAGATACAGCTGATGCCGAGATGATAGCAGAGGAGAGTCTAGAGAGCACAACCCTGGTTCAGGATACCACAGAGGCAGCAGAGCCGGTCCTTGATCGCTACACGGATTCTAGTGATGGTGGTGCTGAGGCCACCTTGCTTCACGGTGGTACTGATGCCACCACGGTTGATACAGATCCCTCGGATTCAGAGTCTGATTGGGCCGATTGTGATGATCAGATGCCAGACCTGATTCCACCTGAGCCTACAGATGAGGAGGAGGCAAATGCAGAGCAGACCAGAGATAGTGCAATTGAGCAGCCTTCCCCCGATCCAGTTTGCGAGAGTACGCTTTCACTTTCCCAGGCAGATTTGGCAGACTTAGCAGCTTTCACTCAGTTTCTTCCACAGCCAGATCTGCCAGCACCGAGCATTCTAGAGCTGAAGCCGCTCCGTACTTCGCTGAAGTATCGATTCCTTGCGGGCGAGCCAGAGATGCACCCAGTCATCATCTCAGCCGAGTTGACTGGAGAGCAAGAATCCCGTTTGATGGGGGTTCTTGAAAAGAACCGCAAGGCGATCGGATGGAGCGTAGCAGATCTCCATGGGATTAGTCCATCAGTTTGCTCCCACCATATCTATCTCGAGGAGGGGGCGAAGCCGTCGCGTGAGTTCCAGCAGCGTCTGAACCCCAACCTGAGAGAGGTCGTGATGAAGGAAATATAGAAATGGTGGAGTGCAGATTTTATTTATCCCATTTCCGACTCCAAGTGGGTCAGCCCCTTGCATGTGGTGCCCAAGAAGACGGGCATCACGACTGTGATCAGTGAGTCGGGAGAGGAGATTGCTACACGAGTACCCACCTCTTGGAGGTTCTGTGTTGACTACAGGAGACTCAACCAGGCCACCAAGAAGGACCATTTCCCCCTGCCTTTTATTGACCAGATCGTCAAGAGACTGGCAGGGAAGAGCCATTATTGCTTCCTGGATGGGTACTCGGGCTACAACCAAGTGGCCATCGCTCCTGAGGATCAGGAGAAGACCACCTTTACCTGTCCCTTGGGCACATATGCTTTTCGACGCATGTCATTTGGGCTATGCAATGCCCCTGCGACTTTTCAGAGGTGCATGCTGTCGATCTTTTTGGACATGGTAGGGGAGTGTTTGGAGGTCTTCATGGACGATTTCTCGGTCTACGGTGACGGATTCGACTCCTGTCTTGACTACCTAGACCGGGTACTCCAGCGATGTATTGAGTATCATTTGGTTTTATCTTGGGAGAAGAGTCACTTCATGGTGACTCAAGGGACGGTGCTTGGCCATATCATCTCCAACAGGGGCATGGAGGTTGATCCGGCCAAGGTTGATGTCATTAGGAAACTCGCACCGCCGTCCAATCTGAGGCAGCTACGGTCATTCCTGGGGCACGTTGGATTTTATAGGAGATTTATTCAAGATTTCAGCAGGATTGCCCGACCGTTGACTGACCTCTTGACGAAAGACACCGAGTTCCTTGTCGATGACAAGTGTCTTTCGTCGTTCGCGACTCTCCAGCAGTGTGTTATTGAGGCTCCTGTCCTCCAGCCGCCTGATTGGTCTCTCCCATTCGAGATCATGACGGATGCCTCCGATTTTGCCGTAGGGGCAGTGGTGGGACAGAGGAGGGATGGAGTTCCATTTGCCATACACTATGCTAGCCGCACATTGGATTCCGCCCAGCGGAATTACACGGTCACAGAGAAGGAGATGCTAGCCGTAGTGTTTGCCCTGGATAAGTTCAGATCGTATATCATTGGATCTAGAGTGACTTTGTTTATAGATCACACCGCCATCGGGTACCTCATGGCAAAGAAGGATGCCAAGGCCAGACTGACTAGATGGATCCTTCTACTCCAGGAGTTCGACATTGAGATTAAGGATAAGCCTGGAGTCAAGAATGTGGTGGCGGATCATCTCTCCCGACTAGAGCAGCCTGAGGATTCTGAGCAGATTGACCCTATTAGAGATACCTTCCCAGATGAGGCGATCCTTGCTATCGCCTCACTCCCATGGTACGCCGATATTGTGAACTTTCTCGTTGCTGGGAAAGTCCCACAAGATTGGCCCAGGCAAAAGGCTTGAGACCTTCCTCGCGAAGGCCAAGTCTTACCATTGGGAGGATCCCATCCTTTACCACGAAGGAGGGGACAGCGTCTGGCGTCGGTGTATTCCTCAGGAGGAACACCATAGCGTCCTCACTTACTGCCACAGGCTTGAGGCAGGAGGACATCATTCTGGGAGGAGAACGACGCAGAAAGTGCTCCAATCCGGCTTGTGGTGGCCTACCCTCTTCAAGGACTCTGATGAGTTCGTGAAGAGGTGTACAGATTGTCAGAGGATGGGCACTTGTGGACAGCGTGATATGATGCCGATGCAGCCCATTCACTTCTGTGAGGTTTTTGACACATGGGGCATCGATTTCATGGGTCCATTCCCTAAGAGTCAGGGATTTGAGTACATTCTGTTGGCCGTTGATTATGTGAGTCGTTGGGTGGAGGCTATCCCCGCCCGAGCCGCTGATGCGAGGACCGCTTGCAGATTTTTGAGGAAGCACATCATCACGCAGTTCGGGGTTCCACGAGTTCTGATTTCTGATGGGGGATCTCACTTCATCAACGACCAGGTGAAGGCACTTGCTAGCGAGTTCGGCATAGACCATCGTGTTGCTACACCTTACCATCCACAAACGAATGGTCTAGCCGAAGTATCGAATAGGGAGATCAAGACTATTCTGCAGAAAGTCGTCCGCCCTGACCGAAAGGATTGGTCACAACTTTTGGACTCGGTCTTGTGGGCATATAGGACGTCTTTCAAGACACCTTCGGGCACATCTCCCTTTCGCCTCGTGTATGGCAAGCCATGCCATTTACCTGTTGAGCTGAGGCACAAGTCACTTTGGGCAGTTACAGATATTCTGATGGATCCAGATGGTATGGGAGAACAGAGGAGGGCAGAGTTAGCTGCACTGGAGGAGCTTAGAGATGCAGCTTTCTCAAGCAGCCTACATTATAAGGAGAAAGTCAAGTAGTGGCATGATTCTCATATCAGCCACAAGCATTTTGAGATTGGACAGAGAGTATGGCTGTTTGATGCGAGGCTACGATTATTTCCAGGAAAGCTACAGAGCAAATGGAAGGGACCTTATCTAGTTAGAAAGGTACACGACAACGGTAGCATAGATATATCCGAGTTGTCTTATGAGAGTACCTTTCGAGTGAACGGCCAGCAGCTCAAGCCATTTCTAGATCATGAGCCGCGGGTCGTTGATCTTGCCCCTATTCACTTTGCGTGTGATGTGGTCTTTGACTCACATTTAATGTATCTCACGCCTGAGTTTCACTGATCTTCCGCCTTGTATAGATCCAGATGTCCATATCACCACATTCTTTAGTCCCACATCCCTTCCTTCATCTTGTGATTATGCTATACTTAGGGTGCACTTTACCCTAAGTATAGGGGGGATGTGAGACCTTTTGGGTATTTCTTTTGTTTCTGTCTACCCCTGATTTGCTGCCTATACTTAGGGATATTTCACCCTAAGTATAGGGGGGGTAGACCCTGTACATTCTCCACTCAGGTTTTCCCTTAGTATACAGCCTGCTATACTTAGGATTATTTGATCCTAAGTATAGGGGGGAGACCTGGGTCCCTCTTGACTTTTCATTTCCTTTTTGTATAGCCTTTCTTTTCACTTTCCTATACCTAGCACGAGTTATGTCTTCTTCATCGCTCTTGACTCTAAGGACATCGTTCGAGCTAAGTATAGGGGGGTGTGTATATATTTCATATATACTTTAGCCATAACTCGTACTTTGTGTGAGTGTGTTAATAAATAAAATGGCTAAAAACCACAAAAATTAAAAAAATTTTCATGTACATAATCTTATTTTATTTGCACATACATAGCTAGTGTACAAATTATTTTTGTAAAAATGATTTCAAAAATCTTTTGTGTAAAGCTTGTGTAAATATTTTTGTATCAAAATTATGTATATAGTACAAAATTTTTCCAAAATGTTTTGAAAGTCAAAAAGTTTGCAAAAATATTGTGTAAATGTGTGTAAATATATTTTTGCAAAACTTGCACTTCATGCATCATCCATTCATGATTTCAAAACATTTTTCAAAAATTTTGCATGATTGTAAAATTTGTGTAAATAAGCATCTTTTTGTACATATGTATATAGTTTTTCTGGATGATAATTGACATTTAAACTGGCCTGGAATCAAATTGAGAAATGGAGCTTGATTAAGATCTTAATCCACCTAATTTCTAAGAGGAACCTTATAGGACTTAGGTTTAAGGCTTTTCAGGTCCATGGTGACTTAATTCTTTGAGTCCACTGGGCTATGATCACATGTCATCTCAATGAGCCTAAGTAGAGCACTTAACAACAACACATGACTCATATAGATTATGGCTTTACTTGGACACCAGCACTATGCACCGAGCTCTCTATGGATGAGGTGGTGAGGAGGCAGTCTTCCTTGACTTGGGGTAGCATATGAGGGTAGTACTTCTAGGAGGAACCTCTCTTCTTCTTATAGTGAAGGAAGTGCATCTCAACTTGGTCTGCTTGCCATGAGGTCTAACGACGGGAGTTGTGGGTTGCAATAAAGCTTCAAAAGAGGGATAGTCTACTGGCTCAAGAGGAAAAACTCCTTGTATATATGTTGCACATGTATGTGTTGTACAGATGCACTTGAAAAAAAATGTGCAAAAAGAAAAGAACTCCAAAAAAGTGGTGGGTCTGAGAGAAAATGATAATCCCACCAGAGTATGTATATAGAGTGCAATAAGCAAAGCTTGGTTTCATGTTCCACCTGTTGTAGCTTGCAGCAGGGAGACTTGGCTACACTGGTCAAGCTCCCAAGGGTACTTGGCTACACTGGCCTTGACCCATTCTCTTCTTCCCCCTCTTCTTGAGCCGGTTGAACTTGAACTTAGAAGGGAATACCCCGCTCCTCGAGGAAAGAGTGGCCAGATTGAGGTCATAGAGTTACCTTGTTGGGGAGGGTTGTCAAGTTGCCATTTCTGAGGTGGAGAACTTAGACTTCACATTCACAGGACAAGAAAAGATTCATGGTCTTCAGGGTTTGTGATTGATGACTTGTTCTGATCTGGAGCATTGAGGAGTCTTGGTTATAGATTAGTGGAACTTGGAGGCTGTTGAGTTTTAAGCTTAAGTCTAAATAAGGTTCCGACACATTAATAATCCAAAGATCTGATCGAGCTCCATACCCCAATTTAATGAAGGCAAGTTTAATAATCAACCTTGATCCATGTACATCCTCTTTTTCTTTTTCTTTCTTCCTTTTTCACTTCTTTTTCAAATAAGTGTTTGCTAAGGGACTAGCAAAGTTAAGTATAGGGGGGTGATGAATACCCATTCATCACTCTTTATTCTTATATTTTAGCTACAAAAACCTTTGCAAATGCATGTAGATATATGTAAATAGGAGTAATTACCAAAAGCATGCATTGTGTAAAAATCTATAATTAGCATGTTTTTGTGCAAAAATAAAAGAATAAAGATTAAAAAGAAAAAGAGGGAAATATTTAGAATAAATATTGAGCAACCTAACCTAAGGGAGGGCTCAGCATGGGCCTGACCGCATAAAAGCCAAAGTAGAGGGAGATAGGGGCTCATGTGTAAATATTTGTGTAAATAAAATAAAAATGTTTTACTCACCAAAAATACACTTGTAAATACTTATATATATATATTTATATAAAAACAAAAGAAAAATTAAAAATCAAAAAGATTAAAAAAATACCCTTTCACCATGTACATAAACCATACCTATATATATATTTATTTAACCTTGTAACTAAATAAAGTTATTTTCTAAACTTTTTGTAAATACTCTATGCTATATATTGTAAATAACTAAAATAAAAAGAATCAAAACAAAAATCAAATAAAAATAACAAAATTAAAAATACAAAGATACATTGTACATATACCATGTATATAGATGTACATATCCATTTATTTTACCTATGTACATAAATAATAAAAATAAAATAAAAACACCCTTTTATTCCTTATTTTATTATATAAATAAATAAAATATAAAATAAGGATAAAATTGTATAAAAATAATAAATAAAAATCAAAAATCAAAACCTTGTATATATTGTATATACCTATATATAGCTATATAATGTAAATACCTTATTTTTATTTCCAAAAATTAATTAAAAATCACCAAAAAATAGAAAAAAATAAAATAAAAATATTTCATATTTTGAGTTTTTGCAGATTTGGCCCCTAGCTATGTGTATTTGTCATCTCAAGATTCAGCCACGTGGCCGAACCGCATTGGCTCCTGGGGATGTTGACCGCCGGTCAACTGGCCCCCCAGGACCACTTCTCACGGGTTTGAGTGGCGGACCCAACTTCTCGGATTTTTCCCCGCTCAACCCGATTGCCTATCACCCAAACCCCGGCTCCATTTTGCACCTCCCGCATCCGACACCCTCGTCGGGTATCAACCTCGGGATCCGCGTGCCACCATGACCCTACCCGAGCCTTTCTTCTCGGATCCCTCCAGCCTACATAAGCGAGCTCCGCCACCCATTTTATCCATCTTTGGCCATTCCCCTTCTTCCCTGTAAGCTCCAGAGTGACCGCACGAGTGACAGCGAGCGTCTCGGCCTGTTGCAGCGAGGCGAGGAGAAGGAACCCACTGATCCGGCGATACACCCGCCGCAGCTCCGCCACCTAGGCGAGCTTCGAGCCTCGGGCCGAGACGACCCTTGAGGCCAAGACCAGGAGCACCCCCTGCTCTTCCCCAGTCTCATAGATCATTCAGGTAGCCCCTTAGCTTAGCTATTTCGTTCGATTTCAGCTTTGCCCCAATTCGTCCCGCTGTTGTATTCCTTCGATTCACCCCGGTTCCGACCACCGTTCGACCATCGGACCCGACCGTCACATTCGCCTCTCTCCGCCGCACCTTCTGCACCCACTCACACAACCCAGCTCGCACAGGAGCTGGGAACCGGGCTTCACCGTCTTCCACCTTCGCCGGAGCCCGTCGCCCCGACGCACCGACCATCCCCACTACGCCTAACTGGGTCGAGGCACTTTGCCCTCGACCCGTGAATCTCCTGAGTGGTTTTGCACGTCCAACGGAGGCCATCCGAGGCCTCTCGACAGTCAGACCAGGAGCTTCACCTCCGCCACCCTCGTCGGAGCTCCCCTGAGCTCGGCTGGGGCATCGGAGACCATCAGCAGATGCGCACCTTCACGCTGGAGCTCCTCCGATACTCAGGCGCAGCAGAGGAGGCCGGAGGCGCCTTCACGAGGCCGGCGAAGTTCGCCGGCCATCAGTTCTTCCAGCATCCTCCAGAACCGTTGATCGTGCCTCCTCGATCTAGTTCTGATCTGAGCCGTCCATCTCCGGAGCTATCTTGAGCGTTCGATCCGAGGAGACGCCATCTGGAGCGCCCACCAGTCACACCCGTCAGATCAGCCACGTGGAGCGCATCCAACGACCCCGCTTAATAAAGGGTAAATTACCCTTAGGCCCCGCTTCTGTTTTTATTTAGCTTTAGTCCTGTAAATATTTAAATACGTTGTTTAGTTTTAGGATTAATTGCATAGAGGACCCTGAGCTTTAGTGTAATTGCATATATACCCCTGCCTGTTGTGATACACGTGCTTCGTCACGTGTTGTTTTGGGTTATTTGCAGTCTTTGCCCTTGTAGTTCTGGTTGTTATGAAATGAACGAAAGGTTTTAATTAATTGCATTTATACCCCTGTGCGTGGTTGTTTTACACATGTGCGTTTTATTTTGGGTTATTTGCAACTGAGCCCCCTGGACTTTTGGTACATGTTACCAATAGGTCCTCGGGACTTATTTTCCTTACATATAGGTCCCTGAGTGCCCCAGGCACGCGCTTGGCGCGTGATTTGCTGGGTTAATTGCACATGGACCCCCAGAACTTTGGGTATTTGCATTTCAGTCCCTGTGCACAGTACCCCTTTTGTTATTTTTGAATAAAATATCAAATCACCTCCAAATTCGATGAAAATTTGACACATGGCTCCTGCCATGTTGTAGGATTTTTGTGAATTTTTGAGGACATTTCAGGTTTTATTTGCTATTTTTAAAAATTCAAAAACCTACATTTTTGTTACTGTCTAGATTGGAAAATCACAAAAAAATATAAAAACTCCCCTAAAAATTCCATAACAATTAGCTACTGTTTGGTTTAGTTTGTTTGATTTTCTAGCCAATTTTGGCTATTTTTCACTGCTTAAAAACCTTAAAAACTTAAAAACACTCGAAAACCCATAAAAATTCTAATAAATAAATTAAAAACCCAAAAATAATAAACTCGGTACCTAAATTTTCCTTATTTTATCAATTTTACAGGAAAATTACCTCCAGGCCATTTTGAGGCCCTTAGGTATTTTATCTAGGGTTTCTTGGCTCGGCTGGACAATACCTCTTATTTTAGCACTGTTTGATTTTTAGAAAATAAAATACACATCAGAAAATTGTCAAAAATTCATCAAAAACACTAAAAAACATAAAAAACACAAGAATATTTTTATTTTGATTTTTGGTTGAATTTTGATGCATTAAATAAATTGTTGAAGTGTGCTCATTTGTGTTTTTATTATTTTCTTTACATATTAAAAATCCAAAAAAAATATAAAAATACTTATAAACCACTAAAAATATTTTGTCTTTTATTTTATTTGTTTTTACTACTTCGTAGGCCTTCGGCCAATCCGTGCTCCTTGAGTTCGACACTGGGAGCTATACCAGGTTAAACACATAGCAGGATCGCTTCTCCGTTTTGATTGATTTTATTTGTATTGAGTGGTTCATTTTTCTTGATATACACGGTCTGATCGCTTGGGTCGCAACGACCCTATTTCTGTACCTTATACCCGAGTGGTCAGGCCTGTGCTATCAACTTCCAGTAAGAAATCAAGGAGGAGTACAAGAGTGGAGCAGCATACATCAGATTCAAAGTCAACGGAGGACCTTGCACCTTCAGATGAGTAGAATGCACATTCTGCAGGCATTCCCAATCCTAAAGTAGATAATTCAGTTGCTATTCCAATTGTAAAATATTCAAGTGTGAAAAACTCAGTTTCTCTTAATAATAAAGAGCATGTTTCTATTTATGAGTTTGTGTCCTCACGTCATTCTTTACCTATACCTTTCCCCATTCTCTTACGGTAGGAAAGCACAACATTAATAAGATTCAGAAAGATGATCCTGAAATGACACGATTCTGCAGCGATATCGTGGTTAAAGTGCCATTTAATGAATTTGTGGCCAGTCATCCTGCATTCCAATAATACTTGAAGGTGAGATACACATCTAACAGAGTCAGCAAGAAGAAATCGAACAAATACGTCAAGACCAATGTTTTGTCGATTGCTGCTACTTTTTGTCACAAAAACCAGAAATTACCACAGAAGAAGAGAGATTTAGGTGCACATTATGTGGTGAGTCATATGGATAACATAGCATTTGCACGCATACTCCTAGTGTTCTTCGATCAACTTATTACCCTATGCCTTATATGAGAAACTGAAGTTGGGACATTTACGTCGATCTAGAGCATTACTTCAGTTTGCATATAAATCATGAAAAAAGCTAAGGGTGAGGTCAAGAATGTCATTATCTTGATTGAGGGACAATATTATAAAATGGAATTCACTATCCTTGATATGGATATACCCAATCATTGGAGAGATTCACAGATTATCCTTGGGCGGCCTTTCCTTAGGACCGCTGGAGCTTCATTCGATTATCAGGCATAAATGATGAAGTTCCTTTCTCCTGGCGGAGAAGTGAAACTACTGTTGATGCGATTTTATGTGGTTTAAAAAGATGGTTTTACCACGTCGTTGTTGTTCCACGCAAAACCGCAATCAAACAAATAAGATTACAACTACACGCATGTTGGAAAAATATGAGTTATATAGTGCAAGTAGAGGTTCGTATCCGTAGGGACTAAGCAAACTCTCTCTTTTTGTTCTTCTTTAAAACTTTATTCAAATTTTAAATTTATTGTAATGAAAGAAAACTTATAACAGAATGCAATTTACGGTGAGAATACTTCCTAGAACATAGAATAAGCAAATGATGGTATGAGTGCAACTAAGTAAGGAAGTGGGAGTTGATTCGCAATTTAATAAGGGAAGATGAGATTTACTTGGAAGCTTTCAAGAGAGAATGATGAAATATAAAACTTGCATTGCATATATTTTCAAGAAAAATGGAGTTGACAATAGCTTACACAATAAAAGTTGTTCTTGCAAATACATGTTAGACAAATTAACTAAGGTAGAAAAAGAAATACAAGCGACAAATAAGATGGGAAAGAAATGCTTCTCTATTTGATTCCGGAGTGAAGACGATGATGATGGCGGAGATGGGAGTGTGCGGGGAGATGCGTGCGCTGATCGCACACACAAGGATGGAGCCACTGAGAGAAGGTCGTCGAGGAGGAGGTGCGTCACAACAGCGCGGAAGGAGATAGACGTGCATGCTACTACGAACTGGAGGAGATGGCCATGCGTGTGGACGCACGGGCTGCTACGGGCTGGAGGAGAACCACAAGGAGGAGGGAGTGCGCGAGGGGAGAGGGCCGTTGGCCGTGCGCTACTTCTATACCTGCATGAGAAAATAAGAGAGAGAGAGAGAGAGAGAGAGAGAGAGAGAATAAAGAGAGAAGAGGGGGAGTATGAGGAGGGCATCCTTCATGTGTCATGCCTCCTTTTATAGATGAATGTTGCTTGGAATGAAGGCACACATCCCATGCACATGAAGACAAAACAATAAATTCATTCATGCATGGGGAAGGGAGAAGAATGTTATTTGCCTTCAAGGGAAGCACCCCATGCATATAAAGACAAAAACAATAAATTCATTCATGCATGGGGGAGATACATGGGCAAGATAGAATATGGATGGCTACTTTCATGAGTAATGGGAGAGAGAGAGTATATAAAGGGGATCTACATGCTTGTTCATGAGTGGCTCTAGACATGATATTAAATATTGGAAATTTTTCACTCTCAACCCTCCTTTTTTCTTTCAAACGAAATGTAAGAGATATTTTGTAGAGCCAAGTCAATATGTTGGATGTTGATTAAATTAATGCTCTACGAATGTACTCAATTTCTCTCTGATAAATCTGATTAATGAGAATATTTTATCAGATGTTTTTATGATGATTTTATATGCTTATGCGCATGGAATAATGTAGACAAATATTATGTGATTTAGAGTTTGTAACCTAGGAATTGATATTGTATTTCACATAATTTGTGCTTATTATCACAGCATATGAAGTAATCATCACACCCCCATACTTAAGTCTTACTAGTCCCGAGCAAGAGTAAGATAAGTATAAATGAAGGATAGGGAATTTAGTCAAGGTAGATCTGGTGAGGGTTTGCAGCAGACACTCCCACAAAGTCTTTGAGTTTTTCAATTCCTAACCACACAAATACACAAACTTCAGGAGAGTTGACCCATGGATTAATGATTTGTTTGAATCGTCTAATTGACTCGAGTTTTGTAGTTTCAACAGCCTCTCAGTTCCAACAAAATCAAACATTATTTCAGAAGGTCGATCAGGTCACCTCATCCCTATGAAACATGTATTCTCTTTGACCTTGAGCGGATATAAACAGTGTTAGTGATAGTTTTAGCTTTCGTGAGTCAAGAGAACGATATAACAACACAATCTATCAAGGTATCGAATGATTCCCTATACATATAGCCTCGGTCCTCACCTAGATTCAGGCATAATCTCCTTTCACCCGAATATGTCAGCATAGAAAAATAGGTCATAGTTTATTGGAGAATGGGACTTAATTTCGGGGTTTTCCGTAGACCGCTTTGGTCCGTTGCTCTCATTATTTTCCTTTTGCAGAGCATAACCCTGGGCCTCTTTGGGCCTCTTTTAAAAATTTAGGTAGCATCATTGTGCTGCTACCACGGCTTTTTGGTGGAGGACGGTTATTTGGTGGTCTTATTTCCTTGCTTTTGCTTCGCACATCTTTGCATGATTGGTGATTTTTGGCATTTTGTATTGAGATATGCCTTTTGTGGTGTTTTTGTTTTGGGGTTGGCATCAAAAAGGTAGTATCGGCTAAATATTGACTTTGGAGGCACGATACTGGCTTAATTGCTGACACACTTAGACTAGAGAGATCATGTTGCTCCTGAGTCAGGTTCCTTCACTGACTATAGATAAGGTTCATGCATTGGCACAACGAAGAGGACAACTCCTCACCTCAACTAGATTGTAATTGTATCTCGTAAAATAAACTCAATCAAGCCAAGTGCAGTGTGCTGTTGCTTAATATCCACTGAAGAGTTTAAGAGTACTACTAGTTTCTCAAGTGATCTAGTTAGATACAGAAGTTCATTCACCAGTAAAGTTAGTGGAACTGAGAGAATAAAGTCCATATGGACCTGAAGAAAGCTTAAAAACTCATGCCTAGTGAAATTCTGATGAAGTTAAGTGGATTAGGGTCAACTCAACCTCAGTCTATGATTTATGTAGTGAAGATCTGATTTCTCAAAATGGGATAAAACTAGGAAGGATGTATTTTTGGTGGTTTTCTTGCTTTTGAAAATATTTTTAGGGGAATTTTTGCAAAAGAGAGTTTTTTTTAAAGAGTATGCAATTTTGAAAAACTATGCAAACACCCCCCCATACTTAACAGAAACCATGTCCTCATGGTGAAGATAATGTGTAATAGGATGACCAAAAGAAGGGGTGAGTGATGTGAAAAGTATTTTTGTGTTATTGTTTTGTTTTGTTTTTTGTTTTTGTAAAGAGGTGTACCCTCATACTTGTCTAATGCAATGCAGTAAAGAGAAGGATACAAAGAAAGGAAAAGATACCTATGGGTGTGGACCCACAAAATGTTGTTGGTTTATCGTCCCAGCTCGACGATTCAGTTTATCAAGAGTATCCAGTGTTGCGTGTGAGTGCAGAAGCTGTATTCAGAAAACCCAAATTAAACTCTTGATATGATACAGATATCTTGACCCAGATATGACATTACGATTGATGAATTTGATAAATGTGTGCTCTCATTAATACGATGAAGACATTAATTAATTGATGAATTAGAATGAGAGATGAATCAATTTTATCTTGGGTTGGATGTGATGGGAGGGAAAAGGGTGGACTGATGAAGGGCTCATGGATCAGAAGTTGGTTTGATGGGTTGAAGTCAAGCTCCAAGTGACCAAGAATTGATTCTTCCACCAAAGAAGGTTGAGTGGTTATAAGCATGTGATCATCCAACATATATTGTGATAAATCATCATCTCCCCCCAAATAATCATCATGGCTATTTTCGGTGGCATCTATTGTGAATTTCATTTCAGTTCTCTGCTTGAGCCACGAGGGTGATTCTCTCCCAGAAATATGATTTGGGTATTCAAAGGTCAGGAGCAGGGGAGAGTTGGCTATTGAATTAGGAGGTATGACAATAGAGGTCGGATTTGGCAAAGGCTGAGTTGCATGAATGATTGGATGATTGTCTTCAAAAGTTTTGAGTAATTCTTCAGTTTCATTCCAAAAAGGATCAGAGAATAAAAAATCATTATGATCAGATTCTTACTCAGTAGTAGAAGATGTATTCATATAAGCATCGGCTGAATTTATTTGATCTTCTTTCCTTGTGGTGGGGGTAATGGAATTGGAAATTTCATCTTTGAACGAGTCATTGCAAAAAATCTTCAGTATATCATCATATGTTGGATGGAAGGGAGTTTTGGTGTATGAAGACGTCAACTCATTGTCTGATATGTCCTCAGATTTAAACTCTAAATCTTTAATTTCCATAATTGAAAAATCACATCGAGAATCAACATCGAATGATATATCTCCTTTTGTTTCTTCTTCCCATTCAACATAAGTGCCATCCTCAATTTCAACTTTTGTCTCAGAGCAATCAATATCATTAATACACCGAGGTTCATAACTTTCAAAATCGTCTGAAGAAGGATCAATGCTATCATCAAAACATGTCTTCATCTTTGGCATACCCAGGGCTGAAGTTAATTTGAGATCAGGATTTAGTGTTTCCCGGGCTTCATCTAATTCAAAAATTGTCCGACCAGTGAGAGGACATGGTGGGGCTTCAAGTGCAGAGTCTAGATGAGACATGTCCTTATGAGGGAGTTGTGAGGTGTTCAGACTAACCTCCAGAGGGTCTTTGGAAAGATGGACATGGGCAAAATCATTAAGAATAACACAGTTCTCTATCCATCCACAGTCCTCAATTTCAAAGTCACCAGAAGTAGGGGTGACATGATCTACAGGAATATCTTTATCATTGATTTTCAATTCCACTCTCTCATCTTCACAGCCAAAATGTGCTTTGGCAGTGGCCAAGAACGGTCGTTCAAGTATGTTGGGTCTCTCTAATTTAGTGTATTGGCTTGATTGGACTTTTGTTGTGTTGCAGCTAGTTGCTGAATGGCCTGGGTCAAGGCATCAAAATCTATAGCTGAGGTTGGTTGTGTCAGTAAGGGCTCAATCAACTGTTTGGGCTGGGTGTGATTTTGGACCCAATGGACTGTGTCCTCTGCTGCAGAGAAATAACGTGTGCTGATGGGTGGTGGTCGGATGAGAGGAGCTATGGTATGTCGGATTGTCGCATTCTCTTCTCTCAAAAGTTGTAGCTGTTTGAAGATGAGGTCCATGGTGTTCGATTTCTCTGCTTCCATGTCTCCTAGGTGAATTTTCAGATTTCTCAGTCAAAGGAGAGGGGTAGGATTTATATACTAGGTCGTAATCTAAAGATTGTTGCAATGGATTTTTCAGAATCCTAAGACCTAGCATACACAACACAAACACCAGACAAGTTGATTCACCAACTCACACAAAAATTGCCGCGGGAGCGGTTATCTTTTCAATTTTAGTTTAGTGATTCAACAAAAGTTTTCAGAGAAATTAGAGTCCTTAAAGATGAGGTGGGTGTAGAAGATTGTGAGAAATCGATGTCCTAATCCAGCTGGGGGATCCAGGGTGCGGTACTCAGATGGAGGATCTGCTTCTTCCCACAAGAACCTCGGCCCAACACGTCGAGGAGTTACGATTTCTCTCTGCAATCCCACGTAGCATCAGGGATTTTTGTCTCTATCTAAGGGTTCTATGTGCTCGTGATTTTTGTGTCATACATGTGCATCAAAACAAGCATTCAAGAATTTTTACCCGCTTTCTGCTCGGGCCACTGCGGTGGCCTTTCAAGCTTAACTTTTTAGCATGATAAAGTACATTTTGGTGATCTTTTTTTAGATGAGCAGAGGGAGAGGACCACAGAGTTGATGCAAAGAAAAAGTATTTTTTTTAATTTTTTTCAGTTTAAATTCGAGCACAAACAAATGCAAATATTTAAAAGCCTAAGATGCCTAAGAGAAAGAGGGGCTCACAGTGCCTGCACTTCTGGTGCTAATCTGTAATATTTTGTCCTACTGATGGCGAGCTTTCCCGAGAAGAGAGGGGGGAAATTAAGATTACAAAAAATTTTTCTACCAAATTACAAGTTTGCTAAAATAAAATGCATGAAAAGACAAGTATTTTTTTTCTTTTTGAATCCTAAGTACCTGCAAAATAAAAAGATGCATGGATTAGATAATTAAAATTAAGTAGAAATGAAGAAAAAAAAATTGCAAATGTTGCCTAGTCCCCGGCAACGGCACCAAAATGTTGATGCGATTTTATGTGGTTTAAAAAGTTGGTTTTACCACGTCGTTGTTGTTCCACGCAAAACCGCAATCAAACAAATAAGATTACAACTACAAGCATGTTGGAAAAATATGAGTTATATAGTGCAAGTAGAGGTTCGTATCCGCAAGGACTAAGCAAACTCGCTCTTTTTGTTCTTCTTTAAAACTTGATTCAAATTTTAAATCTATTGTAATGAAAGAAAACTTACAACATAATGCAATCTACGGTGGGAATACTTCCTAGAACTTAGAATAAGCAAATGATGGTATGAGTGCAACTAAGTAAGGAAGTGGGGGTTGATTCGCAATTTAATAAGGGAAGATGAGATTTACTTGGAAGCTTTCAAGAGAGAATGATGAAATATAAAACTTGCATTGCATATATTTTCAAGAAAAATGTAGTTGACAATAGCTTACACAATAAAAGTTGTTCTTGCAAATACAACTTAAACAAATTAACTAAAGTAGAAAAAAAATACAAGCAACAAATAAGATGGGAAAGAAATGCTTCTCTATTTGATTCCGGAGTGAAGACGATGATGATGGCGGAGATGGGAGTGTGCGGAAGATGCGTGGGCTGATCGCACACACAAGGATGGAGCCACAGAGAGAAGGTCGTCGAGGAGGAGGTGCGTCACAGCAGCACGGTAGGAGATAGCCGTGCATGATACTACGGACTGGAGGAGATGGCCATGCGTGTGGACGCACGGGCTGCTACGGGCTGGAGGAGAACCACAAGGAGGAGGGAGTGCGCGAGGGGAGAGGGCCATTGGTCGTGCGCTACTTCTATACCTGCATGAGAAAACGAGAGAGAGAGAGAGAGAGAGAGAGAGAGAGAGAGATAGAATAAAGAGAGAAGAGGGGGAGTATGAGGAGGGCATCCTTCATGTGTCATGCCTCCTTTTATAGATGAATGTTGATTGGAATGAAGGGACACATCCCATGCACATGAAGACAGAACAATAAATTCATTCATGCATGGGGAATGGAGAAGAATGTTATTTGCCTTCAAGGGAAGCACCCCATGCATATAAAGACAAAAACAATAAATTCATTCATGCATGGGGGAGATACATGGGCAAGATAGAATATAGATGGCTACTTTCATGAGTAATGGGAGAGAAAGAGTAAATAAAGGGGATCTACATGCATGTTCATGGGTGGCTCTAGACATGATAGTAAATATTGGAAATTTTTCACTCTCAACCCTCCCCTTTTCTTTCCAACAAAATGTAAGAGATATTTTGTAGAGCCAAGTCAATATGTTGGATGTTGATTAAATTAGTGCTCTACGAGTGTACTCAATTTCTCTCTAATAAATCTGATTAATGAGAATATTTTATCAGATGTTTTTATGATGATTTTATACGCTTATGCGCATGGAATAATGTAGACAAATATTATGTGAATTTAGAGTTTGTAACCTAGGAATTGATATTGTATTTCACATAATTTGAGCTTATTATCACAGCATATTAAGTAATCATCAACTACAGATGAAGCAAACAAAATGGCAGCGACCTGATTCCAAGTCTAGCATGGATTTCTCTTCCTTCTCCGAGGTCGATTGCGATGTAGTTAGCACAGATGGGATTTGGGCACAAAACCCGATAGTATAGAGAGACCTTCTCATCTGGAGAGGACAGTGTACGCACAATAGTTGTTGATACATTGCATGAGTTCTTGTGTTAGGCATCTCCCTATTCTCTTGATAACTTAGAAGTCCCTTGGGACTTGTCAGTTCCTCTTCTTTTGGAACAAACAAGGGAATTAGATGATGAGTCGGACACGGATTAGGCTGAATTATTATTTTCTTTGGTAATCCAACTTTTTATTCTTCAGTTCAGTTGGTGGATAGCATTACAGATGATCCATCTTCACTAAGCAGCATAGATCAAGATTTGATGGTAGTTCAGCCGGATGTACCTAATGGTTCATCCTTGCCAGAGTTGAAACCACTACCTCCTACACTCAAGTATTCCTTCCTCACTGGATCAAAGAATAAGTTTCATGTCACCATTTATTCTAGGTTGACTGTAGAATAGGAAGCTAGGTTGTCAGAAGTGTTAGAGAAGAACTGTAAGGTATAGGGTGGATAGTATCGGATCTCGTGGGGATAAATCTTGCACTCTATTCACACCATATTTGTTGAGGATAAAGGTAGACCTTCCCATGAATTTCAGAGGAGACTTAATCTAAATCATCGAGAAGTAGTTAATAAAGAAATAGAGAAATGGTGTGGCACATGTTTTATTTACCCAATCTCTGACTCCAGATGGGTGGATCTTTACATGTTGTCCCAATGAAGTAGGGAATTCATATGGTCACCAATGTGGAAGGAGTTGAGATTGCAACACGAGTACCCACATCATGGCACGTCTGTGTCGATTACATACACCTGAATGCTGTGACCAAGAAAGATCACTTTACCCTTCCTTCTATTGATCAGATTTCGAAGAGATTAGCGGTGGAAGAGTTTTCTGTTTTCTTGATGGGTACTCTAGCTACAATCAAGTAGATATTGCCCCTGAAGACCAGGAAAAGTCCACTTTTACATGTTCTTTCGGCACATAGACATTCATAGGCATGCCTTTCGGGTTATGCAATGCTCTATGTACATTTCAGAGATGCATGATTGTTGTATTCGCCGAAATGGTTGGGGATTTCCTAGAGGTCATCATGGATGATTTTTTGATCCATGGTGATTCATTTGATTCTTGATTAGCTCTTTTAGACCAAGTTCTTCAAAGGTGTAGAGAGGTTAATCTGGTACTCTCCTTAGAAAAAAGTCATTTTATGGTGAAGGAGGGTATTGTGTTGGGGCACATCATCTCCAAGAAGGGAAGAGAGGTTGACCCTACAAAGGTGGATGTGATCACGGAACTTGATCCACCAACCAACATCAAGTCAGGATGGTCATTTCTGGGGCATGTCGGATTCTATAGAAGATTTATCCATGATTTTTCTAAGATTGCCCAACCCCTGACTGAGTTCTTAGGAAATGACACCAAGTTATTTGTAGATCACAAGTGTCTGGAGGCCTTTGAGCTCCTTAAGACAAAGATATGCGACTCACCTATTCTATAGGCTCCTGATAGGTCTCTTCCATATGAGATCAAGATTGATGCTTCGGATTTTACTAGAGGAGCCGTATTGGGGCAAAGGCGAGATCATATTCCATTTGTTATTCACTACGCAAACGAAGTTTTGGATCCGTCATAGAAAAATTATACAGTGACTGAGATAGAGATGCTTGTTATAGTTTAGGCTTTAGAAAAGTTAAGGTCTGTGATTTTGGGCTCAAAAGTGATAGTTTATACAGATCATTCGACTATTAGATATCTCATGGAAAAGAAGGACACAAAGGCACGCCTTCTTAGGTGGATATTGTTACTCCAGTTATTTGATTTGGAAATTAAGGATAAACCTGGAGTCAAAATTGTAGTGGCTGATCATCTTTCGAGGATTGAAACAAAGGATGTCCCTGATACAGAGCCTATTCAACAGACCTTTCCAGATGAGTCTATTTGTGTCATAGACTTACTCCCATGGTATGCCAACATGGTGAACTTCCTTATATCCAAGCATGTTCCCCATGGTTTTACTACGAGTAGTATAGACCGACTTAAGTCAGATTCATGGAAATACCATTAGGAGGATCCATTCCTTTTCTTTGAAGGGTCGGATTGTATATAGGGAAGGTGTATTCCTTAAGAGGAATACTAGAGTGTCCTCATATATTGTTGTTCACTTGAAGCTGGCGGACACCATTCAGGAAAGAGAACCGCTCACAAGGTGTTACAATGTGGTTTCTTTTGGTCGACTTTGTTTCGAGATGCCTCTGATTTTGTACATTTGTGCCCTATTTGCCAGAGGATGGGAGCGACCGTTGGTTCTAGAGATGAGATGCCTATGCCACCTGTGATTTTTTGTGATGTCTTTGATGCTTGGGTCATAGATTTTATGGGTCCCCTTTGATGAGAGGGATTTGCAGAGATTTGTATGGTTTCACATGGCGAAACCACAGTTAGTGTATTGACCACTCCATAAACCTCACTCAATCAACAATCAACCCGCGATTTGAATAAAGCAATGAATAACAAAAAGGTGGAGTTAAAATTAATTATAACTCTACAACAAGTGTGTATAGTGTAAGCATGTGTAGAGATTGAACATAGTGAGCAAATGGTAGACTGTGCAATATAATGCAAAAAACTATTCTTACCTTCTTGTCCGTTTTATTATTTTTATGGGTTTTAGATTTTATATATTTTTCTAATTTTATGTTTTGTTTTAAATTTTTGTATTTTTCTTTAAATTTTATGTTTTTATATTTCATTTTTATATTTTTAGATTTTTATATTTCTTTTACTTTTTATTAAATATGTGTATAATATATAAGGCTATATAAGCCATATAGAATAGTATACTTATACATATTAATAAAAAATAAAATACAAAGATTAAATTATTTTTAGATTTTCATATTTTATATTGGTTTTGGATTTTTTCTAGAATTTTTGCTAATTTTTGTGGATTTCTAAAGTCAAAAATATCCAAAGTCAGGGATTAAATAAATAAATGACATTCAATTGGATAATAAAAATAGCAAATTAAGTCCAAAATTATCCAAAACAATTTTAATACATAGATAAATATATAAAGAAAATTATAAATAGAAAACATTTTTTGGGATTTTTAGGAAATTTATATATTTTTATCAATGTGTTTGGGGTTATTCAATTTTTAGACTTTTTCTTTTTCCATATTTAGTGTTTTTTGGTTTGTAGTTAATATAACATAAAATAAACAACATATAATTTTTTTTGTAATTTTTCAAGACATTTTTATTTTTTTTGGTGTTTTATAATTTAGACATAACAAAAATGTGCTCTTTTTTATTTTTAATAAATGACTAAAATGCCCAAAAACGAAAAATAAAAGTGTGGAATGAAAGTACATGCTACCAGGCATCTAACATAATTTTTTTTTTATTTTTAGAGCTAGGGTGATATTTTTAATAAATGAAATCCAAGCAATAAAGTTGACAAACTTGTAGGGGAGTAAATGTAAATAAACTAAAGTCAGGGGGCTACTCTGTAATTTTCAGAAAAAATATACAATGTGTTTTTTATTTTTTTAGACTAAGTAGAAATACAAGAAGTTGTAGGGGTGTCCCTGCAATTTTCCCAGCTCACATGGGACGAAACGTGAGCTGAGCTGGAGTGGACCTAAATGTAATTAAAATAAGCACAAAGTCCTCTTTACAAGATGTCCATTTTATTTTAAACGTTACATTTAATTTACAGAACTAAATAATAAATATACAAAAAGGCGGGGCTAAGGTGTAAATTACCCCAATGGGGGTGCGATTGGACGGCTGAGGCCGTCTCACTTAAACATGTGGCATCATCATATCAGCAAATACTGCTTCAGTCTTGGATGGAGGAGATTTGATCACCCCAGATGATCTGACGAATCTGGCGCTCTGCATCCAACGGCTCCTGTTTCGGCAGGGGGAGAGGCTCAATTCCACAGCTCTGAACCTCCCGGTAAGAACTAGGAAGAACAGAGAGAGTGATGAGCTTTGATCATCTCTACGTCGCACCTCCAACGGTCTTCATCTACTCTAAGATTTGTAATAGGGAGAAGGAGGGTCACTCTATCTCCAGGAGGGTTTATAATGGCCTGAGGGTCACCGGAGCTCTCCTGAATGGTCAGAGAGAAGAAAGAGCTCCAGGAACCTCGAGTGAATCGCAAAGTAGCTCCAACTGTGATTGAAGTCTTGTGGGACCTGCAAAAAAGATTTTCTTGGGTCGAGGGAAAATTGCCTCGATCCCTTAGCACGTGAGATGGGCGGTTGGTGGAGCGGGGAGGCGGATCTTCGATGAGTGGAGGAGGGGAGACATGAATTTCTAGATCCACTAGGAATCTGGGTGGAATGGGAAGTCGGGGATGAACATAATCGGTTGGGGAAGGATATGAAGGTGAAAGGGTGTGTTTGGGAACGGTGGGGGCACAACCGCTCCGGCGAATTGCGAAATGGGTGTTTTATGCTATTTTACTATGTTAATGACTAAACTAATAGTAGAATTAAAATACATGAACTAAAAGGTACCTAAAAAATAAAAAAATGTGTAGCTCTTACGTGGGGTTTGACCGGGGAGCAGAGGCGGCCAGCAACGGCCGCCTTGGTGCACTTACATCACCCAACAACCGTTGTGGGAGCTGAGGGGACTCTAGCTGTCACCTGGATACGCACTAGACTGAGGCCCAGACACTTTAGGTGTCAGGAAATGACCAAAATTGAGGAGGATGATGGAGGTTTTATTTATAGACATGAGTGTGCACCATAATTGATCGATGATTATGAACGAATCCACGATATGTACAAAGAATCGAAGTGGTCGATGTGGATCCTGGGATATACATCAGCAAATCTTATGAAGGGATCGATCATGATGGAAGGATGGATTGAGCGGGAAAATGGGAGGAAAATGGGGAAATGACACTTCTGACAAGTTAGAAGGTCAGGAGGTCGAGTTGACCAGAGGTCAACATGTGACCTGACGTGATTGACCCACATCAAGTTCCTACAGGACAAAATAGTCCCATTATTCCTATTTATTTATTAAATATAGTAAATGATTTTATTAAATTTCAATTATAAAATAAAAAATGTTTATATTTTATGTAGTATTTTATTATTATTTTTATTTATTTTTTCGATGTTATTTATTAGTGATTAATTTTTATTAGGTGTATTTATAGGTACTTTCAACTATGTTTGAGATATTTTATTTTTATTTTGTATATTTTATTTATTATTGTATTCCCTTTTTTATATATTTATAACATATTTTTATTTTTATAATTATATTTTTATTATATTTTTATGATTTTATTTGTATACTTAAAAAAATAAATATATAAATTATATATGTAAAATTACAGGTATTTCCTATATGTATTTGGTTATTATTTTATTTTGATTTATTTTCTTTTGTTTTATTTTAGCTTTATATTATCAATAGAATACAAATATTATTTACAAGAGTATAAAAATATAAAAGGGTAACAGAATAAAAGAACAAGTTTCCCTTTTATTTATGTACAAGATATTAACATAGGTATTTTACCTATGTTTTATATATAGACTTATTTTATTTTGTATTTTCTTTTTGGTTTTAATATGGTTGTAATATGTACATAAGTTATAGATAATAATTACAAAATTATAAAAATGTAAGATTGTAAAAATAATAAAGAATGAATACAATGAATATTCTATTCGGGTCTGCTATACAATGAGGGTATAAAACTGAACTTTTATGTCTTAACTCCAAAAAATATGAAACCTTCACCGTTAAATAGCTTATTAAAAGTTATATACAATTAGAGTGATTTTGATACTTTTTGAGTTTTCATTTGGAAGATATGGGTCTGTGAAGTTGATATTCTGTCTTTTTATTTTTTGTATAAAAAGTACATTGTGTCTTATTTTTATACAAACTCAATTTTGTATTTTTATTTACATTATTATCTCCAATTTCATGTAAAAATTATCTTTATTTGGTCTATAAGTAATAAAGAATTAAATGGGCGTAAAAATTAAAATATTGATGAATAAATAAATGTGATTTTTTTTGTATTTCTGGCCCTTATCTCCCCCTAATTTATTCCTTGTCAACCATTTCAATTCTTGACTTAGTTTGGGGGTTTAGGGCCAAAAAATACCTTTCGTATTTTATTTCTTTCTTTTCTTCTCTTTATTCTATAATTTTAGCATTAAAAACTGTATTATTACAATAAATATAATAAATAATGTATGTTATTTTGTACAAATTATTGTTATTTACATGCGTTAGATAGCATTTTAAGGGCAAAATGATAGAATAAAGGTGGTGAAATGGAGATTCATCACCCGCCTATACTTATCACTGCTTGTCCATAGCAAACACTTATGCAATAAGTACAAAAAGAATGAAAATAAAGAAAATAAAAAGAAATAAAATGGATTGATTTTAATTTTCAAACTTGTCTTCACAAATCAAAGTTTGGAGCTCAAGTCAGACCTTAATGTGAGATTGTGTGGAACTTGGTCAGGAACCAATTTTAAAACACAAAAGCCTTCGAGATTTACAGAACTCGGTTCAAACCACCTCAATAGCCTATTAATCTGACATGTACAATGTAAGTGGTAGTGTCTCTCCCCAACTGAAATGACAAAGGAACTGACTTCTCCAGAATGACAACCCAATGATTCCCTAATCCAGCAACTCTTTCATCAAGGAGAAGGGTATTCCCATCTAAGTTCAAGTGCATCTGACTCAAGATGAGGGGACGAAGAGAAGAATGGACAGTAGCCAGTGTAGCTAACTATCCTTGTATACATGACCAATATAGTCAAGTCATCCGGCTGTTGGCTCAAATGGTATAACTTTGAAGCTCAAGCTTGCTTATTGACTATACAACATATGTACACCCTGGTGGGCATTTTACTTTCAATCAGGCATGTCCACTTTTTTGGAGTTTTTTTTTGAAATACTATATACAACAACATTTACATAAGGAGTTTGTCCTCTTGAGCCAGAAGACTATCCTTCTTTTGAAGCATTATTTCAACCCACATTCTCCTATCTTTAGACCTCATGGATACTGGATGGGTTGGGGTGCACTTCCATCCCCAGACGAGGATGAATCTTTTCCACTCGTGTGCGTCAAAAATCAGCAAATCCAATCCCCTTACCACTCCAACTGAGTTGAGCCAAGTGAAAGGTGTAAGTGTCCAAGTTAGGTCAAGACCGACAAGAGTCATGCGTGTGTCTCGAAAAGTTCTGGTTAGTTAGTTGAGATGCCTTGAACCCAGCCCTGAGTCTCAAAGAATTACGCCTGAATAGATCTGAAGTACCTTAAATCTAGTTCCCATAATGTTCCAGTGAAGTTAGGTGCAGTAAGGTCAAATCAAGCTCCAATCTTCGTCTTTATTTAGACTAGCTAAATTATCAAGCTCAATCCGAGAAGAATGCAAATGCTATGTACAATAATATACAATGCAATTTTTCACAAAGAATTTGCAAATACAAAGAAATTAAAAAAAATATGTGCAGCTATTTACACATGCATGCCTCTTTTTATTTACAAGAATTAAGAGTTTAAGGAAATTACAGATTAAAGTGTTATTTATAAGTGTATATGTACAATTGATAAAGAATTTTATTTTATTATTTTTAAATGATGCATATATTCCTCAAACTTATATGAAAATAACTTTGAAAACTATAGTAAAAATAGTTTTTGCAAATATTTACAATCATTTGAAAGCCATTTTGCAAAGATTTTTCAAAAAGTGTATGTAGTTTTTGTAAAATATATTTACAATCATTTTCAAAACCATTTGAAAATAGGTTTTCGAAAAATTTATTTCACCAAAAGGAAAGAATTTTACAATTGGAAACATTTTTACAAAGGTTGAAAACATTTTACAAAAAGTTTTGCAAACGGGTCAAACCATTTTTCAAATCATTTTGCAAAAATATTTTAACCTAATTTATTAATCAGTATATACAGAAAGAATTTAAGGAATAATAAGAATCATTTTATTGATTTAATGAATTGTATATGTATAGTATCTAGCCATATTATTGAAAATACGAAAGTACGAGTTATGTCTAAAGTATATGCAGAGTATATACGACCTCCCTATACATAGCTTGAGCAATGTCCTCATAGGTCGAAAAGAAAAAGAGAAGACAGAACTCGTATGGAGTATAGAAAAGCCTGAAGAATAAATAAATGAACAGAGAAATAAATTAGGAGTCGACCTTCCCCCCTATAATTAAGATCAAATAATCCTAAGTATAGTAGGTTGTATTCTACATGCAGGGAGGGGCAAGGGTGGGAATAAATAGATCACAGCTCGGTTTGTCTCCCCCTATACTTAGGGTGAGATATCCCTAAGTATAGTAGAGAAAATAAACAAGAGAGGAGAGAATGGAGGGTATCAAAGAATGAAATAACTCAGGGTGCACCCACCCATACTTAGGACAAAGTACGTCCTATGTATGGAAGGTTGACAACAAAGGGGCGGCACCTCTTCGATAGAAAAAGAAAAAGGAAAACGAAAAGAAGAAAAGAAGAATTCAGATGAAGAAGAGATTGTTCAGAATGTACACATCACCCCCCTATACTTTGGGTAAAAGAGCCCTAAGTATAAGCAACGATGGGAGTGATGAAACAGAACGGAGAAAGAACAACAAAGGGTGTGTACCCCCTACACTTGGAACAATGTACATCCTAAGTATAGACACACAGATGTGGCGAATGATCTGAAGTACACGTAACATACGTGAGAAAGAAGGAATATAAGACAAAACACCTATATACAATGTGTTTAGACTGGTGAAATGTAGGACGGTATCTGATAATCGAGTATCGTACTCTCATCCTCGTCTCCCTGTGAGAACGGTTATGTAGTCAGACAAAGAAAGACACCCTAATAGGCAATCAAGTGGGTGTCAGCAACCGGGGAAAAGATATCGAAAACTAAGCCAGGATCTAGTAGCATGAAGTAAAACATCGTTTCATAAGGAAAGGAATGAGAGATCGGAGCCGATATCATAATACATGGAAGAAGAAGGAATAATACATATTCCTCAAGGCAATCATGGTCTTAGGAAGGTGCGAAAAGTGAAGAACATGAGACTCCCTATGTATCACGGTATCTGGTGGATATAAGGTCAGATGATTGTCGGGACAAACAGAACACCAAAAGACATGGCTCAACCCTGCGAGGGTCGTCAAGGTGAGCAGACTCAGATGAGTCAAATATCTCAAAATAATAATAAGACTCGGCTCTATACTTCACCAGAGAGATGTTACCAAAAGTGAAATCGAGTACCTACAAAATGATGTATCCTCCTGCAGATAACCCTCGAGTAGTGGTACACACTAATCAATGAATAATCATAATAGAGCTCACACTTGTGAGGTTCGTCAAGGTGAGCGGACTCAAATAAGCTTGGACAAATAGGTCTCATGCTTCGAAAGACTGGACGTACACTCAGACAGTGAGACCAGTAACATACATCTGACGATTCGGTTTCGTGCTCCGACAGATGGCAACACAAGCAGTGAGTGAAATCAAACATAAAGAAAATGTTGCATTCTCCCGCAGATAGTCCTCGAGGAGTAATACAAACTAAGTCAATGAAGATCATGGGACTGCTAGCATCAAGTCTCAGGTCCTCCAAAATAGTGAATCAATACTCAGTCAGAGGGCATAAGATCATGTGAGGTATAAGAGATAATAAGTTCACTCACAATATGGTCCCTCAAGTCAATCAAAGTAGATGAGATGGCCCGAGATGTAGAAAGAAATCTTCTAAGTGTTACAGGTGGATGGAAGAATCAGGAGATGTAGGATGGCTCAGTCAAGGAGATGAGTTAAATCATGTGGGTTCTGAGCACCATCACTTTGAAGCACATAAAGAGATAGTACATCAAGCATCTGAATCAAGACAGGTAGAACCTCATAATTAATCATATCATCATAGCTCATGGTATCATCATCAAATCATCAAAATGATTCACATCCTCAATCCGATGTGTGAGATAAAAAATCCTTAATAACGAATCACACCTATAATAGGGCAAACATCAAAATCCTCAATAGGCTCTATGCACAAATCTGGAGTCATATCCACCAAAAGTAGCACACAAATCTCAACGTCTTCAAAATGTTCCCGACTTACTCAAATACTCAATGTAATCTGAAAACCTCGATGTGGGCCATGTCTACCAGCATAACAATCCCGAGTGAAAGAAGGAATGACACTAAGGGAACGAGGAGGGTGGGAGAGATAAAAGCGAACACATGCAAAATTGTTGCTCAAGGAGAGAGTCTCCTTGAACCAGGTTGGATATGGGGTGATATGGGCAAGGAGAAAAGCTTCCAAATCTGGCAAAGACGATGAAGATCAAGACCCAATATCACGACTCAGATGCAAATGGGGAAATATATAAACAAGAGAGGGAGAGTGACTCAATAATCAAAATGACTCACACTGATTGGATTGGAAACTCCAAGAGAGATGAAATATAAATGAACTCAAAATCACAATCAATGTACAAAGCAAACCCCCTTTTCACCTACTCAACACAATGAAGACTGAGATAGTGGTATCTTATCTTTTCAAAGTTGTACAAACACGAATATAGATCTTGGATTGGGGCACTAATCCTTAGTGTATGTTGGAATGCAATGCACAAATAATGAGGAGGTTGCTCTCCCCAAGACAATGAATCCACTACGTTTTTTTTAAGGTCTAATGAAGTTAGCAATCCTATTTTTATTTTGGTTATCAACTTTTTTGGTATTTTTCAATGCATGATCCTAACGATGTTTTCAATTCTATTTAGCATCCTAGATGGTCAAAATCAGAGGGAGAAGGACGAAAATGCCACAAAAGTCGGAAATAAATGATGCGTGCAAAGTCAGAAGACTTACAATGCTTCCCAGCTCTCTCCATGCGATGCATGACAGAATTGAAAGCTATCCTATATGTAAATTCAGGCCTATGAAATCGTCCTAGATGAGAAATTGCTATTATCGTGAAGCACAAAATGTCAACTACTTAGAAATTAGATCTCAAAATTCGGTCTCTGAAGTGCAATGGTGTCCGCCACAGCATATCCTACAAGCATTGTATAGCACTTTTCTCTGCGCTCGATCTCAAGTCTAAATAACTGATAATTTAATATTTGGCTATGTCCAGACGTAGACTATAGGCACATGCAATGATTGATTAAGTGTTTGGATCTAATCTATCGTTAAGCAATCCTACAACTAGGGCTCAATCACACAAAGGAAAGTAAATCAAAAACTGGAAAACAAAAGACAAGAAAGGTGACAAAAACTCGAGAAAACTGACGAGGCCCCCAAGGGAACAATCTCTCAGTCAATGGACTTCGTGAAGTGCGGGGGAGTGTCCTGAGAGTCCTGTATTATTACAATAATTAGTCTCTCTCTCTCACTTAAATTACAAAAAAATACAATAAAAATGCAAGTGCGACTATCTCCTAAAAATATTCAAAGTGTCCTCTAATTCTCTCTCCTAGCGGCTAGGGTAGAATAGCCGACTCCGCTTTGTAAGGCTGCACAGGATCACCTAGGCAATCCTCTATGATCCCCGGTCCCTCACATCAAGGTCAATCAAAGAGGTCGTAACAATCTCTAATAATTATCAATAAATAATGAGAATAAATAAAAAAAACAAGCAAGTGTAGACGAGAGAAAAAGAACAAGTATAGACCATCTATGTGACGTTGCTCCTCGGCAACAATGCCATTTGATCAGAGGGATTTGCGAAGAGTCATATGGTTTCACAAGGCGAAACTGTAGTGGGTGTATTGACCACTCCATAAACCTCACTCAATCAATAATCAACTCACGATACGAATAAAGCAATGGATAGCAAAAAGATGGAGTTAAAATTTATTATAATTCTACAACAAGTTTGTACGGTGTAATCATGTGTAGAGGCTGAACACATGGAGCAAATGATAGACTATGTAATATAATGCGCAAAAATTATTCTTATCCTCTAGTCTGTTTATTATTTTTTGGGGTTTTTAATTATATATATATATATTAATTTTATGTTTTGTTTTATATATTTGTATTTTATTTCGAATTTATATTTTTACATTTCCTTTTTGTATCTTTAGAAATTTATATTTCTTTTTCTTTTTTATTAAATATGTATAATATATATAAGGCTATGTAAGCCATGTAGGATAATATACTTATAAATATAAAAAAATAAATAAAATATTGATATTAAAAATTGTTTTTAGATTTTATATATTTTTATAATATTTTTATATTTTTTAGAATTTTTGCTAATTTTTAGGGATTTTTAAAGTAAAAAATATACCAAATCAAGGATTAGATAAACATCCGACATTGAAAAATTAAGTCCAAAATTATCCAAATCAATTTTAATAGGTAGATAATTATATAAAAAATTAAAACACAGAAAAAACATATTTTTAGGTTTTTATGAATTTTATATATTTTTATCAAGTTTTTTGGAGTTTTTCAATATTTAGGCCTTCTCTTTTTCCATTTTTAGTGATTTTTGGTCTTAGTTAATATAGCATAAACTAAATAATATATAATTTTTTTTGTAATTTTTCAAGACGTTTATTTTTTGGTATTTTATAAGTTAGATAGAACAAAAATGTGCCCTCTTGGATTTTTAATGGTTAAAATGCCCAAAAATGTGAAATAATGTGGCGTGAAAGTACATGCTACCATACATTTAACCCTATTTTCGCTTTGTTTTGAAAGCAAGGTGCTATTTTTATAAATGAAATCCAAGCAACAAAATTCATATACTGGGTAGGGGTATAAATGTAAATAAACTAAAGCTAGGGGGCCACTCTACAATTTTCAAAAAAATATATAATGTATTTTTAAGTTTCTTGGACTAAACAGAAATACAAGAAGTTGTAGGGGTGCCCCTATAATTTTCCTAGCTCACATGGGACAACACGTCAATTGAGCTGGATTATTCCTAAACGTAACTAAAAAAAACACAGGGGCCAAATGTCCATTTTATTTTAAACATTACATTTAATTTACAGAACTAAATAATAAATAAAAAAAGGTGATCTGAGGTGTGAATTACCCCAATGGGCGCACGATTGGACGACTACGGCCATCTCACTTAAACATGTGGCATCATTGTATCGACCCATACCGCATCGGCCTTTGACGTAGAGGATTTGATCATCCAAGGTGATATAATGGCTCTAGCGCTGCATCAAACAGCTTCTGCTTCGACTGTAGGAGATGATCGATCCGACAGCTCTGAACTTCCCTGTAGAATAGGGAAGAACATAGTGGGTGGCGAGCTTCGATCGTCGCTACGGCGCAACTCCGACAGTCATCATCTGCTCCAAGATTTGCAATAGGGAGCAGGAGGAAACCTCTATGTATAGGAGGCTTCAGAATGGCCTGAGGGTCACCGGAGCTCTCCAGAAGGGTCGGAGATGAGGAAGAGCTCCAGGAACTTCGGGCGAATCTTAAAGTGGCTCCAGCCATGATTGAAGACTTTTGGGACCTGAAAAAAATGTTCTTGGGTCGAGGGAAAATTACCTCGACCCCTTAGCATGCGAGATGGGCGGTTGGCGGAGCGGGGCACCGTATCTCCAAGAGGGGCGACACGAATCTCCATATCCACTAGGGATATAGGTGGAATGGGAGGTCAAGGATGTAGGGAATCAACTGGGGAAGGATATGAAGGTGAAAGGGTGCATCGGGGAATGGTAGGGGCACAATGAAACAGTTCACTAGAGCGGAGCTCCGATGAACTACAAAATGGATGTTTTACGGTAAAGGACTACAATAATGACTAAACTAGAAGCAGAATTAAAATGCATGAACTAAAATCTACCTAAAAAGATAAAAAAATGCACAGCTCTTACCTCGGGTTTGACCAGGGAGCATACTTGGCCGCCGACGACCAACTGGGTGCACCTCCAGCGTCTAGCAACCGCCATGGGAGCTTAGGGGACTCCAGCTGTCACCTGGATACGTACTAGACCGAGGCCAAGGGGCTTTAGGAGTTAGGAGATGACCAAAATTGAGGAGGACGATGGAGGTTTTATTTATAGACATGAGTATGCACCCTTATTGATCGACGGTTAGGAACAAATCTAGGATATGTACAAAGAATCGAAGTGGTCGGTGTGGATCTTGGGATATATAGGAGAAAATATTGTGAAGGGATCGATCATGATGGAATGATGTATCGAGTGGGAAAATGGGAGGTAAACAGAAAATGACACTTCTGACAAGTTAGAGGGTCCAGAGGTCGAGTTGACGAGAGGTCAACAGGAGACCTGATGTGATGGGTCCACGTCAGGTCGCTATAGGACAAAATAGTCCCATTATTCTTATTTATTTAATTAAATATATTAAATTATTTTATTAATTTTCGAGTATAAAATAAAAATTGTTATTATTTTATGTAGTGTTTTATTATGAGTTTTATTTATTTTTTTGATGTTATTTATTAGTAGTTATTTTTTATATGTGTATTTATAGGTATATTCATTAATGTTTTAGATAATTTATTTTTATTTTGTATATTTTATTTTAATATTTATTCCCTTATTTTATATATTTATAACTTATTTTTAGGTATATAAATATATTTTTATTATATTTTTGTGATGTTATTTGTACACTTAAAAAAATAGGTATATAAATTATATAGGTATAATTACAAGTATTTCCTCTATGTTTTTGGTTATTATTTTAATTTATTTTCTTGGGTTTTATAGCTTTATTTTTTAAATAGAATATAAATCAGATTTACAAGAGTATAAAAATATAAAAGGGTAAAATAATAAAAGAATAGGTTTCCCTTTTATTTATGTACAAGTATTATCATAGGTAATTTACTTATGTTTTATATATAGACTTATTTTATTTTGTGTTTCCTTTTTGGTTTTAATATGCTTTTAATATGTACATAAGTTATACATATTAAATAGAAAATTATAAAAATATAAGATTGTAAAAATAATAAAGAATGATTAAAATGAATATTTTGTTCGCATTTGCTATACAATGAGGGTCCAAAACCTAACTTTCACAACTTAACTCCAAAATATGAAACCATCTCCATTAAAAAACTTATTAAAATTTATATACAATTTGAGGTGATTTTGGTACTTTTTATGTTTTTATTTAGAAGATATGGGTTTGTGAACTTGAGATTCTGGCTTTTATTTTGTGTATAATAAGTATATTGTATCTTCTTTTATAGAAACTCGATTTCGTATTTTTATTTACATTATTATCTCCAACTTTCATGTACAAAGTTTCTTTATTTGGTGTATAAATAATAAAGAATAAAATGGGTGTTATAAATGAATTATTGATGAATAAATAAATGCGATTTTATTGTATTTTTTGCCTTTATCTCCACCTACTTTATTCCTTTTTGACCAATTCAATTCTTGATTTGATCTTGGGGTTTAGTGTCATTGAATACCTTTAGTATTTTATTCTTTTTCTTTTCTTCTCTTTATTCTATAATTCTGGCATTAAAAATAATATTTTATACAATAATTACAATAAATAATGAATGCCATTTTGTACAAATTAATGCTATTTACATGCATTAGCTAGGGTTTTAAGCTCAAAATGATATAATAAAGGTAATGAAATGGATATTCATCACCTTCCCTAATAGCCATGGTTTTGAGTACATAATATTAGCGGTTGATTACTTGTCAAAATGGGTAGAGGCTATCCCAACCCGATCCACAGATGATCAAACTGTCTACAAATTTATTAAGGATCATATTATTTTACGGTTTGGGGTATTTAAAGGTCTGATATCTGATGGAGGTAGCCACTTTGTGAATGGGATGATGAAATCTTTATCAAAGGACTATGTATTTGAGCATAGAATAACTAGTCCTTACCATCCTCAATCAAATGACATGGCATAGGTTTCAATTAGGGAGGTGAAGAGCATCCTTCGATAGTTAGTTCGTCTAAATAGAAAAATTGGTCTCAGTTGTTGGGCCAAGTTCTATGGGCTTAGGGAACGACCTACAAGGCACCTTTGAGCACTTCACCTTTCAAGATGATTTATGGCAAGCCATGTCATTTGTCCACTGAATTAGTACATAAATCTGACTGAATAATAAAAAAGATAAACTGGAGCTGTCACTTAGGGAAGTTGTGTAGAGACCTTAACTTAAATGAACTAGGGGAAATCCAAAACCAAGCATATGACGAAAACATGATCTGTAAAGACAAGGTTAAGAAGTGGCATGATGCGTATATTAGATGCAATAACTTTGTCCCTGGAAACAAGGTATGGTTTTTAATGCAAACTTAAAGATTTCCCATGGGAACCATAAGTCAAAGTGGATGGGTCCTTTTATTGTTAAGGAAGTGCATGGAATGGTAGTATAGAGACCTCAGAGATTTCAGAGAGTGCACCTTCCTTTTTGGTCAACAGATAGTTGCTCAAACATTTTTAGAAACCAAGGTTAACTCCTATTGAGATGATTTATTTCATGCGTATTGATTTAGTTTCATACTTCTCAATCAAGGCATGCCTATTGTGACAGATTCACTTCAGAAGATTCAGTATCAAAAGATTCAGATTCATACTAATCCTTATCTTGTAGATTTCCTCTAATTCTTACTATGTTTTCTACTTACACTTAGGATATTTTAAGCCTAAGTATAGGGGGAATTTGTCCATACTTTCTTTTCTCTTTGGGTCTTTCATATGCATTTATCTATATCTCTTTACTTAGGTTTTTCAAAACCTAAGTATAGGAGGGAGGCCTTACCTATATACTCATTCTTACACTTGTCTTATTCTCAACTTAGTTCTTGTGGATTGTTCTATACTTAGATGAGCTATGGCTTCATATTACTTTGTGCTATGAGGACATAACCTAAGTATAGGGGGGTAAACTGTTTACATTACATATATACTTTAGCCATAGCTCGTATTTTTAAAATTTTCAAACTATTGGGGTTAAGGATATCGTATTGCATCTTTGAACTGATTTGTGTAAAAATTGTTTTGAAATGATTTTTGAAAATTATACGCATATTAGACATAGTTTTCAAAAGTTTTACATGGTTTGCAAAAAAATTCAAAATTGAGACTTTTTGAAAAATCTTTTGTAAAATGTTTTGAAAACTTATATCTATATGACTTTGTCTACAAAAAGTTTTCAAAAATTCTTTTCAAAGCTAAGGGTGTAATTGATACTAACTAATTGACTTTATTCAAAATCCAATAAATAAGAAAATCAAATTCATTAACTCTATTGTGCCTCTCAACATCCTTTAGTGCTTTAAGGTTTCTAAGAGGTTGCGATGATTTCCTGAACCGTCTTGTCATTATCCTTTATAAGGTTGTTCGTCCTTAGAGTCTTTCAGAGTTACACATAGAGGACAATCTGAATGCCGATTTTATATTTTGGAAGATCAAGTTGATTAAGAGTTCTCTGAAAAGAGAGATGATAATTGAGGGGATAATGTATTGATATAAGAATTAGATATGGAGGTGCCCTTACCTTGACTTGAGGATGTTCAGTCCTTGGAATTCCACATATCTTGTAGGTTGGGTCACCCTACTATTTCTAATTTTCTCTTCTAAAGAAAACCCAAAAGTCTATTATTGGATTTCAAGGTTTTATTATTCTTCCCCTGATTATGAAGATTTTTGAGGGTTCCCATGTAGATATGGATATTGCTTTTGAGAAAAGAATGGCATCATTCTAGAAGACTGAAATTCCATGTTGAGGAAGATCTTTCTTATTCAGATTCTGAAGTTTTCTCTGTTAGGAAGAAGCAGTGGAAACACAAGGCAGTCTGTGATTTTAAACCTTGGAGATCTGATCTTGAATCTAAGGAGCTAAAGTTTTTAATATTGTTAA
The DNA here is from genome assembly GCA_037367405.1 of Ottelia alismoides. NCBI lineage: Eukaryota > Viridiplantae > Streptophyta > Magnoliopsida > Alismatales > Hydrocharitaceae > Ottelia > Ottelia alismoides. The sequence continues at coordinate 147,925 of JAZKJV010008627.1, forward strand.
GGGTATCGTAGTGTATCACTAAGTATCTCTGTATTGTTTTGTCAAGGGTGCCTATTATGTTTTCCTTGTCTTAATTAAATTAATAATTCTTTTGTAAATAACTAACACACTAGCTTTTTAATTAGTGTTATTTTCCAACACTTTCACCATGTACTCAAGGCTTGAGATGATCTTCAACACTTGGTTTAAAGATTCCTTAGTCTTATAGTTTTCATGTATTAATCATTAGGTTCTTAGACCTAAAAAAAAATCACACTCTCCTAGTTTGAAGATATGCAAGCTATATTCCATGATTAATCTCTCCTTAAAGAATTTGACTATTACTGACATGCACATCTGCATCTATGATTGAGATGAGTCAAAGTATCAATAAGGAGATTGTGATTGGAAGTTTGAGTTTGGAAATGCCAGGGTGTGATGGCATTTAATTAATAAGTAGATCAGTGTTTGCCAATTTTTGGTAAAAGCAGTGGATCTAGCCATAAGAAAAGAAAAGAAAGAAAGAAATTTTGAAAGAAACGCTCTCACTATACAAAGTCAAAATATCGAATAGCTTCCACAAAAGGCAATGGCTCCCAACCATTTCAAAGTGTCCACTTGGACCACCACTATTAGGACCAGGAGTCGGGCTTGCACCCAAAAGGGCTCTGAATTGTAAATGCTCCAACTCTGGGTGTAGAAAGTATAATAGATAGTCAAAGAAGGCATACCAAAGTGTATTCCTAGGAAAACAAGTGTAGACGACTCCAACTTCTCTTTTGACAAAGACATTGATTGGCAAAATTCAAAATGAAAATTGTGTTGAGTATTGACACTTGAGAGAACCCTATTCCAATGAGAGGAAGAGAAAATAAGTACACAATCCTACATCCTCCATAATCCGGCCTTCCATCTATACCATTGTAGTCTGACAAACTAAAGATACGGTGGATTAAGGCAAGACTAGATTTGTTCCCTAGAGTTCAGGGTTGGGTCCTTGGGAGAGCTTCTAAGATTGGAATTCGTGGTGATATAATGACTCTACTCTCAAGGTGCAGTCTACACAAAGTCATACTTCTTATATATATGTATACATTAAGAGTCTAACAAATAATGGATTGGAATTCCTTTTGATTATTACTTGGATCAACTTAAAATTTTATGAATTCGTAAAACTTAGTGGTCTAGGTCAAATCAAGCCTTGCATACTGACTTGCACATGTCAGGGATCTCACTAATTAAACTAACTCTCTAACAAATTCTTTCTTTATTAGCTCGAGGACGAGCAATAGCTTAAGTAAAGGGGGGTGATAAATCCCAGACTGATAAGCTTGATCATCATTATTTATTTCTCATGCTTAAGTAAATTAATGAGATTCATTTAATAATAACACTAATTACTAATTATTGTGTTGTATATAATTAACACTATTTAATTTATATTAATATAACCATAATATGGTGTAATATTTTATGTATTTATTTCTTATTAAAAATCCAATAAAAATTCGAGTAATATTGTATATAAATTAATTAACAAAGAAATAAGCAATAGAAAAATTAAAGAAGATTATTTTATATTGTTTTTATTAGTATTTAATTTTAACTATATACAAATGACCTCTAATCTCTTTGAGTTCAACATAAAAGTTGTAGATCTCATTGAGATCTAAAACTTTCATGTTAATCACTTTTCCTAGTTCTCATTCTAACTAATTATTTTAGAATTATCTTTGAATTTATGGAATATTTTAATTCTAGTCGGGCCACATGGCGCCTTTAAATTGTACCACGTAGAATGTTCATCTTACGCCATCTATCTTCTTTAGTATTGTTCGATTTTTTCCAAATGCCATCTTGATCGCAAATCAACGCTTGGATTTTCACCGACTGATCGTGATTCATCAGGTGATCCAAACAATCCCTCAAGTACCTCGTTCCCAACCATCTGATCTGATGATTGGACGGATGAGGTGCATCTTCAACCTCGAGCACCTCTTCCAAGAGATTCTTCCCTCGTCACCACGTAACTTTTCTGATTTTTTCCAACCTCCACACTCACCGTCTTCCTTTTAAACCGCCACCAACTCCATCATCATTCATCCTTATCGACGCCAACTCCAAAAAAACTTTCGTCCTTAACTTCCCTAACCGGTGGTGGTGGTTTAAACCGCCACCTCAGTTCGCAACCTCCGAACAACTACTCCTTCAAAGACATCATCGCCACCCTTGAAAAAACTATTTGCCATTATTTGCACCAACTCCAAGCATCCTATCCTCTTTATGTGATAGAGAATGTAACGAAGAATGAGCTACAGTGGAGTTTGGATGCCGACAAGATACATGAGGAAATACTCGTGATGCAACTATCATCCAACACTGCTTGAGCTTCAAGGTTAGCCCACCTTGTAAAGCGACGATCTTAGAAGTTCCTAGCCCTTCTCATTTGCTCAGATCCAATCTCGAGACCTTCCTCTTTTTTCTGAAGATTCTCAGGTTAATGTCATAATTCTCTTTTCTCATTAGTTCGCCATTTATTCTATGATCCATATTTCATCCCTTCACTCATCTAAATAATTAATTGCTACCACATATGATCCACGATGCACATGTTATCTCTTGTTATCCCTCCCAGTTTTCCATGATGTGTTCCACCTTAATTCATCTCCTTATCCTTCATGAAGAAGGAGATATCTAGGGCTTAAATCTATCGCTTTGAGAAGTCCTACAGACCATGCCACTAACAACTCATTTTACTCGTCGAGGCTTCCACTATCTACTAACAACTGTAGGTTATGCAAGATACTTCAATGATCGGAGATAGCAGATGTCCGCCGATCTCAATCTTCCACTTCTATCACTCGTCATCAAACCGTCATTAGAGATCGCCCCTAGAAGGCATTTGCATACAGGCACCTTTGCAAGAACTTTGTGAAAGGATCATGATCTTCCTGCAGTCCGAAGAAGAGCGGCAAAGCAAAGCAATAGTCATCGGAGCATAGCCAACTCTCCGCCTTTTGTGGCGGAACTTCATCAAGGACGAAATACATCGTCTATTGGATCTCTCCAATTGGGTGAGATTCAATGCACCAGAAAGGGGCACGCCACCTGTCGAGCTTAATCAACGGACCGAAGCATCGTCTGACCGAGCTGGAGTTGAGCCAGTGTAGTGTTGACATGCCATTATTGAGCCTCAGTCTGAACCTCGCTTGGTCATGTGACTTGCGCACATGTTTGGGATATTTACAACACTAGTCACCAATTACTTAAGAATTACATATAAGTTCTCTCAGTTTGTATAATTTGCATATTAACCCTGGGGTTTATTGTATTTGTATTTCAGTCCTATTTTGTCCTGTTTGTAATAAACTTGTAGTTTTTCTTTCTAAAATGCCCTTGGATTGAATATCGAATATCTTTTTATCCATTTATCTATATGAAGTGATTTTGGTCTCGTTTGAAAGCTAAAGTGATCCTCTATCTTGTGACGTGCTTTGTCGTTAATTTTTTATTTAAAATTCATGCACAAATTATTTTCTCTTATTACAGCTTATTTAGCCATTTAAATCAAATTAAAAATGCACCCGTCTATAAGCAATTGAACGTGTTAGTTATACTGATTTATAATGATTAATTATTAGACATTTTTAATAATTATCATTAAGTATTAAATGATTTAAATACTTATTGAAACTAATATACATAACAGTGAAACTAAAAGCTCAGATTTTATTTAATTGCTTTTACAATTGCTTAGTACTGAATCACTGTTACTTTATCTTCTTGCCTAAATGAAAAATCAAAATAAATTCAGGAGGTTTTCTTTGTGATTAGCACAAGTTTCTATGTTTATTTACTTTAATAATGTTTATGCATTATTGTATTTATAATATTTAAGTACACAAAAACAAGTGTTTAAAATATGTGTTGTTGTGATTTGTGCATTTGTTCAATATAGTTAATATAAGAATTGCTGCATAAAATATTTGACCTTTAAATTTCATTATTAAATTTCTCGCATCCTTGTGTTTGACCCTGGACTTCCCAGGTTAAAAATAAAAGCTGAATCCTCTTCATAGAGATTATTCATTCGATTCTGTATGACACTTTAAGTGCTCGTGCTACAACTGATCCAAATTAACTTATGCAATTAGCAGTTCATCAAACCCAGATTTATCAACAAGGTAGACATATTCGTGTCCGTGATTCATTTTTACTAATAGGAGGGCCCCTACCCATTTTATGAGGGTGCGGATTGTATCTGCAGAAGGTGCATTCCTCAGTATTACACTACCGTGCTTGAGCATTATCACTAATTAGAGTTTGTTGGGCATCATTTAGGGAAGCGCACGACAACTAAGGTTTTACATTGTGGCCTATGGTGGCCAGTGTTGTTTAAGGATGCTACATATTATTTAACTGATTATCATAATGTGGGAACTACTATAGGTTCCAAAGGTACTATGGCCCTGAAATATATACAGATTTTAGATGTTTTCAATGCTTGGGGCATATACTTCATGGGCCCATTTCCTATCAGTTATGGATTTCAATACATCCTGCTCGTCGTGGATTATGTTAGTCGATGGGTGGGGGCTATCCCCACCCGAGTCATTGATAGTCATCCAGTTTGTTCCTTTCTCAAGGACCTCATTATTGTGTTGTTCGGGATTCCCAAAATATTTATTTTAGATGGGGGAAGCTATTTCAATAATCGAGAGGCCAATAAGCTTGTGAAGGAGTACTCCATTGAGCATAGAGTTGTGTCTCCTTACCACCCATAGACTAACACTTGGTTGAGATTTCAAATAGGGAGATAAAGATGATATTGCATAAACTTGTACGTCCAGAAAGGAAGAACTGGTCCCGGATGCTTGATTAAGTTCTATGGGCTCATCAGATGGTGTACAAGTCTTCATTGGGTATGTCTCCCAACAGATTCGTTTATGGAAAGCCTCACCACTTGCTAGTTGAATTAATTCACAAATCATTATGAGCATTCCGTGTATGCAATTTGGATTATAAGTAATCATGATAGAATAAGAAGGTGGATCTGGATAGATTGCTGGAATTTTGAGATTTTGCATATAACAACTCACTTATCTATAAGGAGAAAGTCAAGCATTGGCATGATAGACACATTAGAAGGAAATTCTCCCCTGTTCAGAAAGTTTTGTTGTTTGATGTCAAACTGAAGTTGTTTCATTGCAAATTAAAAGGCAAATGATCAGGACCGTTCATTGTGAGAGTTGTGCTTGACAATGGTAGTATTGCCATATATAGGTTGTTATCTGACGCAGAGCCATTTATTGTGAACAGACAGTTGCTAAAGCCATGTCTAGATCATGATACATTCCTGTCCCTGGCTGATTCCATATATGTGGTATGAGACTATGACTTGTTGACATATTCTATATATGATACATGGGCTGATTTGCTCTTGTATATACAATTTCATTTTATTCTTTCTTTTTCCATTTTTATCATTCACCTCTTTTCTATATGTATGCACTATACTTGGGATGTACTTTATCCTAAGTATAGGGCAAGTAAATGATTTGGGTTTTTTTCTTTTTTGTTCTGTTTCCTCACTCATGTTGTTTCTTATACTTAGGGATCCTTTACCCAAAGTATATGGTGAGTGATGTCAATCATTTCGGTCTCTTTCAAATTTTTTTTATTTTCTTTAATTTCTTATGTTCTCTCGCTTGTCCTTCAAATTATTGATATTCTTTTTCTATATTTTGAGATCTCTTACCCTATGTATAATGGAGTACAAGTCGAGTCATTGAGTTTTTTCATTCTTTTCTGCATTTTTCCCTATTTATGCACTCTTTTATATATAGGATTATTTGATCCTAAGTATAGGGGGAATCACGAACTTCTATTCTTTCTATTCTTTGAGTCAATGTTATATAGATTCTTTTCAATTTTCTATACTTAGCACGAGTTATGTCCTCCTTTGTAGCTCTTTAGTCACTACAAGGACATAGTTCGAGCTAAGTAAAGGGGTGCGTCATATATATTGTATATATACTTTAGGCATAACTCGTACTTTTGTGTAAATAATATGGCTACTATTATTTTTAAAAAAAATCTTTGAAAATGATTTGTAAAATGAATTACAAAATTCTTTTGTAAAATTCTTTGCAAAAATTATTTTGTAAACTGTTTTGTAAATATCTTTGTAAAATTATTTGTAAACTACATTGTTGTAAAACTATTTTTGTACAAATATTTGTAAAATTGTTTGTAAATTGTTTTATTTGTAAAATGTTTGAAAAAAAAATTATGTATCAAAATTATGTATATTGTACAAAATATTTGTAAAATTTTTGAAAGCAAGATGTTCGCAAAGACCTATTTGTAAAATTGTTTGTAATATGATTTGTAAAAATGATTGTAAAATAATTTCCTCAAACATTTGTAAAACTTTTGTAAAAATATTTGTAAAATATGTTGTAAAATGTTTGTAAAATCTTTTGTAAAATGTTTTGAAAAGGTTTGTAATTTTTTTGTAAAACTATTTTGTCACGTGGGACATACGTTATGGGATGTATTTATTTGTTCAAAAATCCACGTGTATAAAAACCATACTTAATTATTGTCTTGTAAATAAAATTTATTGTTGTAAATAAAATCTTCTTGTACAATCTTGTATAAAATTTGTATAATCCTTATATGTACTCTTGTATATATTCCCTATAAATACATTCAATCTACTAGCTCTTTCTTTTATTTAAAAATAAAGTAAAATAAAAGTGGTTTAATATATATTGCTTTCATTTGCATGGGCATTTTTAGAATGGTATTGACATTTAAACTAGTCTGTAATAAAATCAAAGAATGGAGCTTGGTTGGACCTTAATCTACTTAATCACGAGAACCTTGTAGGAATAAGAATTGAAATTCTTTGGGTCTATAGACTTAATTCTTTGGAAACCACATGACTTAGTTCAGTGTCATCTTGACTGCCTAAGTAGAATATCTCGGAACATATGCATGACTCTTGTTGATAATGACCTAGCTTGTAAACTTACAATTACACTATGCTCACCTCAGTTGAAATGGTAGATGGATGGAATTGTTGGCATTAGACACAAGCCAATGGAAACATTGTAAGTTACACATTTGTGGCCATTGTACACCAACCCAGTCCAATCGGAATGAGGTCTAATGACAAAATGTTGTGGGTTGCAATAATGCATCAAAAGTGGGATAGTATACTAGCTCAAGCGGAAAAACTCCTTATTTACATGAAACACATTTGTATATGTTAAAAAAATAGATTATATATATATATATATATCATAAACAAGGCATGTGTCTCAACATCAGATATTTGTAAGCATGTAGCGGATGACTTGGCTACACTGGTGAAACATCCTAGGATAGGTAGCTACATTGATTACTGTCCATTCTTCTCTCCACCTCCTTCTCTTGAGGCAGTTGCACTTGAACTTAAAAGGGAATACCTAACTTCTCGAGGAAAGAGTTATTGGATTGGGGAATCAGGGTCACCATGTTATAGAAGGCTGATATTTACTGCATCAACAGAGGAGAGCTACATATCACTTACACTGTACAAGAAAGGTTCATAGTTATAAGGGCTTGCGTATGAGTTTACCTATTCAGACAAGGCTATTGAGGAGACTTGATCGGAGTTATGTGGTTTCTAGAGGCTGTTCAGTTTCTAGTCCATTTCCCATTAAGGTTCCTCCGAAACTTATAATACAAAGATCTGACCGAGCTCTATACTTTGATTTTATAAAGATAACTTTAATGATCAATATTGTTCTAAATTCTTTATTTTTCCTTTATTCTTTTTCTTTTTCTTTTAATCACTTATTCTTCAAATAAATTTTTGCTAAGGGACTAACAAAGGTAAAGCATAGGGGGATGATGAATAAGCATTTCATCATTTTTATTCATTTATTTAAGCTCAAAATCTCTTATAAAACACAAGTAAATATCAATAAATATCTTCTTTTACTAACCCTAAATCTTGTGTAAGTATTATATATTTGCCACTATTATAACCTAAAATATATAAATAAAGAAACAAAGGAAAAATAAAGAAAATCAAAGATTGTGTATATATAATAGATACAAACTGACTCTAACACCAAGAGAAGGCCAAGACTTTACCTGATCAACTAAGAATATAGTAGGGGGAGATAAGGCATAAAATCAAGAAAATAAATAGTAATGTGTTTATATTTCTCACTTTTATACCACTACATGTAATACACAAGCTTTACATTATTTATTTATACTCAAAGTAACTCTAGATAAACTTGTTTTCTCCTTGAAAATTATACAAAAAAACTTTTGTAAATAATATAAAAAATTGTAAGAGCAATCATTATACAGTGTAAATAACAACACTCTGAAAAAGTTGTATAACTTACCTTATTACTTTTTAGATCAATATCTTCTCCATAAAAACTCAGAATTAATCAAACTCACTTTCATTGTACTCATAAACAATCTTTAAAATGGAGGTGCTTCCACAAAAATCAGAGTTAAGGTGTGAAATTGGCTTTTTGTGGGTAATGTTGTATATTATACCTATGTATATCATTTGTATATATTTGTATATTTTCTTTGTATTTTTGTACATATTATATTTTTAAATATTCATATATATTGTCTATAAAATAAAAATAAAAATTGCAAAATTAAAAATCATTAAAAATAAAATCATGTATATGTTGTATATGTACTACAATGTATATCATAGAGTATTACTATTTATTTGATCTAATAAAATAAATCCTAAAAACTTGGTGTCTAGATGTTAAAGATTATAACTATTTTAAACTACAGATGAATGTTTATAGAGTAAACATAAATAACAAAAAGGTAGAGGGTGGTGTGTGCAAAATAACCAATACGCGGGCAGACGTCGGTGAAGACTAGATTACTTAACACTATTTGATGACTAAGGAGCGCATCGTTTCCCTTCAACCAAACAGTTATGATAGAAACTGGAAGAACCTCTTGATCTGAAGGTGGAGGGGATAGGACGAAGAACGGAGAAGAAGAAGTCTTACCTCATCCTTAGATCTGTTGGATCTGTCTCCTCAGCTGTTCAATCGGCACGAGATCAGGTGCAAAAGCTTCCGGGGGTCTATCCGTATCCAGCGGTGGTGTCCAAATGAATCCAGGTTTCATTGAGAGAGACCTATGTTCTTCCCAGCTTGGACCACCTAGAAATGATTCCAGGTCCTCAAAATCTGTACTGGAGAAGTCTTTAAACTTTTAGATATGCAAAAAAATTCATGGGATCAAGGAGTTGGCCTCAACACACAAAAGTTCTACGAAATCACAAAAAAAGTGAATGGGATGGGTCTCCGACATTATCGATGATGGAGGCGAATCCCTATCTGTGCAAAATAAGGGTTGCAATTGGGCATTGGATTATATGGAGAATATGAGAGGACAGAGAATGGAGCAAATGAAGATCATAACAAGGGGGTGTTATACTTATGGAATAGTGGCTATACAAATGGAAATATTTGAAATAACTTCAAATAATTGACTAAATATGAAATCTAACTCTAGTATTATACTACATACTTGAAAATGTGAATGATAAACTGCGAAACTATGGCTCAATCTAGGTGGGTATCTACGAAGCAGTCCATTGCTTGAGATGGGTCTCTCTGGTGATGGGGAGAGTCAACTACTCCTCCTCCCATCAACACAAGGAGGGAGCCAGTACTGTCACTAGGTCTATTGCTCTTCTCTGGATTGGGGTTACCGAGGCACGAATGAGCTCCCCGAGCATTAAGGTCTGAAGAGATATTATATACAACATAATAGAAGGGAATATTTGACCTAGGATTTGTGCCTCGTCCAAGGAACATTGAAATGAAGCAATGAATTGATGTGAATTTAGGATGTCAGAGGCATGTTTGTCACAAAGGAATCTAGGTCAAAGATCCCCAGCAACGACATGAAGAAATTGGAGAACGAGTCTTGTACCGAGGGCAGTATGACCTTGGGTCAACCCAAGATGTGTCCTTATTGGTCCGCATAGACCAAGTCAGGACAAAACAAGAAATAGAAATAAATTGAAAATAAATTAGAAAACAAAGTTGTTAAATAATACTTAAAAAAATGAACGATGTTTCTTTTTTATGTACTATTTTAGATGATTTTTATTTATTTTTTATCGATTTATTTATTAGGTGTTAATTTTAACATGTACACATAGATAGGTACATTTACCTATATTTTAAATATTTTATGTTTATTTTGTATTTTATATACATATTACTATATTTACATAATATATATGTGTATATATATATGGAGTTGGGAACCTACACTCAGGGGTGTAGGTAACTACCTACACCCAGGGGTGTAGGTAACTACCTACACCTGACCTCTTTTTCATTATTTTTGAGTTTCTTTAAAGAAAACCTTAAGGGGGATTTACACAATCTATTGAGGGGAATATGTATTTCAAGTTTCATACAAAACAAACATTCCTAACACGTTCATCTAGAAGGGGTCAATTTTAGCAACTCTGAGACCGTTAAAATTTGGTAGTCTTGATGGAGATGATAGAAGTTTCAAATTAAGTTGAATTTGAAATGACACCATGGTGATATATGGTGATCTAATTCCCCCAAGGTTTTATTTTTAAAAAATTAAAAAATAATGAAAAAAGAGCTGGGTGTCGACTCCCTTTTCCCATTTATATACACCATATTATTGATTATGTATTTAAATATTTTTATTTTATTTTTATAATTTTCTTTATGTTTGTATATAATTACATGTATGCATATTATATGTATAGTATACCTATGTATTAGACATTATTTGTTTTGGATTCATTTTATTATTTTAATTTATGTTTATGATTTTAATATGTTTTATATAATATATACAATTATTTAAAAATATAAAGGGAGCAAAAAATTAAAGAATTAAATAAAGTAATGTTATATACATATGCCTCAGTATAATATTGCCCCCAAAAGGCATCATTTGTATCGTAATTCCATTTTAAATTAAATTACCTTTATTAGAGAGATAATTTAATTTGAAATACAATGGAGGTGAGTTGGATGAATTTTGAATTCATATGGAGGAGATATTGATCAATGAAGTTCTGTTTGCAGCTTTTTCTTTTGTGTATATCATGTGGTTATTTTTGTAATTTTCTATACATTATTAAGAACAAGTTTCATGTTTAAAATATTTCAATTTGAAGTGTGTATAAGTTAGTATAAAATAGTATGAAAAGGAAATATATATAGTGTAATAAACGCCTAGGGTTCTTGGGTTCTGTGTATAATTATCTGTATTATTTTGCCCATATCTCCTCCTACTTTATTCCATGTCAACCTAGATAATATTGACTTGGTCTCGAGGTTTAGGCTCAGTCACTATCTACCATACTTCATTTATTTTTCTTTTCTTTATTCTTTTATTTTGGATTTGATTACATGTATTTACACACTAATTACAGAGGTTAATTCATCCAAGTTAGTGATATTCACATGTGTTTAGCTAGGGTTTTAAAGCCAAAAAGGAGAATAAAGGTTCGTGAATGACTAGTCATCACCCCTATACTTACCTTTGCTAGTCCCTAGCAAACACTTATTGGGAAATGAGTAATAAAGAAGAGGAAGAAAAGGAAAATAAAGAACATGGAATGATTTGATTTTTAAACTTATCTTCACAAAATCAAAGTTTGGAGCTTAGTAAAGACCTTTGGATTGTTAGCTTTTTCAGAACCTTATTGGGAATATGATCTAAAACTTAACAACCCTCAAGTTCCACTATCCTCTTTTCAGTTCACTTCAATAACCAAGTCAGTACAAGTTCCTTTATAGACAAACTCTTATGACTATGAAACTCACTTGTATAAGATATGTGAAATTTAAATCTTCTCATAAGAAATGGCTCAAAAACAGTCTCTTAAGTAAGGTAATCCTAATTCCACAATCTAGTTACTCTTTCCTCAAAGAGCAGAGATATTCCCTCCTCAATTCAAGTACAATCGACTCAAAGAAAATGGAGGTAAAGAGGAAGAATGGATCACGATTAGTGTAATCACAAATCCTATGGAGCTTGACTAGTGTAGTCAAGTCTCCAGCTGCAGGAAACTTTGTAACTTTTACTTTTAAGCATAAGCCTTGCTTTACTCTGATGAGAATGATTTTTCATCGACTTTTATCCGTCTATTCTCTTTTGGAGTTTTTGCTTTGCATAGTTTTTATGATATATGAAATCATTTTGAAAGATTTTGTAGTTATCCTACTTAATTCGTGAGAATTACTTGGGAAAGCCCAAGGTCAATCATAAGGAGGCAACAATCTCCTATTGTTGACTTTAGATAATTTAGAGACTTGGTTTTTGGGAAGCATTTTTTACGATTTTTAATGCAATTAAAATGCAAATACAATTTTTGGCTACGTTCAAGGATTAAAATGCACAATATAAGTCAAATGATGTCCAAAACTTCCCAAACTTAGCCATAATGTCAAAATATGTAAAACTAAATTACGGTATTTTTTTATTTTTTATTTGATGTAAAATGAATTTTCTGTAAATTAAATAATACAAAATAGGTGACTTAGAGTAATTTAACTTTTATAAAAAGCAAATCTTAATATTTTAATAAAAAACTATCCTTGATGAATCTAATTACTAGGTATCTAGGAAAACTTTCAGATCCTAAAAATACTAAAATTACAGGGACTTAAAATTCAACTTTCATTAACTAAATTATTTAGGTAGATATATCCAAGAAATGATGTGAATTTTGGGCATTAACAATTAACTCTACAAAATGTGTTTTTTCTACAATTTTTGAACAAGGAATAATTTACTATGAGTTTATAGTCATAGAGAAGGTAAAATATGACAAATTTCACCACAATAAATATAATAATTCAATCAATGCTCATTAAAATACAATTGAAAAACTGCGAGAAAGGAATTTAATTTGTCTAAAACACACTATTTTGTAATTAAAATATGATGCAAAATGGAGGTTCAAATTAATATTCATTCACGGGGTTCTAAATGAAATTATAGAAAAACGTAAGAAAATAAACTTTTAGGGAACTAAAATTCAATTACTATTCCTACTAGGGGAATTATGTAAAATTTCCAAGAGTGCGGTCATGTACAAGTGTGGAGGACTAGAAGGAAATTTCCTTTATTATGTGGCCATCTCTGCAAATTACCCCCCACCCATGTACGGTGCACGTGAGGCATTGGAGTATCGGGTGTGTTGTGTCTCCATGATTCCACGTGGTGAGAGGTGCTTACTTCGAATAGCGTCGAGGCTAGGTGTTTGGTAGGAGGCTTGGTTGGGGTAATGTGCTTTGTGCGTGATCACTTCAGCGCTGCCTAATATTCATCAGACGATATATGTACCTTCTCTTGCTAGTGCATTCAAACAAAAGGGATGGAGAAGTCAATCGACGATGGAGGATCTGATGTATGAAGAGTCAAATCAAGGGCTGCTGGGCAAAGGAAACGATGCTCGATGTTGGATGGGACTAAACTGTTGATGCTAATGGCGGAGGAGTAGGCAATCATGGTGGTGTGATGATTAGAGTGGGAGAGAGGTGTTGGATTGGAGATGCATGATGGAATGGATCCATACCTAAGAGGACCTGGTGGTTGGCGATGGAGGATGGTGTGCTAAAATGGGGATGATCCTTGCCCGTCGACACACAATGGAGTAGAAGTCACAACACGAGGTTGGAGATTCTTGGGCGTGGAGTTGCTCAAAGAAGGTGTACATGGTACAGAGCTTGTTGTCTTGTGACTGGAGGATGATCAAGAGTGGTGAAACTAATGGAAGTCGGATTGGGTACTACCACAATAGCCTCAATTCATCTTTAGAGGTTGTTGACAGTATGACCATGCTCTGCTGCTGTTGGCAATGCAGCCGCAAGGATGACACGATGGATATGCTCCACTTAAGTCCCCAACTTCCGATTGTTGATGATAGAGGTGTGAAAAACAATGCTGGAAGATGGACCTGTAAGAGAGCAAACACGAAGGATCGAGTCCCCCCACCATTCGGCCTTGAAGTGAGTCAGTTCATGGTGGAAGGTGATTGGAGCGACAATCCTAGTGCTGTTAATGAATGGAGATGATGATGGGGATGATGGAGGTCGATGAACATATGTCGAGGATTTGGGAGTGAAATCATATGAAGAAGATAATTAAGGTTTGTGGAAACAATAGAGAATGCAAATAAGAAATAGAATAAGAGAGGAGAAAGATATAAAGGAAAATGGACAAGAATACAAATAATAAGAAGAAGAAATAGAGAAGGAGAGGACAATGTAATATTGAAAATTGATCTATATCTTTAGGTTTTTCATAAGTCTTCCATTATGCAGGATGTACATTTAATAGGAATACCTAAGGGTGATTTGATCATAAACGATTGTATAACGATGACGCTTCGATTCCGAGGGAGTGATGAAACAAGTCTGGATTTTAGTGACTCCTCTCAGTATAGAAGTAATCTGATCTTGGTCCAAGTGTTGTACATTGATATGAATGAGATTCAAATGCAATAAAAAGATTAGATTTACATCCTCGATTTAAATCAAGAATCCATGAGTAGTCCATTGAGATGTAATCTCAATATCCAAGTCCCCATAAGTGGGGCATACAATAGTCATGTCCTTATATCCAAGTATCTGCAGAGAAAGCGCATTATTCTTGAAAGAGTTCAATAATAATTTCATTGTTGATTTATATCTAAGCACTGAGAAATGGATAATTAAATATTATTTAATTATCATGAAGAATGTGAATTTGATTCATATTATTTGAATGCATGAGAATGATAATCCGATGTAATTAACTGTGATTTATTTATTATGATTTGAATAATGTGGATAGCACTATCCAATTATTCATATATATTATGAATGTGATTTATAATATAATAGAGAGATAGACTATTGTGATTTATATATGTTAACTAATTATTGATGTGAATTGGATTCACATTGGATGATTAATTGAAATATAATTTACATTTTATTTTGGGGTGTGTGTAATTCACATTTTTCCAATGGCATGATTGTAATATTCACAAGATAATTATGAATTATTTTTGTGAAATAATTACAACAAGTGTTGATGTAAATCTTGGAGATATCATGAGATAATGAGATGTCATGATATAATAAGGACATTGACCCATTCCACCATAAGAGGATGGACGTCCACCAACTTCAATTAGGAGTGGGTGGCCGTCCTCCCTTTTTAGGGATGAGGCCAATCTTCTCCTTCTTTACCTTCAAGGTTAATTGATTTTATTTGGAATTAGTTTATATTGATTTATCAATATATATATAAAATTTAAATTAAATTAAATAAATTTGTGTTTTCACAATAAGATCACGGCCAATGAAAGAAACACAAATTAATCTCATCCATTGATTTTGTGTTGTCCATGGATTGAGATCCATGGACTCCCAAAACCCTATATAAGAAGAGGCACCATGTCTCTTCAAAGTGGCAACAACATAACATAACTCCTCTCCTCTCTCTCTCTCTCTTTCTCATGCCAAGCCCTCTCTTTGTCTCGCTCCTTGAGTGGTCGTGGAGATTGACCCATTCCACCATAAGAGGATGGACGTCCACCAACTTCCTTTAGGAGTGGGTGGTCGTCCTCCCTTTTTAGGGATGAGGCCAATCTTCTCCCCCTTTATCTTCAAGGTTAATTGATTTTATTTGGAATTAGTTTATATTGATTTATCAATATATATACATTTAAATTAAATTAATTAATTTTGTGTTTTCACAATAAGATCATGGCCAATGAAAGAAACGCAAATTAATCTCATCCATTGATTTTGTGCTGTCCATGGATTGAGATCCATGGACTCCCAAAACCCTATATAAGAAGAGGCACCCCGTCTTTTCAAAGTGGCAACAACACAACATAACTCCTCTCCCTCTCTCTCTCTCTTTCTCAAGCCAAGCCCTCTCTCTCGCTCCTTGAGTGGTCGTCCACTCCTTCACTGAAGAGGTCACCACCGTCGCCGCATCACTGTTGTGTTGCCGCTTCAACAACTATTGGATATCCATCTTCTTTGGTGTGTCTCGCTCATAAAGAAGACATTCGATCTCGTGAGATGAGATCAGGATATCTATTGCTTGGATCAACGTCTTGGATTGCAAGAAGCATGCGACTCTTCTCCACACTCGCAAGTGTCTCCTCCGATGAATCAGACTTGAGATAGGAGGTCTCTTATCTTATATGCTCGATCACAACCACGCTGCAAGAGGTATTCCTTTATCTGCTATGTGGTTAGATGAAATGATCCAAGAAATGTTCTTGGATCATGTGATTTCATCAATTAATTTTTTTTAAATTCCGTTGCACCGAGCAACTAGTACGACTAGTTGCTCTCGATCGTATATGATGCAATACTCATGCTTCCGTGATGCGCTTAAGGTTTATAACATATACTTCAAGTGGTATCAAAGGTAGGTTGGATGTTTTGGATATGATCCATAAACTTAGGATGACTTGGGCTCATTATGGTTTGTGAAAATTTTATCGCATTTCATTCACGCAGCCCTGTCTTGTGAGTTTTTTTCTAACCTATTTAAATTGTTTAGACACAAATTACTTCTTGGATTGCGTTTCCCATTAAATAAGTAAAACAAGGTATTTGAGTTGTGTTATTTGGAATCAGATTGCTCAAATCATGATAATTTTAATGAACATGTACCCACTATTTCGAGGATGGGAATCTTAACATAATTAAAGAGCTGATTACTGTTTTGAAATGCCAAGAAATGCATGCAAATCACTTGGGTTCTGTTTTAAATCAAATTAGAAAACTTCTAAAACTTATTTGGCATGATTTGGATTAAAATTTATTGAGATATGCTAATTTAGTTAGTTAGGGTCACTGCTGAAAATTACTTTCCTAATCAAGAACCTTATTATTGTTATTTAATCAATTATTGAAATCAATGGTTATTTTACTGAAATAATTTTTGATGAATATTTTTTGAAATATTTTATGACGATTATTTCTTTAGATTACATTACCTCATCCAAAATTTAATAGATATGATCTCGATCGTAAATTGGTTATATAATGTTCTTTCCAACAAACAAACTTGCTTGAATAGGTTTGGGAATTTATTTAGCAAATTTCCTTAAATATAAATCAAAATGGTTTTGGTTATTATTATATGGTATAACTTTGGTTGAAAAACCGATTGTCAACTCAAGTGCAAAGTGATCAATTGGCATTATCATAACCTGATGCGGATATGGTGTCTAGTCGGGGAGCATTGATGTAGCAGGTTGCTCCATGAGTAGTTTGTCCCACTCCTGTCGGTGATGGCCATGACAACGAGTAGGGAAGGGTTAATGCTTGTAGGGATCATGATGCATTTTTCTAATTATTAACATTCGAATAATACATTTTTTTTGAGATAATACCATCGTTCAAGTAACAATCAAGTTTGTTGATTGATTGATTGGATTGATAATTGATTTAATATGATTAAATGAATTGGATCTAATTAAAATTAAAACACTTTATATTAATAGAGTTGTTATTTGCCTAGGAAGAATTACTTATGTGAATATGATTCATAATAATTAATAAGAATTTGAACATGATATGGATGATCACATAAGTGACATCCATGGTCTCCTGTCAAGGAGAATGGTTCTGTTGCCAAGGATTGTATTTAGGAGACGCCTATCCAAAGTGACATCTCCTTCATACAAACGTATATGTATCATGCTCTCTTCTTCTCGAAAGAGTAAGCCCGTATGCATAGTGATGTCAATATCAGGTCGCCATATTATTGGAGCGATATTGGATTACACATAGCGAGGTCTATTCTTGCTGACAGTTGGTTCAATTAACGACGAGTCAACATCACTTTAGGGGTGGTGGTCCTGGGTGTTAAAGACAGAATTGGGAATACAAGTTGGACTTCCAAGGCAGAGTTTGTTCTTGCTTCTTTTTATCTAAGTTATAGGTTCTCATATTATTAGGGTGTGACAAAAACAAGATAGGAGATCCCAGATCTTTCTTAAGATATAATGGTAAGTATATCTCTTACATTGACAGTGATTAAGGAATGAACTTTTAGTGTTGACAATGAAAGACAACTTTGATATAAAAATTCCTAAATCAAAGTAATATATATTTTTTATATATATTTATGCAAATTTCTTATTTTAGATAATCATTTATTAAACCCACTCAATACGATAGTCAATAATAACCAAAAAAATATCGTCGATTAGATCCATGATCAAGAAATTGTACTTGCAGTTGGAGACATATTTTATGTGGTCGCAATGTGCAAGTTTCCTCGTAATAATGAGGAATAACATTTAAATAGGACAACAACCTAAGGATTATTTGTATCTATAGTCTTTATCTTTCATCGAGTGTAATTTGGAAGTATTATGCTAATGATGATCATAATTGTCAAATAATCCTAATAAAAAATCTAAGAAGATGTTCTGGCATACAAATGTGCTCTCAACATATACTCATGAATGACATGGTTCACTGCATCATGAAGAATGGTGGCTCTACAAGACATGATGTATTCAAAATGTTTGAGTTGTTAGCCATGTGAGCCCAAGGCGAACCATTCTTACAATAAATGTTATTGTAATAAATATGTTTTATCAATAAAAGTTATCGATTGTTTACTCCCGTTCTAAAATTAAGTGAATGAATGCACTATAAGGTTCCTCTATACAATTAGGGTTATGTACCATGGCCATCTTAATAATCATATAGCTGTTGATTCATTAAATGAATCATAGAGGCTGGTGTTTGGATGGATATCTAATGGGTTAGATAGAGGACTCATCAAGCACCGTCAAATGATTATTAAGACATGGTCTCCAGCCTGAGTAGGAGATGGCAATCCTTTCTCACATAGGTTGATAGTGACCGACCTCTTGATGCAGGTCCTATACATTGGAATAGTGATTTGGAGGTGTCAGATTAGTTAGGTCAATGGGTTGACTTAGCGAGATTGAGATAACTAAGGCCTATGTTGAATACTGTCACAGCATAGGCACACATCCTCTGACCAGAGACAGATGTGTTACTATATGTCTGAGTATGAACATTTGGCAGACCATTAGGTTGATGACCTAACCAAGGTCTATACACTGGTGAGCTGGTGTGCATATAAGGGCATATGAGTAATACGATCTCTCAAAGGGATCATACATGTTCACTTATGAACCAGACGACATGAGCTCACTCATGAGGTATTGGGACCGATCAAATTCCATGCATGGTCATCGTGCTTTGGAAGCATGACAAGAATTTGAAGGTATGATATATGCTTTGGGAAAGCATATGATTGATACCAAATGCCAATGACCAAGATTGAGAAACTTGGTGATCAATCCCTGAAGAAGACAGTGTGAAATTGATCTCCATCTTCACGTTGATCATTGGTCTTCCAGTATGCAGGATGTGCATGTATTGGGAATACATTAGGGTGATGTGATCATAAATAATTGTATAACCATGACACTTCCAGTCTGAGGGAGTGATGAAATAGGCCTGGATTTTAGTGACTACTCTCAGTAGAGAAATAACTTTATCTTAGTCCAAGTGTTGGACATTGATCTGAATGCTATTCAGATGCAATGAGAAGATTAAGTATACGGTCT
The DNA here is from genome assembly GCA_037367405.1 of Ottelia alismoides. Taxonomy (NCBI): domain Eukaryota; kingdom Viridiplantae; phylum Streptophyta; class Magnoliopsida; order Alismatales; family Hydrocharitaceae; genus Ottelia; species Ottelia alismoides. Next base: position 167,597 of record JAZKJV010008627.1, read on the forward strand.
TGAGGTAATCAAGCATCTGTGGGAGGTCCGTTAGATCAAGATTTGAGATGAGATCTCAACATCCAAGTCACTATACGTTGAACAATACAATCACCCTGTCCTTATCTCCATGTATCTGCGGAGAAAGCACATTATTCTTGAATGAGTTCAGGAATAATTCTTATGATGATTTTTGTATCCAAGCAAGAAGATCTTGATGATTAAATGGGATTTAATTATCAAGTATAATATGAATAAGATTCATATTGTGAGAATGATTGTCCAAGATAATTAAATAAGAATTTAATTATCAAGGAAAAGCAGATCGTGGATAGTGCTATCCATAATATATGTGTATATTATAAATGTGATTTATAATATATAACAGTGAGAGAGAAATTTTATAAATAGCATTTGTTAATTAATAATGTGGATTGGATTCACATTAATTAATTAATTGTAAATGTAATTTAAAAATTAGTTTGGGTTGTGAATATGATTCACATATTTTTCGATGACATGATTGAAATATTCACAAATTAATTTGGAATTAATTTGGTGGATATTATTGCAATAAAAGTTATTGCAATTTATTAAGAAATAATAGAATAAAATAAAAAGGAGACAAATCACCACAAAAAAAGGGGTGGCGTCACCAATGACCTAGTCATAGGTGACACCCCCTATTTTTTAGGGATGATTTGTTGTCTCCCTTTTTTTTGTTATCTTGTTACCTCTTAATAATTAATTTATGTTAATTAAATTGTGTTTATAATAATTAAACATATATTTAATCTGATATAATTAATGTTGTTGGTTTTTAACCAACAACAATCATGGTCGTTGATTGACACATGGATCAACCTAGCCATTGGATCTATGTATGCCATGGATTGAGATCCATTGGATCCCAAACTAAGATATAAGGAGGGAAACCCTAGCCCTTGAGAGATATATCAACACAACACAAGAGTAGACGCTTACTCTTCCTCTCTCTCTCTCATTCTCGTCCTCTCTCTCCCTCTCTCTAAGGTGGCCATCCATCTATGTGTTGAGAGAGAGAGCTTCTCACCTTCGCCTTCGACTACTCGAGGATCTCAATATTCTTTGGGGCTGCTTGCTCTAGAGGAATACGACGGATTTCGTTGGACGAAATCAGGAGATTCTAGGCTTGGATCTTCATCGAGGATTGCAGGAGTCACGTGTCTCATCATCGCGCCTGCAAGTGTTGTCTTCGTGGATCGGACTTGAGACAGGAGGATCTCTTGCTTTAGAGATCTCGTGATCACAACCACGCTTCGAGAGGTATTTATAATACTTTGTGGTTTGATGAAACGATCCAAGAAACGTTGTTGTGATTATGTGGTTTCATCATATGTTTTAAAAAAATTTAAATTCCGCTGCACCTTGCGACTAGTGCGACTAGTCGCCCCGATCGCATAAGATGTGATCGTCATGCTTCCATGATGCGCTTGAGGTTTCACAATATCCTTCATGTGGTATCATATCCTTATGTCGAAAAAGGTTTTGGATAACCTAGGACGACTTGGGTTTGAAAGGGCCATGAAAGTTTTATCGCATTTGAATTTTCGCTCCTCTGTCTAATTGATTTTTTCGGCACTGTTTAAATTGTTTAAACACAAAAAATTCAATTGGACTTTTTTTCCAATTAAATAAGGAAATCATAGGATCTTAGTTTACTAAATTTGGATTTAATTTGCTCATGATATGGCCCTTTGAATAAGCATGTATTCACTGTTGCGGGAACAACAAATCTGAACGTGATTAATTTGTTAATTACAGTTTGGTGCGCCTCGAAATGCATCAAAAATCACTTAGGATCTGTTGTAAATCAAGTTGGCAATCTTAGGAAACTGATTTTGCTATGTTTGGATTTAAATTGATCAAGATAACTTAATTTTAGTGATTAGGGGTCACTGCTGGAAATTGACAAACTTGATCATGAACCATGTGATAGTCATTCAATTATATTGATGAAAATTAATTGTTAATTTTCTGAAATTGGTTATTGATAAGTATTTGTGAAATATTTAAAGATGATAATCAATTCCTTGAATGACATCCCACTAACCATAATGATAAGATAGTTGATCTTGATCATTGGTTAATTTGAAATCATAAACAAACATTGTTTGCATACAAAACACTAGGTCATCCTACAATAGTTATAGGACAACTTTTACATGCAAAAACCCTCTTGCTTGAATAGGATTGGGGATTTGTTTAGCAAATCTTCTTTTAATATAATCAAAATTATTTTGGATGTATATTATATGGTATAATTTTGGTTGAAAGATCGATGAGCATCTCATAGTACATGATGATCTGTATGGCAGTATCCTTTCCAGAGGTGGATATGGTGTCTAGTCGGAGAGAATTGGGGTAGCGGGTTGCAACGTATGTGGTCTGTCCTACTCTTGTCGGTACTGGCCATGACAACGGGTAGGGACACGATAATGCCGGAGAAATCAAATTGTATTTTTCTAATTATTAAAATTCGAAATAATATGTACTTTGAGATTATACCTACTATTCAAGTAAAATTCAAAGTTTGTTGATTGGATTGATAATAATTTAATGTGATTAAATTATTTATATCCTATTAAAACACTCCATTATGAATAGATGTGTATTTCCCTTGGAAGAATTAATTATGTGGATATGATTCACGATAATTAATTACAATTTGAATAAGAGGTGGAGGATCACATAAGTGACATCCATGGTCTCCCGTCAAGGCAAAGAATTTCATCGCCAAAAGTTTTATATAGGAGATCCTGTCCAAGTGACAGATCCTATATACAATTATTTGGATCGGGTTCTTTGCTTCTCGAAAGAGTAAGGCCGCATACGTAGTGACCCCAATATTGGGTCCTCATATTATTGGGGCGATATTGGATTGCATGTAGCGAGTATTAAGCCTGCTGACGGTTGGTTCAATTAGCAACGGGTCAACATCATCTTAAGGGTGGGGGCCCGGGTTTTAAAGACCGAATTGGGAAATGCAAGTTGAACTTGCAAGGTGAAATGTGTTCCCACTTCTCTTTATTCGGGTCACAGGTTCTCATATTATTGGGATGTGATACAGATAGAGAGGAGATCCCAGATCTTGCTTGGGATATAGCGATAAATATATCTCTTACTTTGAAAGACGATTAGGGAATAATCTTTCATGGTATACATAGCATGACAAATTTTATTTAAAACGCCTTAATCAAATGTTTTAAAATTGGATATATAATTATTTATATATTCTAATATAGTGCATTCTTAATTTCAGAAAATGAAGTCCATGAACCCACTGAACAAGCTCCTGGAGGTCAATCAGTTGAGTAGACCAAATTATTCGGATTGGATCCGAAATTTGGATCTTGTCCTATCTACGGAGCGCATCTCATATGTGCTAACCAATGACAAAATTGCAGACCCTCAGAATGCGGAAGATAATTTTTTTAATGAGAAATATGATGAAGATCATAACTTGGCAAGATGTTATATCCTTGGCTCATTATCCAATGTGCTTCAGAAGCAGCATGTGGAAATTAACCACTACAAGAAATCATGTTGAATCTGAAAGAGATGTTCGGTGACATAAACCACACACATCGTTACAATGTGATGAAAAAACTTATTCGCTGCAAGATGCAGGAAAGGACCTCTGTTAGAGAATACGTACTCAAAGTGTTTGGGTACCTCAATAAATTGGAAACCGTAGGAACCTTCAAGGATGCTGATATGCAGGCTGATTTTATTCTCATGTCGCTCCCTAAGTCTTTCAACAACTTTGTCGTGTCATATCACATGAGCAAAGTTGATTCCAGTAATGCTGGGATGTTAGCTGCATTAAAGTCTACAGAAGACATAACGAAGAAGGACAACCCCTCTGCTCGTGCAATGGTTGCACAAGTAAAAGGAAAGCGTGGTCGGAAGTAAGGTTCTCATAAGGGCTCGCCCGAGAAGAGAAAGAAGAAGAATCAAGGAGTTGGTTCATCTTCCAGTGCTTCTACGTTAATGACATCGAAGAAGACTGATGCCTGTCACCACTGCAAGAAGCCGGGGCACTGGCGGCATAACTGCCCAGAGTACCTGAAGTCGGTTGACAAAGGTAAAGCCCCAGCATGTATGAAATCTACTTACATCATTGAAACTAGCTTTCTCGTTGGACGAGAAGGAAGTTGGGTTGTAGATTCTAGTGCTTTTGTTCACGTATGCAATTCGTTGCATTTATTTCAGGAAACTAGGAATCTGGAGCAAGAGGAGATAGTCATCCATATGGGATCTGATGCAAGTGTTGCAGCAGTCGCCATTGGGACCTGCTGACTATTGTTATCGAGTGGTCGAGTCTTAGTACTTAAAAAGTGTCCTTATGTACCTGAAGTCAGGAGGAATCTAATATCCATATCTAAGCTTGTTAAACATGGATATTCCTTCCTTTTCTGTAATAAGTTAGTCATTAATCAATATGATAAATTTATTGCGGATGGTGTTTTGACTTCTGGTGGACTCTATGAATTGTGCATTGATGAATGTGTCATGAATGTCACTACCACTAATAAATACCCTAATAGATCCAGGGAGAGAGGAAATCATTCGAATATGATTTGGCATCAAAGGCTTGGTCATTTATCTGTTGATAGGATCAATAGATTGATAAAGGATGGACCCTTAAATTTTCTACAGGTCCAATCTTTACCTACCTGTGAACATTGCATTCGAGGTAAAATGACCAGGATGCCTTTCCATAACAAGGTTACGAGATGCGAAGGTATTCTTAACCTAATACATACTGATGTATGTGGCCCCTTAAGTATCGCGACTCGGAATGGATATCGATATTATTTGACGTTTATTTATGACCATTCCCGATACGAGTTATCTTCCTACTACGTCATAAATCTGAAACCTTTGAAAAGTTCAAAGAGTTTAAGGCTTTGGTTGAGAACAAAACCGATAGGAAGATTAAACGGATTCGATCTGACCGAGGTGGAGAGTACCTCTCAGATGAATTCAAGGGACACCTTAAAGAGAATGGAATTGTCTCAAATCTCACTCCCCTGGAACTCCCCAACTTAATGTTGTTGCTGAAAGATGCAACAGGACCATCATGGACATGGTCCGTTCAATGATGTGCAAAGCACGTTTACCTCTTAGTTTCTGGGGATATGAAGTAGAGACTGCAATATATATCTTGAATAGGATTCCTAGCAAATATGTACCTAAGACTCCTCATGAGCTTTGGTATGGAACCAAACCTAGTGTTAATCACTTGAGGGTTTGGGGTTGCTTGGTCCATGCGAAGAATGTGGATGCAAGTAAGCTAGAATCTCGCACTTGTGAGTGCTACTTCATTGGATATGTTAAAGATGGTATTGGATATCAACTTTATGACCCTGAGACCCAAAAGGTTTTTGTCTCTAGAGATGTGAAAATTCTGGAGAATGATTTCCTTAAAGGTCAATATAGAAATGAAGTAGAGGAACTCATTGAATCCCCTGAGGATTCTGAGGTTCCTGAACCAGAAACTGAAGAGATAAATGAAGATGAAACACCCATACCTCTTCGAAGGAGTTCGAGGGTGGTTGCACCACCTGAAAGGTATGGATTCCATGTGTCAAGTGAAACTAACAATGATCCTACTTCATTTGATGATGCACTCACAGATCATGACATGGATAGATGGATGCTGGCAATGAAGTCAGAGATTGACTCCATGCATAAGAATGGTGTACGGAACCTAGAGGATCCACCTAATGTGGTAAAACCCATTGGGTGCAAATGGATCTTCAAAAGAAAAAGGGGACCTGATGGGAAAGTAGAGACTTTCAAGGCACGACTCGTAGCCAAGGGCTACACACAGAGAGAAGGCATCGACTACGATGAGATATTCTCTCCTGTGGCTATGTTTAAGTCCATCAGGACACTGCTAGCTATAGATGCATCTCTTGACTACGACATCTAGCAGATGGACGTTAAGACAACCTTCCTCAATGGATACCTCGAGGAGGATATCTATATGGAGCAGCCCCAGGGCTTCATAATTGACGACGGTAAAGTATGCAAGCTAAAGAAATCCATATATGGGCTCAAACAAGCTTCTCGTAGATGGAACATCAGATTTGATGAAACCATAGAGAGTTATGATTTTGTGCAGAATCCTGATGAACCTTGTGTTTACAAGAAGCTTAGTGGGAGCGCCATTGTGTTCATCGTGCTTAACGTAGATGATATCCTTATCATTGCGAATGATACATGAATGATGACAAGTGTGAAGATTTGGATATCTCATACCTTCGAGATGAAAGATCTTGGAGAAGCCCCTTACATCTTAGGCCTAAAGTTGTTCAGAACCCGAGAAAAGAGGATATTGGGATTATCACAACATGGATACATTAAGAAGATTCTTGAACGTTTCCGCATGGATAGTTCCAAGAAAGGATTCCTCCCCTTAAGACATGGTACCCATCTGTCTAAAGGGATGGCTCCTCAAAGTGTGAAGGAAAAGAAGGCCATGGCTGGATTCTCCTGTGCATCAGCTGTAGGAAGCTTAATGTATGCCATGATGTGTACTAGGCCAGACATCTACCATGCAGTGGGAGTGGTAAGTCGTTACCAATCCTGCTATGGGGAGCAACACTGGATTGCAGTAAAGAACATATTCAAATATCTAAGACGGACGTAAGATTACATCTTGGTCTATGGAGATGGTGATCTCCAAGTCCTTGGATATACAGATTCAGACTTCCAGTCGGATATTGATGATCGAAAGTCGACATCAGGGTTTGTATTCCCGTTGAACGGTGGTGCTGTGAGCTGGAGAAGCAAGAAGCAGGACACTACGGCAGATTCAACAACAGAAGCCGAGTACATTGCCGCATCGAATGCTGCAAAGGAGGCGGTGTGGTTGCGCAAGTTTATCTTGGAGCTTGGCGTAGTTTCCTCGGATACTCCCATCCCGTTACTCTGCGATAACACGGAAGCCATTGCCCAGGAAAAGGAACCCAGATGGCATCAAAGAGCAAGCACGTGGAAAGGAAATACCGCATCATTCGGGAGATTGAAAAGCGTGGTGATATCATCATCACCAAGGTGGCCTCCGCCGACAACGTTGCTGATCCTCTTACAAAACCTCTAACGCAGAAGGTTTTCGACCATCATGTAATGAGTATGGGTTTAAGGACTGTTCTTGAATGGTTCTGAGGGCTAGTGGGAGATTGTTAGCCATGTGAGCCCAAGGCGAACAATTCTTACAATAAATGTTATTGTAATAAATATGTTTTATCAATAAAAGTTATTGATTGTTCACTCCCTTTTTGAAATTAAGTGAATGAATGCACTATAAGTTCCCTCTGTACAATTAGGGTTATGTACCATGGCTGTCTTGATAATCATATAGTTGTTGATTCATTAAATGATTCATAGAGGTTAGTGTTTGGATGAATATCTTATGGGTTAGATAGAGGACTCATCAAGCACTGTCAAATGATTATTAAGAGGTGATCTCTAGCCTAAGTAGGAGATGGCAATCCTTTCTCACATAGGTTGATATCTGACCGACCTCTTGATGCAGATCCTCTACATGGGAATAGTGATTCAAAGGTGTTAGATTAGTTAGGTCAATGGGTTACCTTAGCGAGATTGAGGTAACCTGTCCTATGTTGAATACTATCACAGCATAGGCACACATCCTCTGACCAGAGACAATTGTGTTACTATATGTCTGAGTATGTACATTTGGCAGACCATTAGGTTGATGACCTAACCAAGGTCTATCACCGACGAGCTGGTGTGCATATAAGGGCATATGAGTAATACGATCTCTCAAAGGGATCATACAGGTTCACTTATGAACCAGAAGACATGAGCTCACTCATGAGGTATTGGGACCGATCAAATTCCATGCATGGTCGTCTTGCTTTGGAAGCATGACAAGAATTTGAAGGTATGATATATGCTTTGGGAAAGCATATATCGATACCAAATCCCAATGATCAAGATTGAGAAACTTTGTGATCAAACCCTGAAGATGACAATGTAAAATTGATCTTCATCTTCAGTTTGATCATTGGTATTCTAGTATACATGATGTGCAGGTATTGGAATACCTGGGGGTGATGTGATCATAAACGATTGTATAACCATGACGCTTCCAGTCCGAGGGAGTCTTGAAACAGGTCTGGATTTTAGTGACTCCTCTCAGTAGAGAAGTAACTTGATCTTAGTCCAAGTGTTGGACATTGATCTTAATGTGATTTAGATGCAATGAGAAGATTAAGTATACGGACTTGATTTAATCAAGCATCTGTGGGAGGTCCGTTAGATCTGGATTTAAGAATGAGATCTCAACATCCAAGTCACTATACCTGGAACAATACTATCTCCTTGTCCTTATCTCCAAGTATCTGCGGAGAAAGCACATTATTCTTGAAGGAGTTGAGGAATAATTCCTATGATGATTTTTGTATCCAAGCCAGAAGGTCTTTATGATTAAATGAGATTTAATTATCAAGTATAATATGAATAAGGTTCATATTGTGAGAATGATTGTCCAAGATAACTAAATAAGATTTAATTATCAAGGAAAAATAGACCGTTGATAGTGCTAGCCATAATATCTGGGTATATTACAAATGTGATTTATAATATATAACAGAGAGAGACAAATTTTGTAAATAGCATTTGTTAATTAATAATGTGGATTGGATTCACATTAATTAATTAATTGGAAATGTAATTTACAAATTAGTTTGGTTTGTGAATATGATTCATATATTTTTCAATGGCATGATTGAAATATTCACAAATTAATTTGGAATTAATTTGGTGGATATTATTGCAAAAAAAGTATTGCAATTTATTATGAAATAATAGGATAAAATAAAAAGGAGACAAATCACCACAAAAAAGGGGTGGCGTCACCAATGACTTAGTCATAGGTGACTCCCCCTATTTTTTAGGGATGATTTGTTGTCTCCCATTTTTTTGTTATCTTGTTATCTCTTAATAATTAATTTATGGTAATTAAATTGTGTTGATAATAATTAAATATATATTTAATTTGATATAAATTAATGTTGTTGGTTTTTAACCAACAACAATCATGGCCGTTGATTGATACATGGATCAACCTAGCCGTTGGATCTATGTATGCCATGGATTGAGATCCATTGGATCCCAAACTAATATATAAGGAGGGCAACCCTAGCCCTTGAGAGATACATCAACATAACACAAGAGTAGACGCCTGCTCTTCCTTTCTCTCTCTCTCATTCTCGTCCTCTCTCTCCCTCTATCTAAGGTGGCCGTCCATCTATGTGTTGAGAGAGATAGCTTCTCTCCTTCACCATCGACTACTCGAGGATCTCCATTTTCATTGGGGCTACTTGCTCTAGAGGAAGACGACATATTTCGTTCGACGAAATCATGAGATTCGAGGCTTGGATCTTCGTCGAGGATTGTGGGAGTCACGCGTCTCATCATCGCGCCTGCAAGTGCTATCTTCGTGGATCGGACTTGAGATAGGAGGATCTCTTAGTTTAGAGATCTCGTGATCGCAACCAGGCTTCGAGAGGTATTTCTAATTCTTTGTGGTATGATGAAATGATCCAAGAAACGTTCTTGTGATCATGTGGTTTCATCATATGTTTTAAAAAAATTTAAATTCCGCTGCACCTTACAATTAGTGCGACTAGTCGCCCCGATCACATAAGATGTGATCATCATGCTTCCGTGATGCACTTGAGGATTCACAATTTCCTTCATGAGTACCTACATGAACCTAAGTATTTAAGAGTTAAGATGTATGTAGATATGATGAATGCCATCATTCTACTATATATATTCAAAATCATTCATGAAGCTTCATAATATTCATATGGTATGAATTAAATGAAGCATGTATAAATGTTGGAATACTCTTATATTGAAATCTTTTTGAGTTCAATATATGCGATCCTTTGTCTTAAGCAATGGTTGTTTAAAGATGAAGGGAGCGTAGTGGAAGCATTGGTCTAACCCAAGCAAGAAGGAAAGTCAAGGAGTTGACTGTACTTCTGTAATTTCCACATATCATCCAAAGAGTTAGATGAATGCCAATACTGCAATAAGTCGATGTACTGATATTGTGACTATCTAGACTATCTAGGATCCTTAGAGGACTCAGATAGTGCATCCAAATAATCTATATCTACATATTATCATTGAAATTGACTTACTTATTAGATAAGATCAAAATCTAGTAATTGTATCTCATTTTTCTAAATACACTTGAAATTGGTTGCATATGTTTTTAGAAGACTAGAAAATTTGATATTAAGGTTTAATAGTCATCTACGTGGATATTGATGCAATTGTTGTGCCAATCTATATTGGATAAATAGACTTCATATTTTCAGTGGGAGAGCCAATAGTCTTAGAGAATGTCTTTATGACCTTGATATTAGAATGCATGCATTGTTTATTTCTGAATGTCGGAAGTAAACATGAAATCTGAAATAGACCTATCATAAAGAGCTATGATAGATATATTTCAGATAGTAATCTAACATCTATTGGACTCTACTAAATTAGAAAAAATAATGAATGGTCCATTACTATTTGTAAATACAAAAAATTAAACCTTGAAAAGATCAATAAGAGGATGAAGACCATTTGACAATAATCTAGCATCAAGCCTTGGACATATGTCTATTGATGAGATCAATAGACAAGTAAGAGATGAAACTTTAGAGTGTCTGAAATTTCAATCTTACATACTTATGAATATTGTATTCAAAAGTAGAAAATGTGCAATTCACCCTTCTCTGGGAATAATGTTAGATGCCAAGGTATTCAAGATCTCATACATATTGATGTATAAAGATCATCTATATCATAATAAACATTAACAATATGTGATGTAAATTTATGAGTATTTGTGATATGATATTTCTTCCCTTCACGGTAGAAACCTTTGAAATGTTCAAAGATTTCACAATTTTGGTTTAGAACCAAAAGTCTGAAGAAAGATTAATTGAATTTGATCTAACCTAGATAACATGTACCTATTTGATGAATTCAAGGAATACCTCATCGAGATATGAATATCATTCCTATCTCACTCCTCAGGTATACCTAAACTCAATAGAGTTGTAGGGAGATACAATTGGATCATGTGTGACATGAGTTAATCAATGATGACTCTTAGCATAATTATTTTTTAGTTACTGGTATGTATGTAGTAAAGACTACAATATTTAACCTTAATAAGATTCCGTACATATATAAACCCGAACATCTTCATAAGATGGTTGGAACCTAGCCTAGTATTTGACACTTGACGATTTAGGGTTTTTTGTTCATAACTTTGCCATGAATGCATGCATGCTGGAATCTAGCACCAAAGAGTGCTATTTCATTAGGAAAATAATGGATGGTATTGGATACCTTCTTTATGACCTTGAGATTCTTAAAAGATTTCATCTCTAAGGATATCATTCTTAGAGTATGAGACTCTTGAGAATCAAGATGAAAATGAAGTGAAGGGACTCATTTTATCTTGAGAAGATAATGAGGCTCCTGAAACCAGAAACTAAAAGGGAAATTAAATATGAAACACTAATACCTCTTGAAATGAGTTTGAGCATGGATTCCATGTGTCAGTTAAATTTGATAATGATCTAACTTCATATGATGAAGCTTCCAAGGATCTTGACATGGGGAGATGGATTTTAGCAATAAAGTCTAAAGTAGACTTCATATAAAGTGTTGTATATGGACCCTAGAGGATCCACCTATAAGGGTAAAACCTATAAGGTAAAAATGGATCTTCAAGAGAAAGGGGGAACATGATGAGAAGGTAGGGACCTTCAAAGCATGATTTGTATCCTCACGATACACACGGAAAGAAGACGTCGCTTGCAATGAGACTTGCTTTCTAGTGACCATGCTTAAACCCATTAGAATATTGCTAACTATATCCACACAACTTGACTATGATATATTCAAGATGGAAGTCAATATTGCATTCCACTAAGAATAACTCTCTGAGGATATTCACATGAAGTAGCCCTAGGGCTTCATTGAGGATGTCAAGGATGCAAGCTGAAGAACTCCATCTATGGACTCTTATAAACTTATTGTAGTTGGAACATCATATTTGATGAAATTATAAAGGTTATGATTTGATATAGAATCTTGATGAACCATGTAAAGCTTAGTGGGAGTGCTATTGTGTTCATCGTGCTAAATGTATATTATATCCTAATCATTTGGAATGATATAAGGATAGTAATGTGTTTTATAATATGACTTTTTTAGACCTTGAGATATGATCTCGGATACCTCTTAGATCTTAGTTCTGAAGTTGTTCATAGGCAAAGAGAAGAGGATATTGGGACCGTCACATTAGTGGTACACCTTGGTGATGAATAGGCATTTCATCATCTTTATTCATTTATTTTGGCTTAAAATCCCTTGTAAAACACTTGTATATAATACTAAATCCATACTTACTAATCTGCATCTGTGTGTAAATACTGTACATTTATTTCTATTTTAACTTAAAATAAATAAATAAATAAATAAATAAAATAAAAGACTGTATATATGTAATAGATATATGCTGACACGAACCACGAGAGAAGGTCAAGACTTGACCTAATCGACCATGAATAAAGTAGGAGGAGATAGGGTCTTTAATAAGAAAATCCAAAAAAATGTTTTGTAAATACTTTTCATTCTTCGTTTATTCTGTATATTTTTGTATAAAATGTACACTATTTTATTTGTCCATAAATTGACCTCTAATATTCTTAACAGAAGTTGTAAATAAAAATGTTTTCTAAATAATAAAAATACTTGTAAAATAAAATCATGTACAACATAAAAGTAACCACCTTTGGAAAAAAATCATAAAAGCGATAAATGAAACACCAACTCTGGCTCCATATGAAATCAAATTGAATCAAACTCAATTTTATTCTAAATTAAATTATCTTTAAAATGGTAGTGGTCTCATAATTTTTGGAGTTACGGTTTGAAAGAAAGTTTTCTATGGTAGTTTTTTGCAATTTTACCATGTATTTGTTGTATATATTTATCCATATTTATTTTTCTACATAATATATTTGTGAATAATTATAAATATTTTCCAATAATTATTTAAAAGAAAAAACAAAATAAAAATAAAAATAAATTAAAACATAAATAACATAATTTCCTTATTTTACTATGTATATGTTGTACCATATGTATATATTATATGTATATAATTAATTTCCTTAAATAACCACCATAAAAAATTAAAAAATTAACATTTGTTATTTAAATTAATAAAGTGACGAAAATAATTTAATTAATTAATTAATTAATTAATTAGGTAAATAATATACCATATGCATATGATTTAATAAATTCCTTAATTAACCCACCATTAAGGTGGCTCATTAAGTTGTTGGTGATTATTATTAGTTTAATTAATTTAATTCCGAAAATTATTTTATTTACTAATTTATTTTATTAGTTAAACCATTAACATCCTTCCTTTTTTTCTCTCAATTCAAATTTTAAAATTCCAAATTTTTTTATTCTTATTTATATGGCTTCTCTTGCCTCATTCACTTTTGATCAACCTCTGGTGAGAGGAGCCTAATCTCCAAGAGAATTCTTGTCGTAGAAAGGTGCCCAACTTCCGAGCCGTCTGGTGACAACGAGTCAGTCCTCATCGAGGACATCACGGCTTCCATCCGCTCCCACGGTGAGATCCATTTAATTTCTCATTTTAACATAGATTAATTGTATCGTAATTTTTAGTTTTAATTTCATTGTCAATATTTAATTCTAGATCTTAGTTTCCCATTACTAATTCGTCATCACAATTTGATCCTCTTCTGAATTCGATCTTCCATATCATATTCTCGATCTACCCACGTTAATAATCTATCTCACATAATCTATCATCTTCGACCACACACGATGGTCGGAGATCCAGATCCATCCATCCACCTCGCCAGATCCACTTTTCCATTGACATTTTCTATCAATAAATTTTGGACCGAGCTGTCGTGCTTGAGTCATTTATTTTGATTTTATTGCATGAACATGGATTTCAACAAAAGATTTCATTTGCTTCTTGTTCAAAAAAAAGAAAAAAAATTCTACTTACAAAAAGAAACAAAAAAAATCTGTTTACAAAAAAACATTTTAGGCAGGCGACACTGCCGTCGCCGCCATAAGCACCATGACCATCACTGTTGTGGCCGCTACCCTTCTAGGGAGCTCGCAGAACCCCTCCGCCACAACCATTGTAGCTCTTTACATAGTCCGACTGCTTGCACGCGACCACCACCGACGAGTCCTTTGCCGACCTCCACCTGCGAAGACCCACTGATGCCACACCATCTTGAGTGGACCTCCATCGCCAGAATTGCCAATCGCATAGGACACACTCTGAAGGAACTCTGCCACTGACCATCTCATCCACCGCTCCTTCGCCTTTCGACTCATCACTGTTCGCGGAGATGAGTTCACAATCCTCCGCTCCACCGTAGAGCCGCCGACTACCACATGAAGCCCATTCCAGATCGCCAAGCTACTGCGCTGTTTGTCGCACCACCACCCGTGTGAGTCACATTTCTGTGCTCCGACGATAATCACTGCCCACCACTACCTGAAGTACTTTCGCTCGCCACTGGTGTCACCGCACGAAGGAGGGGACTACCTCACAACGCCCTCCGTCAACCGCTGCCTGGAGCGACGTTGTTCGCCCACCTCCATAGGAGCCCCTGTCGTACCTAGCTGGTACACCCTCCACCTGCAAGCTCAACAATGAGCCCCTAGAGGGGCGACACTACCTTCCTTAAGCGTGAACGAAGAAGTGGTGGCACCCTTCCTTTGGCTTGGAATAAAAACAAAGCCAAGAGCCCCACCAACCCTAATTTTTTGGAACATTACAATAAAGTCCCTAGAGTTTATCAAAATTACAATAAAACCCCTGCTGTAGAGCCTGCCACACACATAACATGATTTCTTGGGTAAATTGTCATTTTTGCCCCATAGTTATTTCTTGTTAATTTCTCATGCAAGAACTTTAAATATTCACATTTTATTCATGTTTCTAGGCTTTATGTTTCTTCTTTTTATTATTAAAATAAATGTTTTTTATGCTCAATAAATTCTCAAAAAAATTGGATTGAGTTCTTGTTACTTGCTTCTTTATAATATAAAAGTTTTATTGCATTTTAATTTTATTTGCTATTATTAAAAATAAAAAAATCACATTTTCACTATTTGTAATTAGAAAGTTCATAAAAAAATAATATTATGTCAAAAAATTCAAAAAAAATGATTAGTTTTCTTTTGGTGTAGTTTATTTTCTATGCAAATTTCATGCATTAACACTTTTGAAAACCCAAAAAATTACAAATTACTGAAAATATTAAAATAATCACAGAAAATTGTAGAAAATTCCAAAAAAATGTGTTTAACTTCCTGTTTGTAGATAATTCATCACAGTTTATAGGAAAATAAATTTCAATAATTTTTTGTTTTTTGTTATTTTTAAATTGCAAAATAGTTTTCTCGGTTCACTATTTGGATTATTGATAGTTTTTATTTGTTTTAAAAATCCTAAAAAATATAAAATCTTTGAAAATTATAAAAACAAAAAATCATCAAAACAAAATAATATTTTTATTTAAATTTTCTAGACATTTTTGTCATATACGAAAAATATCCAAAAAGCTGCATTTCTTCTGTGTATAAAACTTTCTTTGGAAATTATTTTATTAAAAATAAAAATTGCAAATTTTAAAACCATAAAAAATTAAAAATAAGAAAAGATAAAAATTATAAAATAAAAAAAATACCGTAGAAAATTAAAAAGATAAAAATCTCACAAAAACCAAGATAGTTGCATTTGAATTTCCTCTTTCTTTTCATCGATTTTTCATTTATTATAATAACCCTCGAGATTTGTAACCTCCCTGAGTTCGATCCTATTGCTATACATGTTAATTAAATAGCAAAATTCTCTTGCTATACATTTTTTGTAATTAATTTTAGCTTGAGAAGAAAATATTTTTTTATGAGGGATTATTTGGGTTGCAACGACTGGTGTATAATTCTCATAATTAAAAACCCTTGAAAATATCTGTCAACAAAATAGCACCGTTTCCGGGAAGGCACAGTGAGGGTAGTTATGTTTTTCTTTTTACCTACAATTCTTGGTTATAAAGATTTTGTCTATAATTTTAGACGTTATTTAACTATTAATATTCATTGAATCTAATGTAATTTTCTTGCTCGTATTTTTATATTTCTGTCTCTTGCACATTTTTTGTTTCCTCTTTCTCGCGATGGCCCGACGAGATGGAGCGGCTTTCATAGGAGTACCAAGGCATTCTAGTGAATCAGAGGCAGTTTGATTCTCCACAAAGCCGCAGGAGATCGTACGAGGAGGAGCAGAAGATTTATAAGAAGAAAATCATTTGCAGCATTGATAGCTTAGATTTATTTTAGCATTTTTGTTATTCAAAAACATGTGTAAAAGGACCCTATATACCTTATATTCGGGATCTATTTTGCCAAGTGTCGGTGCACTTGGGGACCTCACCGTTGTTTTCTTGTTATTTTTATCTCTTTTATTTTTATTTATTCTTAAAGATTTGTATTTTCCGACATTATTTTATTTTGTTTTCTATGAGTGAAGCCTCTAAATTTGATTTAATTTGGTTGAACCAGGAAGTTATGAGGTCCAAAGCCCTAACACAATATATGTTCCTATAGATTATTTGGACTCGGGAAAATTTTTTTAGTACTTCCCGAATAGAAGTTACTGCTTAGAGCAATTCTCGCTTACATTTGCATATAGTTTAGATTTATTTTTATGTACGGATCATATTGCATGTAGAGTACGGGAGTCATGTACGCACCGCTATTTCTATCATTTACATCTCATACTTTCTCGTGCATCGGCTTTTTCCGTTTCCTCCCTCTGTTTTCGTAGATATAGGAATAAAGGAAATCGTAAAATACGCTGACGTGTTTTTTTCAAAAATATAAAAAAGCAAAAAAAACAACAACTACTAATATCACTTGGACCCTTAAAATTAAACATAATTGATTGACATCATTGTCTTGGGAGAAGATTCACTTTATGCTGACTAATGGGATTGTATTGGTCCATGTCATCTCCAAACATGGTTTGGTGATTGACGCGACTAAGCTTGCGATTATTTCCAAGTTAGAGACACCACATAATTTGAAGAAGTTAAGGTCATTTTAGGGACACGTAGGATTCTATAGGCGATTCATAAAGGACTTCAGCAAAATCGCAAGACCTTTAACTGAGCTTCTGTGCAAGGAGAGTGAGTTTGTTGTCAATGAGAAAGTCCTCCTTGCATTCAATCAGATGAAAGATATGGTAGCTAGTGCTCATATTCTACAGCTACCAGATTGTTCTCTTCCTTTTGAGATCATGACATACGCCTCAGATTTCGCAGTTGGAGATGTTTCAGGATAGAGAAGGGATGTGATACCATTTGCTATACACTATGCTAGCAAGACTCTGTATGAAGCATAACGAAATTATACAATTACAAAGAAGTAGATGTTAGCAGTTGTGTTTGGGTTAGAGAAGTTCAGATCTTTCCTCATTGGTTCCCACGTTATTGTATACACGGATCACACTCACTACCATATGATACTTACAGGAAAAGAAGAATGCCAAACCACACCTTATTGGATGGATCCTTCTTCTCCAGGAATTTGATTTAGAGATTCAAGATAAACCTACAGTGAAAAATGTTGTGGCAGATCACCTTTCCCTTATCACGGATGCAGTGACCTCTGAGCAGAACGTGATCCCTATTTCTGAAACCATTCCAGATGATCCATTTTGTCTATGGACTCACTCCCATAGTATGATGGTGTTATGAACTATCTTGTATCTAAGAAAGTTCCACAAGATTGGCTGAAGTACAAGGTAGACAGATTTCTGTCAGAGATTCATTATTACCAATGGGAGGATCCATACCTCAGCAAAGGTGCGGATTGTATTTCGAGAAGGTGCATTCCTCAGGAGGAACACACAGTGTACTTGAGCACTATCACAAACTAGAATCTAATGGGTATCATTCGTGGAAACACATAACAACAAAGGTTTTACAAAGTGTTCACATTGTTTAAGGATGCTAAGAGTATGTTCGAGGTTTTACTGACTGTCAGAAAATGGGTGGAACCGTTGGTTCCAAAGATACCATGCCCCTAAGATACATACAGATTTCTGATGTTTTTGATGCTTGGGGCGGGCCCATTTCCTGTTAGTCAAGGATTTTAGTACATCATGATCGCCATGGATTATGTTAGTCGATGGGTGGAGGTTATCCCCAATCGAGTTGTAGATAGTTGTACAGTGTGTTCGTTTCTCGAGGACCACATTATTGCACTGTTCGAGATTCCCAACATTCGAATTTCAGATGGGGGAAGCCATTTCATTAATAGAAAAGTAAAGAAGCTTATGAAGGAGCACGCCGTTGAGCACAAAGTTGCGTCTCTTTACCACTCCCAGACAAATGGTTTGGCAGAGATTTCAAATTGGGAATACAGATAGGAAGAGTCGGTCCCAGATGCTTGATTCAATTGTAATGACTTATCGGATGGCATACAAGTCTCCTTTGGGTATGTCTCCCTACAGATTGGTGTATGGAAAGCCTTGCCACTTGCTAGTGAAATTAATCACAAATCTTTATAGGCACTCTGTGTATGCAATCTTGATTATGAGAAGGCAGTAAAGAACAAGAAGTTGGATTTGAATATATTACTGGAATTCAAAGACTATGCATATGATAACTCACTCATGTATAAGGAGGAAGTCAAGTGTTGGCATGATAAAAACATTCAAAGGAAGACTTTCTGTCCTGATCAGAAAGTTTGGTTATTTGATGCTATGTTGAAGTTGTTTCCAGAATAATTAAAACGCAAATGGTCAGGACCGTTCATTGTAAGAGTTGTACGTGACAATGGGAGTATTGTCATATATGGGTTGTCATCTGATGCATAGCCATTTGTTGTGAGCAGATAGTTGCTGAAGCCATATCTAAATCATGATACATTCATGTCTGTAGTTGATTCTATATATGTGGTATCAGATAATAATCCTTTTGTTTCATCGCATGCGTCTGATACATGAGTTGACTACCTCTTATATATCCTTTCTTTTCATTCTTTCTTCTTCCGTCTTATAATTCACCTCTTTTCCGTATGTATATATGCTATACTTAGGATGTGCTTTATCCTAAGTATAAGGGGTGAATGTTTTGTATTGTCATATTCGTCTTGTTCATCACTCATGTTGTTGCTTATACTTAGGGATACTCTACCCTAAGTATAGGGGGAGTGATTTTGTTAATATAATCTCTTTTGTGCTTTTTTTATTATGATCTCTCTATTGTCCACCAATTTTTCGATATTCTTTACTTATGGCTAATCTACCCAAAGTATGGGGGGGGGGGGAAGACGAGTCGTTGAGTCCACCAATTCATTCCCTCAATGTTTCTCGTTTATCTTGTCTTCTATACTTAGGACTAATTAATCCTAAGTATATGAGGATCACCGACTTCTATTCATTATTTGAGTCATTGTTGTATAGTGTTATTTTCACTTTACTAAACTTAGCACGAGTTAGATCTTCCTTTGCGGTACTTTGATCAAAATGAGGACATAGTTTGAGCTAAGTATAGGGAGTGCCGTATATATTGTATATATACTTTATACATAACTCATACTTTAAAATGTGATCATTTTTGGAATATGTATAAATGCATAAAACCCATGTGTGTCTTAAAAAAATAAAACAAAAAAACAAAACAAAACACAAAACACAAAAAAATAAAAAGTAAATAAAATAAAATAAAATAAATAAACAAATAAAAATAATAAAATAATAAAAAATTCCTTCCTCTAATCGTACAATCCATGTATATACTTGTATATATATTTTACTAACCCTTTTTCTATTAAAAAAATAAAATAACATATCTAAAAAAATGATTTTGGATATATATTTTTATGCATGTACATTTTTCAGGATAATATTGACATTTAAACTATGTCTGGAACAAAATTAAAGTATGGAACTTAGTTGGACCTTAATCCACTTAATTTCAGAGGTACTTTATAAAAAATAGAATTAAGATTTTTCAGGTGCTAGCGACATAATTCCTTGAGTCCACTAAACTATATTCACATGTCGTCTTGATTAGTCTAAGTAGAATATTTAACAACACACGCATGATTCTTCTAGACCATCGCTTATCTTGGACAAGCACTCTACATGTAGCTCTTCATGGAGGAGGTAGTGAGAAGGCATAATCTATTGGCTTGGGGTAGCACACGGGTATATAACAACTTGTGGAAATATCCATCTTCCTCTAGGGATGGTAGTGCATCGCAACTTGATCTATTTGCACTGAGGTCTAAAGACAGGATGAAATGGGGTTGCAATAATGCTTCAAAAGATAGATAGTCCACTAGCTTAAGAGGAAAAACTTTATGTACATGCTGCACCTTGTATATATTTTCAAGAAGAAGAAGAAGCAAAATGTAGAATATCCAAAAGTGGACATGCCTAATTGAAAAGTAAAATGCTTGCTGGAGTGTATATACAAGTATAGAAATATATATATATATATATATATAATAAGAGCTTCAAAGTCAAATTTTTGTAAGCTTGCAGCTGGATGACTTGACTACACTGGTCATGCAT
Organism: Ottelia alismoides; assembly: GCA_037367405.1. Classification (NCBI taxonomy): domain Eukaryota; kingdom Viridiplantae; phylum Streptophyta; class Magnoliopsida; order Alismatales; family Hydrocharitaceae; genus Ottelia; species Ottelia alismoides. The sequence continues at coordinate 188,337 of JAZKJV010008627.1, forward strand.
CCAAGGATAGGTAGCTACACAGTCACGACCCCGATTTCGGGTCGTCGGATCCTTCCATATCCAGATCTGGTTACTCAGCAATAATATATTCAGCAATCACAAATACCATTCAAAAATAGACTGCAATTAAAAATACTCAGAAGGAAGAATTACAAAATACTTTTCCATTCACCATATAAAGTTCACATGATACATTTTCCCACTATAACCATTTACATGTACATCAGTTCGAAAGGAAATACACAAAAATATGACCAACTACCTTATAGAGTAAAGCAACTATGACTGGCTGGATGGCTACTATGTTAGCTGGTTGGATTACTAAAGTCCTTGCGATGGCTCACCGATAGCTATTAGGTTTTCCATAAATTATAGGATAACAAGTAGCGAATGCTAAGTAACGAAGAAGAGAAAAGCAAATAAATGGTGTGATTTTTCAAAACTTGTTATCACAAAAAGTTTCATCCCTTCTCATTAATTAAGTCCTATTCCTTTCTATTCTACGTCAGGGATTAGCCAAGAGAATTAGCTAAACTATATGGACTTCAAAGCTATGGACTCTTTGGGATTGGAGATTGCTTTGATCTGGTAAGCTTATGCCGACGCACGTCGCCTCAACCAATCCTCCAATACTACCCTAACAATTTCCTTTTATTTTATTAATCAGGGTCTCAAACCCTCAGCCTGGTGAAGCTTCCTCGTCTACCCTTGTTAATTCAACCGAGTTATCGATCGAATTAGATGTTAAGTTCGTTGCAGTCGGGTAATCGAGACTTCATACAAAACACCACTCACACTTTAATGGATAATCAAGTTCAAGCGGCAAATTGATTTTACATAGGCAAGCCCGAGGTCGAACTAAGGGAGGCAGCTATCTCCTTAGGTAAATTTTTAGTTAATTTAGAGATCAGATTTTCAGAAGAATATTTTTGGTCTTTTTACAAATTTTTATGCAATTAAAGAAAACACAATGCAAGTTCAGGCCAAATTTTTAAGTGAAATTAGAAAGATAGTCAAATAAAGTCCAAAAATAATGAAACTTTGCCAGATGATGGAATGTAATGAAACTAAGTGATTACATTTTTTTTGGAATTTTTAGACTCTATATGAATTTAATATCAATAAAATATGAATGCAGGATAGTTTTTACAAAATTAATTTTAATAAATACCAAGATACATTATTTTTAGATATAAAAATTAGCCTAGATAGGTCTAAGTGAGAGAAATCCATGAAAATTAATAAACCTAAAAATCTATGTAAATTGGATGTATTAAAAATCAATTAGGCAAAATACTATTTGATTTATTCAGGCCTCGTGATGCATGCAAATGCTATGATTTTTGGGCACAGTGTAGAGTAACTTAACCTATCTAATGTGATTTTATGGTGATTTTTTGAGCAACAAATAATTTAATATTACATTAAAGGGACACAATGGGCAAAATATGTCAAATTCCACCAAAATAATGTTATTAAATTCTAAGCACCTCACAAAATAGGACACGTATCACCCAAGATAAAGGACAAGTTAAACTACAACACACCATTTTTGGAATTTAAAATGATAAAATATGGACACCTAAATATGCGTGCAAATACAGGGACTAGATTGCAATATAGAAAATAAAATTTCTTAAAATAAAATGTGTATACATGGACTAAAGTGCAAATATCTACAATGTGAGGGGTATGGATGCAAAATTCCCACTAGAATACGTGCTCCTTACGTGACGCTCCTAGTAGGGACCAAAATGCAATTTCTGAAACATACCGGGGCCTCGTTGCAAATTACCCAGCGCTCACGTGAGATACACGGCAGGAGCTAGGTTCGGACGATGATGGAGGCTCAGGCAAAGGCTCGGACTAGCTTCGGATCAGCTTCGGTCACTCCGAGCCTATGGTCGGAGAAGAGGCTTGGAGACTCCACGTGGCGAAGGCTCAAGAGCGATCCAACAGCAGCGTGATGTGGTCGTCGTGGCATACAGAGGACCGTCAGATCAACGAGATCTAACGGTATCTGGAGCGGGAGGGGATGGCGACATGGCTTGCTGCGGTCTGTTGGATGGCGATCGATCCAACGGTATCTGGAAGTCGAAGAAGAGGGGATGTGGCGTGACGAGATCCGTTAGATCAGGAAAATACAATGGATGCGGGCGCTAGGACACATGTTGTGACGAGGACCGTCAGATTGGGAAGATTCAACGATATCTATACTTCATCTTCTCCATTCTGCCGCCTCCTGCGGTGGACTTGGCGGGTCTCCAGCAATGGTGCTTTAGCTACGCCGCCCACGCCCATGGTCGTGGAAACTCATTGGTGGATCCTGGATAGTGAGGATCGATCGTGGAAGCGTCAGGAGGTCGTCGGAGTCTCTAGAAGCATATGGGGAGGTCTGCAGGCCGGTAAAGATGTAGCTCAAAGCGGCTTAGGCGTGAAGTCCAACCAATGAAGATTATGGGTCCTGCATTATGCTAGAAATAGAGTGCAGTGCTCGTGGGGGTGCGTGCAAGTGCGGTGAGGCCTGAAGCGTGAAGTGATGATCGGACGTTGAGCTTCTCCGCTATGACTGGCGGAGCTGTGAGCTGAGATGGTTCGAAGCATCGTGGAGGCGATCTGATGATGGCACAACGGTGAGAGCTCTAAGGCGGAGCTCAGTGGATGGTTGGAAAGGTGTGGAAAGGATCAGAGAAGCAGAATAAATTCAGAGAAAATCAAGAGGAAAGAAGAAAGGCGATTGGAGGATAATGGAGGATGCTACTTGGGGTCGGAATCTCGAGGAAGAGCTCCTCATTGTCGCTCGAGGGTTGGCAGCTGGCTCGAGCTCGTGCAGCTCGTCGAAGAGGCTGCGGCACGGCGTGCTACGCTGTGGATCTCATTGGAGATGATTCTTTGTCATCGCTCGGATTCCAACTTAATCTCTGTCACAGATAGTAAGACTTGAGCTCTAGGAACTCTCTTGTAATGGCGGATGGGATGGAAAGTGGCCGGAGGTGAAATATTTAAAGAGAGAAGGTGGAGGTGCAGATAATGTGGAGGTGATGTTCGTGGAGCATGTGGAGTGACGTGGGAGAGTGTCATGGAGATAATGGAGGCCGACGAGGAAGATGGAGGTCGGGGCTATTTCGTGGAGGTCATAGTGGGCGGAGAAGGTGGCTGGAGTGGAGCCAAAAATAGGAAGGGATGGAGCCGTCGTGAGGTGGGGGCGACGTGGGCGAGGTACTTTTGGAGGTGGGAGACGATGCCTCATCCGTTGGATCTTGTGATCCAACAATTCTGAGGGAGGTGCCAAATGGCGGTGAGGATCATATCAAACGGACTTGATCAAAGGGTGTTGGAGAGCACCACGTGGCAGATGTAGGTACTGCTGGAGGTTAACTGCTATGTTGATGTCTGGAATAGATTGAAGGGCTACCATCTCTCAGGAATCGATGGCGGGGATGGGATCGATGGATGGAGGATCTAGCGGTGCAGAGAGCACCACGTGGAGCTCTAAGGATGAGGTGGGAAAGTGTGGTCTGAAGGATATGGTTAGATCCTCAAGCGCATCACGGAAGCGTGAGCGTCATATCGAATACGACGAGGAGCGACTAGTCGCACTAGTTGCTCGATGCAGAGGAATTTACAAAATTTTCATGTGACGAAACCACATGATCCAAGAACACTTCTCGGATCGTTTCGTCTAAACCACAAACAAGTAATAGGATTACCTCTTGAAGCGTGGTTACGATCGAGTCTCTAAACGAAGAGACCTCCTATCTCAAATCCGATTCGACGGAGGAGATGCTTGCAAGCGCGGGGATGAACCGCGTGCTTCTCGCAATCCATGTTGATGATCCAAGTTGCAGATCTCCTGATCTCGACACACGAGATCCAACGTCTTCTTCACGAGCGAGGCGCACCGAAGGAGATGGAGATCCACGAGCAGACGATCGGGCAGCATAATGACGACACTGCGGCGATGGAGAACCTCTCTAAGGCATCCATGGCGGACGACAATGAGAGGGAGAGAGAGAGTAGGCATGTAGAGAGAAAGAGAGAGAGAGATGTGCTTCACAAGCATTGTGTGTCCAAAGAGAGCATGGTATGTCTCTCTATTTAAAGGGTTTTGGGATCCAAGGATCTCAATCCATGGGACATATAAAATCAATGGATGAGATTGATTTATGTCAATCCAATGGTCAAGATTGTTGTTGGTAAAGCCAACAAATTATGATCTAATTTAGATTAAAATATACTTGACAAAAATCAAATATAAATCAATCCTAAATTACATCAACAAAATAAGGAGAGAATATACATGGAGATCAAATCTCCCATGTATAATCAAGGTGGACGATCACACATTCCAAATAGGACATGGGTGCTGCCCACCACATTCCATGTGGGGCAATCTCAAGGATTTCCATGAGATTGCAAGCCTCCTTGAATTTCTCCTCTATTTATTTCCAACAACTATTGTTGGGAATTATTCATCAAAAAATAATTCACAATTATATTTGATAATATTGCAATCTTGCTATTGAAAAATTGTGAATCATATTCACAACCCAAAACAACATATAATTTACATTATCAATTAATTACACAATGTGTATCCAATACACATTAATAATTAATCAACAATTATAAATTATAATTAGCTATCTCTAATACATTATAAATCACATTTATAATATATTATGAATAATTGGATATTACTATCCACATTATTCTTATCCACAATAAGTAAATCACATTTAATTATATTGGATAACTTATTCTCATGTGCCCAAATAATATAAATCACATTCACATTATTCACATCTTTGATAATCAAATCATATTTAATTTTCTAAGATAACTCTCCTTATAATATGAATCAAATTCATATTAGTCATGATATTTAAATCAGATTTAATTATCCATTTTCTCAATGCTCGGATACATAAATCAACAATAGAATTATCCATGAACTCATTCAAGGATAATGCGCTTTCTCCGCGAATACTTGGAGATAAGGACATGGCGATTGTATTATTTCACGTATAGTGACTTGGATATTGAGATTACATCTCAAATCCAGATCTCGGGCCTCCCATAGATGCTTGATTAAATCAAGACCGCAAATCTAATCTTCTCATTGCATCTGAATCACATTCAGATCAATGTCCAACATTTGTATCAAGATCAGATTACTTCTTTACTGAGAGGAGTCACTAAAATCCAGACCCGTTTCATCACTCCCTAGGAATGGAAGCGTCATGGTTATACAATTGTTTATGATCACATCACCCTCAGGTATTCCCAATACATGTACATCCTGCATACTGGAAGACTAAGAATAAACCCGAAGGATTATATCCACTTTATACTGTCTACTTCAGGGTTTTGTCAGTAAGTTTCTCATTTTGATCTTTGGGAGTTGGTATTGATCATATACTTTCCATAAGCATATATCGTACCTAGGTCTTGATCATATACTTTCCAAAAGTATATATCAAACCTACAAATTCAGTCAAGCTTCTAAAGCGAGACGACCGAGCGCACAGAATTTGATTCTTCCCAATATCTCATGAATGAGCTCATGTCTTCCGGTTCAGTAGTGAACCTGTATGATCCCTTTGAGAGATCGTATTACTCATATGTCCTTATATGCACACCAGCGCGCCGCTGTATAGACCTTGATTAGGTCATCAACCTATTGGTCTGCCAAATGTACATACTCAGACATAAAGTAACACATCTATCTCCGGTCAGAGGATGCGTGCCTATATCATGACAGCATACTATATAGTACTTTAGTTATCTCGATCTCGTTAAGTCAACTCTTTGACCTAGCTCATCTGACACCTCCGAATATCTATTCCTATGCAGAGGACCTGCATCAAGAAGTCGGTCAGATATCAGCCTAACTGAGAAAGGATTGCCATCTCCTACTCATGTTGGAGATCATCTCTTAATAATCATTTGACGGTGCTTGATGAGTCCTTAATCTAACTCATTAGATATTCATCTAAGCACCAGCCTCTATGACTCAATACTTGAATCAACAGTTGTATGATCATCAAGATGGCCATGGTACATAATCCTAATTATACAAATTATGCACTCTTTATTTCAGATTAATGAGTGAATTGCAATAACATTTATTGCATAATGGCTCACCGTGGGCTTGCATGTCCAACAATCTCCCACCAGCCCAAAGAGACATTAATGGGCTAATCATTCAAACCCACACTCATGTGACAAACATAGGCTATTTATAAAATAGCTAGGTAAGCTGATCAGTCACTCTGTTCTCAAGAGACTATGCCAAGTCCTTTTACGGCACTTGCATATCCCCTAGTAACAGTGCTCACATCCAATGCGAATGTTGCATCCTATGCAACCAATTCTCAATTTATCGGTTATAGTGTCCTTGACACTACATCTTATTAATTATCATAACCAGTATTCCCATAATCCTTATTAGAATACCTTCATTCCTGGAGATCTCTATCTCCTAAGGTATCTACAGTTAAGACCCTTATATATCACAATCTGCAATGTCTTAAACTTTTGAAGATAAGACTTTGAGATCACTATCTCTAAGTTTCATCATCTTTGAAGATGTTGTTATTACTGCGATCAAGTGTTTTATTCCATAGTAGGATTAGTAATAGATTACTACTCCCACTGCATGGCAAACATATGGCTTTTGTACACATCTAGCATACACTTTAGCTTATCGTAACTGATGCACAAGTGCAAGCAGTTCTAGCATTTACTTCCTCAACTCTTTGAGGTGCTATCTCTTTAGACAGGTCACTACCACATCTTAAGGGAAGGAAGCTTTTCTTTGAATTTTCCAGAAAAATGGAATAAGTCCAAGGTGTACTACTAATGCGACAGTCCCAATGCCCTCTTCTCTTTGCTTCTGAAGGACTTCAGAATTAAGATCTAAGAGGTATCCTTGAGATCGTTCTCAAGGTATGGAACAACCAAATTATAAAACACTTATTATCATTCTAAATGATTAGAATAATATCTACATTTAGCACGATGAACACAATGGCACTCCCATTAGGCTTCACATGGTTCATCAAGATTTTATCTGAAATCATAACATTTATAATTTCATCAAATCTTATGTTCCTACTACATGAAGCTTATTTGAGTCCAAAGATGGAGTTCTATAGCTTGCACACCTTGCTTTCCTCAACCATGAAGCCCTAGGGCTACTTCATATGAATATCCTCAGAGAGGTATTCATAGAGGAATGCAATCTTGACTCACATCATAAAGATGTCATAGTCAAGTTGTGTAGCTACAATTAGCAATATTCTGATGGGTTAAAGCAAGGTCACTGGAGAGCAAGTCTCATCGCAAGCGATGTCTTCTCTTCGGTGTGTAACTTGTGGCTACGATCTGTGCTTTTAAGGTCTCTACCTTCTCATCAGGTTCCCTCTTTCTCTTGAAGATCCACTTACACCTTAACGGGTCTGACCCTTATAGGTGGATCCTCGAGGGTCCATATACAAGACTTGTATAAGAAGTCTACATTAGACTTTTATTGCTAACATCCATCTTTCGTGTCATGATCCTCAGGAGCTTCATTACATGAAGTCGGATCATTATCAGATTTAACTGACACATGGAATCCTTCCTCAAACTTATTTGAAGAGGTATTAATGTTTCATCTTTAATTGTCTATTTAGTTTCCGATTTCAGGAGCCTCATTATCATATCAAGATTAAATGAGTTCCCTTACTTCATTTTCATCTTGATTCCCAAGAGATTCATCCTATAAGAATCATATTCTCAAAGATGAGATCTTTTAAGAATCTCAGGTCATAAAGTAGGTATCCAATACCATCCTTTATTTTCCTAATGAAGTAGCACTCTCTGGTGCTAGACTCCAGCTTTCTAGCATGGAACCTTGTAAGGATATATAATGTAGTCTCTACCACACACATATATATATACACCTGAAAACTAAGAGATAATTATGATAAGATTAATCATTGACCAAATCATGTAACACATGATCAATTGTATCTCCCTACAACTCTATTGAGTTAAGGTTCATTAGGAGGGGTGAGATAGAAATGATATTCATATCTCTATAAGGTATTCTATGAATTCATCTAATAGGTACTGACTACCTAGATTAGATCAAATTCATTTAATCTTCCTTCAAACTTTGGTTCTAAACCAAAATTATGAAATCTTTGAACATTTCAAAGGTTTCTAAGTGAAGATAAGAAATCTCATATCACAAATAATCATCGATAGATATCACATATTCATAATGTTTACTATGATATAGATCATACATCAATATGTATGAGATCCTGAATACCTTGACATCTTACATCTTTTCCCAAAGAAGGATGTATTGAACATTTTACTTTGAATACAATATTCATAAGTATGTAAGCTTTGAAATTTTAAACATTCTAAAGTTTCATCTCTTACTTGTCCATTGATCTCATCAATAGACACATGTCCAAAACATGATGCCAGATCATTATCAAATGATCTTTATCCTCCTATTGATCTTTAAGGTTTAATTTTCAGTATTAGAAATCTTAATGAACCATTCATTAATTTTCTAATTTAGTGGAGTCCACTAGATGTTAGATTACTATCTGAAATATCTCCATCATAACTCTTTATGATAGGATTATTCCAGATTTCATGTTTATTCCCAATATTTAGAAATAAACAATGAGTGTATTCTAATATTTAGGTCATAGAGACATTCTCTAAGACTAAAGGCTCCCACTGAAAATATGAAGACTATTGATCCAATGGAAATTGTTGCAACAATTGCATCACTTCCAACATGGATGACCATTAAAATTTAAGATAAAATTTCTAATATTCTAATACAGATGCAACTGATTGCAAGTGTCATTAGAAGATTGAGATACAATTATTAGACTTTATCTTATCAAATAAGTAAGTCAATTTCAATTATTATATGTAGATTATTCTTATGTACTATCCGACAGATTTGATAGTCATACAATCAACACATCAACTTATTGAAGTGTTGGCATTCATCCAACTCTTTGGATGTCATATGGAATCACAGAAGTATAGTCAACTCTTTGACTTTCCTTCGTACATTGGGTCCAACCCATGCTTCCACTGTGCTCCCTTTATCTATAAGCAACCATTGCTCAAGACAAAGGATCTCTTATGTTAAAATCAAAATTTCACTATAAGAGTACACGCTTCATTCAATTCATACAATATGAATATTATGAAGCTTCATGAATGACTAGAGTATAGATAGTAGAATGATGACACTCATCGTATCTACATCTGTTTAAACTCTTAAAACTTAGGTTCAGGTAGGTAGTCAAACAATTTGAATACATCATCTCATATAGAGCCACCATTCTACATAATGCAGAGAACCATGTCATTCATGATTATATGTAAAGAGCACATATGTATGCCATAACATCTTCTTAGATTTTTATAAGGATTATTTGTTAATTACGATCATTATCGACATGTTACTTCAAAAGTACATTCGATGAGATCAAGACTTATAGAGACATACAAACCCTAGGGTTTTAGTCCTATTGTCTTATTTAATCATCATTCCTCATTATTATGAGGAAACTTGCACATTGCAACCACATACATTATGTGTCCAATTGCAAGTACAATATCTGGATCATAGGTCCAATCCATGATATTTTACTGGTTATTATTGAGGATAATATTGAGTGGGTTTAATGAAGGATTATCTGAAATAAGAAATTTGCATAAACATATATAAATATATAATTTACTTTGATTTAGGAATTTTTATATCAAAGTTGTCTTGCCATGTCAACAATGAAAGTTCATTCCCTCAATCACTTTCAATGTAAGAGATATACTTACCATTATATCTCAAACAAGATCTGGGATCTCCTTCCTTATCTTTGTTACATCCCAATAATATGAGAATCTGCAACTCAGATAAAAAGAAGCGGGAACACATTCCGCCTTGCAAGTCCAACTTGCATCTCCCAATTCGGTCTTTAACACTCGGGCCCAGCACTCCTAAGGTGATGTTGACCCGTCATTAATTGAACCAACTGTCAACATGAATAGAACTCGCTATGCGTAATCCAATATCGCCCCAATAATATGAGGATCCGATATTGGGGTCACTACGTATATGGCCTTACTCTTTCAGGAAGCAAAGAGCCCGATCTAGATGCACTTGCATATAGGAGCTGTCACTTCGGACATGCATCTCCTACATACAGTCCCTGGCGACGGAACCCTTCGCCTTGACGGGAGACCATGGATGTCACTTATGTGATTGTCCATATCATATCCAAATTCTAATTAAATATCATGAATCAAATTCACATAATTAATTCTTCCAAAGAAAATACACATCTATTCATAACCGAGTATTTTTAATTGGGTATAATTAACTTAATAATATTAAATTAATTTTCAATCCAATTCAATCAACAAACTTGATTTTACTTTAATATATTGTACTATCTCAAAATACGTATTAATTAAAATTTTAATAATTAGAAAAAAACATCATGATCTCTCAGGCATCATTTGTTCCCTACCGGTTTTCATGGCCAGTACCGGCGGGTTCGGGACGGACCACATACGTTGCAACCCGCTACCCCAGCGATCCCCGACTAGACACCATATCCGCCTCGTGAAAAATTAATGCCGAGTCAATCACTTTGTACTTGAGATGATCATCGGTTCTTCAGTCAAAATTATACCATATAGTAATAATCAAAACATTTTTGATTATAAGGAAATTTGCTAGACAATTTCCAAATCCTATTCAAACAAGGAGTTTGATGATTGGGTTTCCAATTTTGATCAAGATCAAATCTAATCAATCTATTGGTTGAGGCCAAGTCAATTAAGGAAATAATCATCATCCAATATTTCTCAAATATTTTCCATAATTATTTCATGAAATTAAAAATTAATTTTACTAATTGACAATCACATGGTTCTTGATTAGGAAAGTAATTTTAGTAGTTACCTCTACTTACTAAAATTAGCATATCTCAATCAATTTGAATACAAATTAAGAAAAGTAAGTTTCCACAGTTTTCTATGTTGATTTACAACAGAACCTATGTGATTTGCGTGCATTTCAAGGCGTATTTAAATAGTAATTAACTCCATAATTACGTTAAGATTCGCAGTTCCGGTAACAGTGAATACATGTTCATTTAAACAACCATATCTCGAGCAAACGGAATCCAAATTACGTAAACTCAGATCCTATGGTTTCCTTATTTAATGGGGAACAAAATCCAAGTATTTTCGAGTTTAACAATTTAAACAGGGCCGAAAAATTATACTAAACAGAGATGCAAAAATAAAATACGATAAAACTTTCGCAACCCTAACGAACCCAAGTCGCCTTCGGTTTTATGGATCGTATCCAAAACCTTCAACCTGGATCTGATACCACTTGAAGGATATGGTTAGATCCTCAAGTGCATCACGGAAGGATGAGCGTCGTATCGAATACGACGAGGAGCGACTAGTCACACTAGTTGCTCGATGCAGCGGAATTTAAAAATTTTTCATGTGGCGAAACCACATGATCCAAGAACACTTCTCGGATCGTTTCGTTTAAACCACAAACAAGTAAAAAGATTACCTCTTGAAGCATGGTTGCGATCGAGTCTCTAAATGAAGAGACCTCCTGTCTCAAGTCCGATCCTACGGAGGAGACGCTTGCGAGCGCGGGGATCAACCGCGTGCTTCTCTTAATCCATGTTGATGATCCAAGAGGCAGATCTCCTGATCTCAACACACAATATCCAACGTCTTCTTCACTAGCGAGGCACACCGAAGGAGACGGAGATCCACGAGCACACGATCAGGCATCATAACGACGACGCTGCGGCGATGGAGAACCTCTCTAGGGCATCCATGGTGGACAGCCATGAGAGGGAGAGAGAGAGTAGGCGTGTAGAGAGAAAGAGAGAGAGAGAGAGATGTGCTTCACAAGCATTGTGTGTCCAAAGAGAGCATGGAATGTCTCTCAATTTATAGGGTTTTGGGATCCATGGATCTCAATCCATGGGACATATAAAATCAATGGATGAGATTGATTTATGTCAATCCAATGGTCAAGATTGTTCTTGGTAAAGCCAACAAATTATGATCTAATTTAGATTAAAATATATTTGACAAAAATCAAATATAAATCAATCCTAAATTACATCAACAAAATAAGGAGAGAATATACATGGAGATCAAATCTCCCATGTATAATCAAGGTGGACGACCACCCATTCCAAATAGGACATGGATGCCTCCCACCACATTCCATGTGGGGCAATCTCATGGATTTCCATGAGATTGCATGCCTCCTTGAATTTCTCCTCTATTTATTTGCAAGAACTTTTGTTGGGATTTATTCATCAAAAAATAATTCACAATTATATTTGAGAATATTGCAATCTTGCTGTTGAAAAATTGTGAATCATATTCACAGCCCAAAACAACATATAATTTACATTGTCAATTAATTACACAATGTGTATCCAATACACATTAATAATTAATCAACAAATATAAATTATAATTAGCTCTCTCTAATACATTATAAATCACATTTATAATATATTATGAATAATTGGATATTACTATCCACATTATTCTTGTCATCAATAATTAAATCACATTTAATTATATTTGATAACTTATTCTCATGTGCCCAAATAATATGAATCACATTCACATTATTCACATCTTTGATAACCAAATCATATTTAATTATCTAAGATAACTCTCCTTATAATATGAATCAAATTCATATTAGTCATGATAATTAAATCACATTTAATTATCCATTTTCTCAATGCTCGGATACATATATCAACAATAGAATTATCCATGAACTCTTTCAAGGATAATGCGCTTTCTCCGTGAATACTAGGAGATAAGGACAGGGCGATTATATTGTTCCACGTATAGTGACTTGGATATTGAGATTACATCTCAAATCTAGATCTCGGGCCTCGCATAGATGCTTGATTAAATCAAGACCGCAAATCTAATCTTCTCATTGCATCTGAATCACATTCAGATCAATGTCCAACATTTGATCAAGATCAGATTACTTCTTTACTGAGAGGAGTCACTAAAATCCAGACCCGTTTCATCACTCCCTAGGAATGGAAGCGTCATGGTTATACAATCGTTTATGATCACATCACCCTCAGGTATTCCTAATACATGTACATCCTGCATACTGGAAGACTCAGAATAAACCCGAAGGATTAGATCAACTTTATACTGTCTACTTCAGGGTTTTATCAGTAAGTTTCTAATTTTGATCTTTGGGAGATGGTATTGATCATATACTTTCCAAAAGCATATATCATACCTAGGTCTTGATCATATACTTTCCAAAAGTATATATCAAACCTACAAATTCAGTCAAGCTTCTAAAGCGAGACGACCGTGCACACAGAATTTGATTCTTCCCAATATCTCATGAATGAGCTCTTGTCTTCCGGTTCAATAGTGAACCTATATGATCCCTTTGAGAGATCGTATTACTCATATGTCCTTATATGCACACCAGCGCGCCGGTGTATAGACCTTGATTAGGTCATCAACCTATTGGTGTGCCAAATGTACATACTCAGACATAAAGTAACACATCTGTCTCCGGTCAGAGGATGCGTGCCTATATCCCGACAGCATACGATATAGGACTTTGGTTATCTCGATCTCGTTAAGTCAACTCTTTGACCTAACTCATCTGACACCTCCGAATCTCTATTCCTATGGAGAGGACTTGCATCAAGAAGTCGGTCAGATATCAGCCTAACTGAGAAAGGATTGCCATCTCCTACTCAGTATGGAGATCATCTCTTAATAATCATTTAACGATGCTTGATGTGTCCTCAATCTAACTCAGTAGATATTCATCTAAGCACCAGCCTCTATGATTCAATACTTGAATCAACAGTTGTATGATCATCAAGATGGCCATGGTACATAACCCTAATTGTACTAAGGGACCTATTATGCAAATTATGTACTCTTTATTTCAGATTAAGGAGTGAATAGCAATAACTTTTATTGCATAATGGCTCACCGTGGGCTCGCATGTCCAACATGGTCTAGATTTGATCAGGGGGAAAGATCGAGCGACTGAGAAGAGTAGCGCAATGGAGGTCCGAGATCTGAAGGAGACAAAGGTGATCTAATGACCAGGAGATGATGCGTGTGGCGGGCAATGAAGTGGGCCGCGTGGCGCAACCAGAGGGGTGCCACGTGGCCCAATCTGGTTGGTTGAAAAAGAATATGAGATAAGAGGGAGAAGATGTCCGAATTTGGAAAAACTCAAAGCAAAAAAGTTGTAGATCTCGATGAGATCTACAAGTTTTATGTTGACTAAAAACATAAACGAGGTCAAATTAAGTAATAAAATACAAGGGTACAAATATACATACATATAGTGTACAATAGGGTCCCAAAACCCATGTTTTGCATACGAGCTCTGATATAAATGAAATTAGTCTCATTTTGAAGGCCTTTGAATGTGTATTAATTTAAAAATGAGTAGACCCAGATAGAAGCTGTATGAGAGAGATATGTGCATTCTAAGGTCCATGGTCTCCAACTTGGTTTGGGGTTTTATTGGTCAATTATTCAAGTTAGCATTTTTTTGTTTTTGGTATTATTGTTAGTAATATGTACAGTATAGTGTGAATTTATGAGATTTATAGTTAGTGTAAAATATATACAGATGAGTGATTTTTACAAGTGAATTGGGCTTCTTATTTAGTGCAGATGTGAATGCCAAAATGCAAATGTTAGCAATGCATGCATGAATGCTAATTATACAATTTTGGTGGCAATATGCTCCTAATTACTCGGGAAAAAGGCTATATTTTTAACTTTAAGAGTGATGAATCACAGATTCATCAACCCCCTATACTTAAACTTTGCTCCTCCCCGTGCAACTAAAATTAAATGCAAGAGTGAAATGAAATTGGGTTCCATACCATGGTCATGAACAAAAGTTGAAATGGAGCTTGACTCGACCTTCAGATTAATTGTGTAGCGGAACTTTATTAGGATATGAACTTAAGACCTAACAGACTTCAATTTCCACAAGTCTTCTATTCAAGACGCCTTAATAGTCAGGTCAGAACAAATCCTCAAATGCAATCTTCTGATGACTATGATTCTTACTTGTACTGTGTAAGTGTGAAATAGCTCTCCACATCAAAAATGGCTAAGAAGCAGCCTCCTCTAACAAGGTAACTCTAATTCCCCGGTCTAGTAATTCTTTCCTCGAGGAGCGGCGTATTCCCTTCTAAGTTCAAGTGCGACCAACTCAAGAAGAGGGGGTGGAGAAAGAATGGATCATAGCAACTGTAGCTACCTATCCCAGGATGCATGACCAGTGTAGCCAAGTCATCTAGCTGCAAACTTCTTGCTAATATACATACTCCGACATGTATTTTATTTTCAATTTGGCGTGTCTTATTTTTTGGAGTTTTTGGATTTTTTTCAAACTATATAGAAGGTGCAACATGTACATCAGGAGTTTTTCCTCTTGAGATAGTAGAATATCCTTTTTTTGAAGCATTATTGCAACCCACAGTGTCCTGTCTTTAGACATCAACACCACCAGACTGGGTTGAGATGCACTACCCTCCCTAGAGGAGGACGGTTGTTTCCACCCGTGTGCTACTCCATGCTAAAGGATTCTACCTCCTCAGCACCTCATCAATGAAGAGCTACATGCATGGTGCTTATCCAAGTTAGGTCATTATCTAAAAGAAGCATGCGTGTGCACGAAATATTCTACTTAGACTAATTAAGATGACATGTGAACATAGGCTTGCGGACTCAAAGAATTAAGTCACTTGACCTGAGAAATCTTAACTCCAGTTCCTATAAGGTTCCTCTGAAATTAGGTGGATTAAGGTCAAATCAAGTCCCTCTTCAACATCTGCTCATAACTTTGTTCATAACCCACTAGCTTTTCACTTTGCATATGCAAGATATGCAGATGATATGTAGACGACATGCTACGTAGATGAATGAAATGCAAGACTCCTTTTCTCTCCTTTTAGATGCAGAGATGATGTGCAAGAGTCAATAATAAGACGATGATTTTATTTTATCAAAATATACAAGTGTATTAAAAATATACATGTATTTTACAAAAGAATTCTCCATTTTACCCCCCCAGTAATTGAAGTATAGTATATATAAAAAAACATGAAAGTACGAGCTATGGGTAAAGTATATATGTAATATATATATGCCCCCCTATACTTAGCATGTACTATGTCCTCAGAGCACGAAAAGCGAGGAAGAAGACATAGCACATGCTAAGCGTAGGAGAGCTAAAAGAACAAAAATGTATAGAAGTCATCCTGCCCCCCTATACATAGGCTCTGACAACCTAAGTGTAGAAGAAGATCAAAAAAATGGGGTGGACAAGGTCAAGAGGGGAAGCGGATGAGAATATACATGATGAGCATTAGTCCCCCCTATATTTAGGCTCAGTTCAGACTAAGTATAGGAGAGGAATGAGTATGAGGACCGATGAGATCTGGAGGATGTACAGTGAATAGTGAATAGACTCATGTGACTCTCCCCCCTCTACTCAGGATCTGGTCATCCTCTGTATAGTCGTAGATGGAAATATATGAAGCTGGGGCGGGTAAATAGAGTCGTGGGAGGAAAATAAAGAATATACAGGATTGATGGGTATATACAAGGGTCACGGTCTGAATCTTTTTAGATGCTTCTGATGAAGAGATCTTACTGCTGCAAGGTCTCATGCATGGCTCTATGTGTATCTGCTGAGTCTGTCTCATGCATGAATACAATCTCCTCAACATGGACTAACTGTTCATTGGGTTCGACGAAGTGCTTCAGCAGTTGTCCATTGACAAGGAATGTTTGTGCTCCATATGTGAGATCTGAGATCTCTACGCATCCACTATCTTGCATAGCACGTACTATGAATGGACCCGTCCACATGGATTTCAGATTGCCTTGGAAAACCTTCAGCCTTTTATTGAACAACCATACCTTCTGTCTAGGAACAAAAGTCTTTCGTCCGATTTACTATTAGGCCAATGCTTTATTTTATCCTTGTACACAAAACTGTTGTCGTATGCTCGGTTTCTGACTTCCACAAGGTCATTCAAATCCATCTCTATTTATTTCTGCCCTAGGTGTGTGTTCCAGTTGACCTTCTTGATTGCCCACTCTGATTTGTGCACTAATTCTGCATGTAAATGGCACAGCTTCCCAAATACCATCCTGAATGGGGAGGTTCCTAATGGTGTCTTGTAAGCTGTACTATCTATGCCATTGGTTTGTGGGTGGTAAGTACTAGCGACACGGTGTTCGGTGCCGTAATCCTTCAAGAGCTTCTTCACATCTTTGTTCACGAAGTGGCTACCCCCATCAGATATCAATACTTTGGGCATCCCGAACCTAGAGAGGATGTGATCTCTAATGAATTTACAAACAGTCCTACTGTCTGCAGCTCAGGTTGGGATAGCCTCTAGCCACATTGATAGATAATCTACCGCTAGAAGGATGTATTCGAATCCATGGCTGAAAGGGAATGGTCCCATGAAGTCGATACCCCAGGCGTCAACGACACCACAAATGATGACAGGTTGCATCGGTATTTCATCCTTGGAACCAACGGTTCCTCCCATTTGTTGGCATATTGGGCACGACTTCGCAAAGGTGAGCGCATCATGAAACATAGTCGGCCAGTATAAGCCACATTGAAGTACCTTCCATGCGGTTCTCTTCCTGGAGTGGTGTCCTCCTGCCTCCAGACTGTGGCGTAAAGTAAGGTCACTCTGATATTCATCCTGAGGAATACACCGTCTCCAGACACAATCCGATCATTCAAAGAAAAGGATCGGATCCTCCCAATGGTAATGTCTTGAATACGACTTTAGTCGGTCTATGTGGCTCTTGGGCCAATCTTAGGGAACTTTCGTGGAGATAAGATAATTCACGATATTGGCATACCATTGGAGTGTGTCGACAACAATATCGACTCGTCATGGAAGGTGTCTCGAATTGACGTTTCATCAGAAGCATTAAGATCCTTGAGACAGGAGAGGTAATCAGCTATTACGTTCTTCTTTCCAGGTTTATCACAAATGTCGAAATCAAATTCCTAGATAAGTAAAACCTACCTATGAAGATGCGCCTTCGCATCCTTCTTTCCCATTATACCGTAGCGTTGTATGGTCAGTGAACACAATCACCTTGGATCCAATTAAGTGAGATCTGAACTTATCCAAGGCAAACACTACCGTAAGCATCTCCTTTTCCGTAACTGTATAGTTACGCTGAGCAGTATCAAGTACTTTACTTGCATAATGTATGGCGAATGGGATGCCATCCCTCCTTGATGAATATATGATTCATCACTCTTAAAGTTGAAAATAGAGCTTTTTCATAAGGTATTTAGCTTCATATTTCCCTTTAGCTTGCATAAATAGCATTCATGCATCAATCTACAAAATATGCATCTTAGCATTCATCTTTGCATTTAAATAAGAAGCCAATTCCATGTGTAAAATCCACCTGTAAAATATCCACCTATTCTCTTGTATTTTATCCCCTCCAAAATAAATAACACCTTCCTTATAATATGTACAACATTAGTTAATAATATAGGAAAGAAGGACAGAGATTTCTTTTGTAAAATACCCAATAAAGCCCCAAAACCCCTGGACCTTAGAATGCCCATATCTCTCTCTTACAAACTTCGAATGAGGTCTACTCACATCCAGATGAATACACATCCAGAGACCTTTAAAATGAGACTAATTTCATTCAATTCGTTGCTCGTAGGCAAAAGTCGTGTTTTTGGACCTCCTTGTATACTATACATATGTATATTTGTATTCTTGTATTTTTGTATTACATTTGACCTCATCTCCGTCTTTGGTCAACCTAAAACTTGTAGAACTCATCAAGATCTACAACTTTCATTTTTTGAGTTTTTCCAAATTCGATCTCCTTCTCCCCCTAATCTTATTTTCTCTTCATCCACTCACAACCGGCCACGTGGCGCCTTCTGATTGCGTCACGCGACCCGCTCCCTTTAACCTATCCGCCCGTGCCTTGGACTGTTGGATCATCATCTAGATCCAACGACCCAGTGATATCCATGACCACCTCAATTCACCACCATCTGATCAAGTCCCAGATATCATCCAAGCCATCCGCTAGCGCTACGCAACGTGGCATCGCCTAAACCATCCGATTCACTCCAGATCCAGCGGTTCAAACACTTCGCTCTCCATGTCATCCAATCGATCTCCAGATGTAATCTGGACCGTCCCTTTGTGCAGCATCCTCAGCACACCATGTGGTGCGATGCGAGCCCTCCGATGTTGCGCCCTCGATCAGATCTTAGGCGTCGATCCGCGCCTCCATCTGGACCTTTGGATCGTGAGATTCAACGGTCGAGACGTTGTCATCAACCTCCCACGCCCCGCACCCACGTTCTCCACCGTGCGCAAGGGGCCACCCCCTTTCTATTTTCAGCTCCACACCGACCACCTTCTCCGACCACTAACGCCACCACGATGGATCCTACTCATCCCTCATCCTCGCCAGCCCCCTCGATCTCCATGACAACCCGTAGAGTCGCTCCACGACATCCATGAACACCACCTCCTAGCCATCCCTGCTGTCACCTTCATCCTATAAATCAACCACTGTCAGCCACTTTCACCCCATCCGCCATTGCGAGAGGTATCCTTGAGCTCAGAGCTACCTATTGGTGACAGCAATTGAGTGTAAATCCGAGCGAAGACAGGCCTTCACCTCCGGCGAGATCCACGATGTCGCCACGCCGTGTTCCAGCTCCTCCGACTAGTTGCGTGAGCTCGGGCCCTCTACCGTCCCTCGAGCGAAGACCTGGAAGCCTCCCCGGAGCTTCTAACCCCATGTAGACTCCTCCATTTTCCTCCCGATCTTCTTCTTCTTTTTCCGTCTTTTTCTCCGATTAAATTCGCCCTCCACGAGCATCTTCTAGTTCCGCAAATCATCCCCTGAGCTCCGTGAAGTAGCTCTGATCCTTGCGCCACCCTTAGCTTCCTCCGACGAGGAATTTCATCTTCCACCGACGCCAGCTCCGCCAGCGTGGCAGAGCTCGATCACCGGCCACCTTCACAGCTTCATAGGCCTCGCTTCGCACTCCATTCCACTCCACGGACACAATGCACGCCTTGGCAATCTTCTAACCCCCTTGCAGGTACTTTCATCTTTATTGGCCGGATTCTCGTCGGAGCTGCATTCGAGCTCCTCCGCCACCACACTCCACAGCATCTCCTCCACCTCTAAGACCACCGGACGCTTCACCAGCCTTCTACGCCTCTTCCGAGCTACGCTAGAGCTTCCAGCGTCCTTCGCCGATGACGGGAGGACGAGGCGGAGCTAGCCCAGCTTTGTCGGAGCCCAGCCCTCTCCGCCGTAGGAGGCGGAGGGCCGTTGGGGACGACAGCCAACAGTCGTTCGATCACCTTGATCGAACGATCAGGAGCACTCCACAACACCTCAGTCTGCAGCCGTTGGATCACTCTTGATCCTACGGACCTGATCACGCCACATCGCCAACAATCAGAGCATCCGAGAGCTATTGGATTCATCCTGATCCAACGGCGCTCGGTCTTCCACGTCAGCCTCTTCATCGAGCTTCAAGGACTGTTGGATCGATCGTGATCCAATGGGTCAAGACACGCCAAGCGCTAGCCTTTCATCACCGTTGGATCATATTTGATCCCACGGTCCAGATCTGCCCACGTCGCCCGATCCGAGCCTCCTCCCTGACCATTAGGCTCTGATCACCAGAAGCTTCTCCGAGACAGATCCGAACCTCCAGATCCGCCCGAGCCTCTCCTCTGAGCCTCTGAAGTCCAACAAGCCTGGGACCCCCACGTGTGGCCTAGGCAAATTGCATCGAGGCCCCTGAAGGTTTTCAATATTACATTTCAGTCCCTGCCAGGCGACCCCACGTGAGGAGCACGTATCCCGTGGAGAAATTACATCCACCCCTCTACATTATAGGTAATTGCATAATAGTCCCTATCTGCACGTTTTATTTTCAGAAATTTTAATTCCTGTAATTGCATTTATACCCCTATCTTTGCACGCATATTTAGGCATTCATATTAATTCATTTTTGAGTTTGGAAAATTGCATTGTATAGCTTACATTGTCCTCTTCATTATGCGACGGCATATTTTTGTAATATCAGTAGAATTTTCTATTAATTAATTGGTTCATTTTTGCTATATTTTGCCCAATTTCACCTCTTAATTGATAGTAATTTCTTTGTGACTCCAAAAATCCCCCAAAAATCATATTAGATCTAAGATAATTAGCTTTACCTTGCATAAGAATTTCATCTCAAATGCACGCATCCTGAGTCCTAAATAATTCATTTGGTGAATTTCTTAATTAAATTGTAAAAGGTTCATTTCACATCAAAATTAAGGTTTGATAATTTTTTTGGATTCATCATCTTCAGATGTATCTAGGATAATTTTTATTCCCAAAAATATTGTGATTTGATATTTATTAAAATTAATTTAGTTAAAATCACCTTGCATTCATTTTTAATTCACAATATTTTTATTTAGTCTCAGAAAATTCCAAAAAAAATAGTGTAGCTTATTTCATCCCATTTCATCATCTGACCAAGTTTCGTAATTTTTGGACTTGTTTTGACCATATTTCTGAATTAACTTGTAAACTGGCTAGATCTTGCATGAGCCTTGCATAAAAAAAACGAAAAAACCAAAAAATTCTTCCTGAAAATCAAATCTTGGATTTTGCTAATAATTTTCCTAAGGAGACAGATGTCTCCCTGAGTTTGACCTTGGGCTTGCCCAAGTAAAAAAAAAGTTGCCCCCTGAGATTAACTTGTTTAATTAAAAGTGGTTTTTGAACTGCTCTTATTATCCGACTGCAACGAACATTCTTATTTAATTTGAGCATTAATTTGATCGAATTAACAAGGGTAGTGGGACGCATTTTTAAAATGGCACCGTTGCCGGGGAGGCACGGCTTAGGTTAATTTGCAGTTATTTCTGAGTGTTTGATTTTCTATCCCCGGGTAGTCTGACCCCTGGTTTTCTTGTGAATATTTTCTGTCTTTTAATTTTTACATTTTTTTGTGTCTTTCTCTATTTGACCTCAAATTATTTCTGTGCGAGGAACGTAAGGAGTCGAAGACGCTTCGAGGAATCGGCATTTTAATTTCTTGAGTGATTTGAGAGAATTTGTATTTTTATTTTATTTCTTTATTTTTTCGCATCATTTCCAGCGGTTCCCATTTGGGTTCTCGTGTGTGTAAAGATTGTGAAACTGTGTCCCTTTTTGTTGTGTGGATTGAATTGTAAATTAGGCTTGCACTAGCGGCTCCTTGAGCCACTCTAGGATTTGCTTGTGCTCGTAAATTTCTAGGACCACACAATACACTTAAAAGACGCACCTAGACCGCAGAACTAGTCAAATCAACATGTGCTTCACTCGCTAATAGAACTGCTTATCTAGGAGCAGATTTTGTCACTTGCATTTGTATATAGTATAAAAGATCTCAATTATGTTTTGCATCTTGCATTAAACGAAGGGATCACTGTAAGTATTCTTCACTCAGCATACACATCATCATTTTTCGTGCATCGGCTAACTCGATTTCCTCCTCTGTTTTTCAAACTTAAATTAAATAGAAATTGGGACTGGACGGCGTGCTGTGTGGTTGTACTAACAAGTGATAACTTAACTTAAAACTGGGACTGCTAACATTATTGACCCAGAAAAAAATAAAATTGGAAAATCTGTTTGCGGGAGACTAATCCCCGACCTTGTTTTCAAGCTGAGTGAGTGTACTTGAGTGTGTGTGAACACCTTAAGGCAGAGCCCAAATCCCCGCCTTCCATATCACGTTCTGACTAATCCTAGAAAATATCACAAGTTGAATTTATTAAGGTTCACTGACTAGTACCAATTAGCCTCCACCTGTCTCAGGTAGATAGGGGCGAAATTGCGGTACTTCGTGACAAGTTACCAGTAACCCCTCGGGGTGAAGTTCCGGTCTTGTCAGCCTCCGCCTGCTTGTAGGTAGATAGGGGCAGGTCTTTGAATCCATCAACTTAGGATAGGAGCGAATAAAGGAAGGACCGGTGGTATCTTAGGCGACAGGTTAAATAGGGAAGACACATCTAGCTCTTAGCAGACTTCCCTCTAGGCTGCGTAATCCTTGCTATCTTGCTTGAAAAATCACACTTAAAATGAACAAGATTAATTGGACTCGGTTTCGGGTCCTTTACTATGTTGAGTGTGAACCCGGGGTCTTGGATTGAATTGTTTGCTTCAGGTAGGAGTCATATCCTATCTTCACTTAGGACTCCCAATTCTTCTCGCCAAAACAAGATGAGTGACTTGGGGGATATTGACCCTTATTCACCAAACTCTCTTTGAGCCCCCCACGAAACTCCTATTCACCGGCCCAAGCGCACCTTGGACGACCCAGGACTCATGACCCTCTTGAGTTCTGGTTCCCTCACACCCAGGGTGGTTACTCTCAAACCAACCCTTTCCTCTCCTCCGAGCTTACCGAGGAAGACTATCACCTCGGTAAGAATCCCTTCCTTGATTTGTCCTCTGACAGAGACCATGTTTCATACCCAGGACTATAGGACAAGATGCTACCTAAGAAGTCACCGGATGAGGACCAGTTGAGACAAATTCTTAATCGCCTCGCCACAGCCGAACAGCAAAATGCAGATCTCACAGCTAGAATGGGACATATTATTGCGGCAGGACGAATCGACCGGCCAATGGTTGATGCTTACAACCCACTGGAGAATGAGATACACAGTTGGTTGGCACCAGCGGTTCCCCCCTGAAGCATTCGAGCTCAAGCCCCACTTCCTCAGCATGCTACCGAAGTTCAACGGAAGTGCCAATGAAGAACTTATGCCTTCCTCAGAGACTTCGAGCTGGTTTGCAACAATCTTAGTAACCCTAAGGTTGGGCTGGATTACATTAGACTGAAGGCCACCCCATTTGCCTTAGGAGATAAGGCAGCTCATTTGCTGAAGAACCTAGTGGTGATATGTACAACCTGGATGCAGTTCAAGGACCTATTCCTGAAGAAGTTCTACCCCCTCAGTAGAACTAATCAAATGAGAACGAAGATCGCTTGTTTTTCCTAGGGACCCATTGAACCATTCCATGAAGCCTGGGATTGGTTTAACAACGTAATTAAGAAATGTCTCTGCCATAGCATTTCTAAGGCGATCTTAGTCCAGACCTTGTTCTGTGGCATGACCCTAGAGATGCAGGGGTTAGTCAGTGCCATTTGTGGAGGAAGCTATCTGAACAAGAATGAGGATACTTTATGGAAGATACTAGAACAGATGGCAGAAACCGGCAGGTCGCAGGCCACCCGGGCCTATCAGTTGTCTCCCTCAATCCTATCCAACAAGACAACTCGGAGGACTGTAGCGGATCTGACAGAGGACCTCATTCCCAGCATGGGGATGATTGCCGACAAGTTAACCATGGTCGAGCAGATCCACAAAAGGGTCACTGACCTTGAGTCTCTCTCACGTCTACCAAAGTAAGTTGAGGAACTTACTGAGAAGGTAGCTAAGATGAAGCTACCTGCCCCTTCTGCACCACCTGCACATGTACACCGAGTCCATCTTGTACAGGAACATGCACCGGGGCCTCAGAGTGGTTGGGTAGAGGATCAAACTTACACCCAGCAGGACCAGCATGCACCCCCACAAGTGGAAACCGGATACGAGGAGCCTCCGCAGGTGTTCGAGATCAACGGGCTGTGGTACAGCCGTGACCCCGTCAGCAGACAGTCGGGGATGGGGAATGGTCAGCCTCATTATTTTGTAAATATCTTTTACTAAAAATACAAAAAAAGTTAACTAAAATTAGAACAAAAAAAATTTGCACATATAGCTTGTTTTATTTGTGGACATACTTTTGTAAATTCTCCACTTTCTTTTCTCTTTATTTTATTTTATTTTTTATAGCCAACTTTTAATTTAATTTTATTTTATTAATTTTCCTTTCTCTACTCTACCTACTCATTCTACCACCAATATCCATTCAATTCTAACATATTTTAACCTCCAATTCAACTCCACCATTCCACCATCTTTCTAACTCCCATTCTTCTTTTCGTTCATCTCCTCTTCTTCATTTTCCCTTCATCCGCCATTAATACAAAATAAGGAGAGAGCTCATTGAGGTCGATCAGTGACAGCGTTCCACCACAATACAAAGCGACACCTCCTTTCAGGTGAGATCTGCGGTAACCACCGTCCCCATGTCGTGAGTTTCCCATCAAGCTCTCATAGCTTCTCTGATTTTTTCGCCAATAAGATCGAGGACATGACAGGAGTCCAGCGTAGCTGCTCTACAAATTGGCGGACCACAAATAAGTATTTCCTCTCATTTCCCTTTTTATTTTATCTAACATTTTTTCCCTTATTGTTTACACCACATCCAAATCATCATCACCCCACTTCGTCATAATCAACATTCACCACATCACATCCCCTTCATTTTCTTCTTCATTTCTATTCCCTTGCTTTAAAAATTTTTAAAAAATTCAAATCACAAAATAAATCAAAAAATAAAAAAGCAGTAGGTGGATGGCCCCAAGCCACCACTACCAGCCCCCGTCGCCTTCCTCCCCCATCTCCTCTCCTTGCGTCCCTCCAGCTCCAAGCACCAACGTACACCTATTGGCTTCCTCCAAGCAGCCTACAACAAGTCCACCACCCCAATGGTTGTCAGTCCTTCCCACCAACTGCAACTGCCCTAGCTGTAACCGTCCTCGCCCCCACGCTGCACCAACAACCACCGGTGACCGAGATTCCTCCATCCACATGCCGCCCTCCACTGCCCGCAGGACTCGCCTCGCCACCCGCAAGTCCACGTACTACCCTCCTCCAGTCCTGCGGTCGTGCACCGCCTCCTTCCTCTGTTGCCATCCAACCACCATCGCATCGCCAAGGTAGTTACCCACCCCCCATCCATCTTGCGCCTTAAACACCATCGAAGAAGGTTTCCTTCTGCTTTTTAATTTTTTCTTTATTTTGTAGAAATTACAATTTTTCTCGTACTTTTCGTATTTCCAAAAGTGCCCTTGTGTATAGTTTGTATTATTAGTTTTAATTTCTGTATTGGACGGTTACCCCAATGTTTGTGTGCTAATTTGGACATCTTTCTTGTGTTATATATTTTATTGAAAAATGTCATATTGTTGAACAACTTATTTTATAGAATTTTGATATTTATTTGAATTTTTGTGAGCTATGGGTAACTAATTAAAATTATTTTAATGAAACATTACATATTTTACTCAAATTGTGGTCTAAAATTCATATTTAATTCACGATTGCTCCAAAAAATCCTCAGAAAGCACATATGATGCGAAATTGTGCTTTAATTATTGTTCGAATTTCATTTAAATTGGAGTTGTTATGCGCCTTAAAGAAATTGTAGAGTGATTTTAGTAATTGATTTTTAATTTAATCTACACTTATTATTTTTGCAAAATCTGAAATCTACTAGATTGGCTATTAAAATACCTTTTGAGATAATTAACGCTTTGGATAAATTGACATAATGGATTTATTAGAAATTAAAAACTTGAAGTCACTCTATTTTAATAAAAAAATTCATGAAAAAATTCATATATTCGCAAAAATTCCAAAAAAATTAATGTAGCCTCATTTCATCATATTTATGTTCCAGTAAATTTTTTAAAATTTTTCCAATCTGTTTGTGTGAAAAAAATGGGTAAAAATCCATAAAAGTGCATTCTTCATTGTTGTATTTTAACCCTTAAAATTCCAAAAAATGTGTTTTGCATTCATCAATGGATTATGTTTCTAGGAGAAATATAATTTAGTTAACCTGGATTAATTTCATATTAAAATTTATTTGACTATGTTGTGTGTTTTCTTATTAACTTAATTCACCCGCAATCGCTTTCATTTTGCAAAAAAATTACAAAAAATTCCGCATTGGAAACCTAGACTTTATTGTTCTGATTTGACCCAAAGTTGTTCCTTTACCTCCCTGTGTTCGACCCTGGACTTGCCCGTGATATAAATTTAAGCTGAGACACTCTTTGTGGAGATCTTTTCTCGGTTCGATTGTTTGGTTGAGTGTTGTACTACAACAAGTATCTTATATACCCACTCAGGTCGATTGAACAACACCTTCATGTCCTTCTTTTCCATGAGGTAATTGATGGTTTTGTGGTTTGTGAACATTGTGACCTTGGACCCTAAAAAATGTGACATGAATTTGACCAAATGAAACACTGCATTAAGCATTTCCTTCTCTTGTATAGTATAATTCCTTTGAGCATTTTTAGTACTTTGCTTGTGTAGTGGACATCATAAGAAATCCTTTATCTACTCTGTTCTAACATGGCCCCAAGTGTAGAGTCAGAAATGTATGTCACGATCTCAAAGGATAAAGACTAATATGGGGTCTATAGGATAGGAGCATCCATGATTTTTCACTTTAGGAGATTGAAGGCCTCAAGACAACTGTGATATGTAATGAACTCCATGTCATTTCCTAAGAGCTCTGTTAGTGGTCGGGCAATCTATCAAAAATCCTTTATAAATCTACAATAAAAAAGGATATCCGCCTTGGCATGTCAACCTCTATTCCTCTCTTGGAGATGACGTGCCCCAACACAATGCCCTCTCGGACCATGAAATGGTTTTTATCCCAAGAGAATACCAGATTCATCTCACTACACTTTTTGAGAACTCAATCCAAATGAGATAGACAAAAGTCGTTACAGTGTTAAGAGGAAATGTTCCTTTTTCATAGTGGCATTCACGCATGTGTAATCCACATAGACACACCATGATATAGCTACTCGTGTCGCAATCTCTTCTCTTATTGTTGAGTAGGGAAATCATGGTTTTAAATAATGGAATTAAATTGTAGAGTCATCGCAACCCTAAAAATCGCTTAATAAAAATTTATTCAATTCTCAAGCCAACATAAATTAAAAAAACATAGCAAGAGACATTTGATGCTTAATTTACCAGTATAACATACATGGTCGAACTCAAGGAGGCTACAAAAATCCCGAGGTTTATTAAATCAATGAAATAAAGAAGGAGATTCTATGAACACTATGCTTGGTTTTGTATTTTGTTTTTTTATGGAATTTTAATTTTTTATTTTTTTTGTTGTCTGATTTTTTACTTTTTTGAATTTTTAACTTTATCAACTGATTTAAATTTTATAAAATAAAAGAAAATAAAAATGAATGAAGAAATCAATAAAAATGAAAGAAGGAGACAACTCTTGGATTTTTACAAAGTATTAAAATACACAAAATATTAAAATAATTTTTTTGTTTTGTAATAATTTTTTAAAGTTTTTATGTTTTTTCTAAAATTTTCCAAAATTTTATGCTTTTAAATAAACCAAAAAAGAGAGAATAAAACAAACAGAATAAAATATGGATGCTTTTCTATTTCTAAATTAGAAAATGCGATTACTATTACAAGAAATATATACAGGATAAAAGATGATTTTTTATTTTTCTAAAAAGGTATTTTATAATTTTTTGTATTTTTCAACGAATTTTTATGAATTTGTTATATTTTCTATTTTTTTTATGATTTTTACGATTTTTGTGAGGAATAAAAATACCAAAATTATATCGGAATTAAAATAAAAAAATGAACAACCATGATTTTTTAAGAATTATTAGGAAAAGTTTTATATTTTTATGGACTTTAAAATGCAAAAAGGGATTTCTTAGGATGTTTTTGAATTATTAAAACTAATGAAAACAACGAAAATGCAAAATGCAATTTATGGATGCAAGATCTAATTAACAGAATACTAAATGATTTTTGTGGATTTTTTGATGAGGTTTTGAAATTTTTTATTTTATTTTTATTATGAAAAATAAATGCAGATGCCCGGTGGTATGAATGCAATATTTAAAGATTACGATCTATATTATAATAAATGAATATACGTGGCTAAAAATGCAACAAAGTCCACGAAAACACGTGCACAAGCACGTGAGCCTCACTGGACAAGACATAATTGCAAATAAATTAATTATAGGGGCTAAATAATAACATTCCAATAAAATACTTTTATTGCAATTTTCCACAGATCACATACAAAGCATAAGCTCAGTTCAAATAGGGATGAGAATGTAATTAAAATAAACTATGACAAAATAGTGCAATTGTTCGAGCGTTTACAAATAGACATGTGTCACAACAAGGACTTATTTGTAAAATAAATAAAGGTAGAGGGTATGGGCGCAAAAGTACACTTTAAATACATGGTGCTCGTGACGACCTTCATGCATTGAGTCTTTGATATGATGGTGACGATTGAATTATGTTTGAATGGCCACGATCTAATTTGGCGTATAGATCAAATGTATGAAATTTAGGGCTTTTTCAATAGATGCTATCTCATTTTGCATCATTTCTCTTCATCAGATGGATATGCATAGCGTTGGAAGAACTGGGATGAAGGTATTCTATGTTGAAGTTTAAAAGGCTGAAGTTCGACCGTTCTTCTCTAGATCTCCCTCCTAAATGGCCGAGCACACTCCTGCAAGCTATCCATGTCGATTGATGGTGAAAGTGTAGCTCAAAGACTACTGTGTCAGGATATGGAGGTCTGAGAGTTTGGAACTTCAATTCAACCTCCTCTCCTCAATTAGCTGCTTCTTCTACGTTCTTCGCCCCTACAATGAAATGCTTCGGCTAAGAGGGCATCTTCGGCCAAGTTATTAGGTCGAAAACACATGTTATGGTGAATGAATGGAGACTTCGAGGAAGGTTGTTAGAGAAGGACTCGGTCCACAAACTTGGAGTGATCTGAGAGTGGTCAGTCTATGGAAGAGATGGAGAGAAGTATTGTGAATGTATGGTCGTAGTCAGAGTAGATCGAAGGTGAATGGAACCACTTCGATCTTGCGGGTTAGAGGTTGGAGATGAATATCTATTCTAAGAGATTTTACGGAAATCAAAGCGAAAATGAAATACAATTTGAAGACAAAAGACCTAAGTTACCTATGGTGAAGAACGAAGGTGAATTTCTTCCTCAATCCGCTTCGGGAGGCAGAGAGTCGGGGTGCGACGGAGGACTCCGGATGTGTAGATCGATCTCGAATCTCTAGATCTCTCGAGTGCTCCCAGTTTTGGAGATGGGTAGCTGTCACCTAGCCTTCATCCATGGAACCAATTTCGGGCATGAAATCACAAGAAAAATGGACCAAACTCATAGCGTAGGAGAAAGTGAATTATTTATAGAGTAGACTCTGATGACTTGTGAAATTCAAAATGTATGTGATCCAAGGCGTGAAAGGTGGATCTGGAGGATTGACGATGAAGAGGGATGAATGGGATAGAACATTGGTGAAGAATTGGTTGGAAGTAGTGAACCACACATGAGAGAAAAATGGGCAAAGGAGCGACGGTGTGTGAGAAGTGTGGAGCTAGTGGTTGGGCTAAGCAGTTGACCCAAATCAACAAACCTAGGCCGACAAATCAGGTTGCGCAAAGAATAAGATAAAATAGGGAAAAAGTCGAACAATAATAAATGGTTTAATACACCAATTTAAATTTGAAAATGATTTTAAATAATTAAATGGTGTAAATAAAAGGGATATTTACACCCATGACCCTGAGTAGTTCCGTAATTACCCCAAATACCCACAATAATCACAAATTACATGAGAAACCCCGAGTAATTACTCCGTCTTACATCCATAACCTTCCGTTAGTTTCAACCATTAACCCAACCATACAGTTAATCTAACCTAGCCATCGATCAATGGGTAAAATTAAATCAAAAGAGGAAAAATAAAGAATGACCCGTGGACTGGAGGGGATGGGTTTCGGATTGCAGACGCCGGGGGAAGCTTGCAGACAGTGAAGGGAAGGGGAGAGGGTCCGTGATTGCAGGTGCGATCGGGGAAGGGGGGTGGGTTTCGGGTTGCAGTTGGGGGGAGGGGGGCGAGCTTACAGGCAGTGGAGAGTCTGGGATTGGTGCGACCGTGGAAGGGGGGAGGGGGGGGGGGTTCGGGTTGCAGGGATTGTCACAACTGGGGAAAGCGGTGGGTTCGAGTTGCAGGCGCAGGGGAGGGTGGGCGAGCGGTGGGTCTGGGATTGGCATGACCCGGGAAGAGGGTGGGTTCGGGTTGCGAGGCTTGGCACGATCAGGGAAGGGGGGTGGTTCGGGTTGCAGGCACGGGGGGTGGGGGGGCGCAGCTCGCAGGCAGTGGAGAGTCCGAGTCTCCTTGCGGCGAGGCTCAGGGCAGGAACTAGGCGAGAGGAGGAGGGCCCGCATACGGTTGGAGCTGGGCGGAATGTCGAGCAGAGGCCGACAGGGAGAGGGCCTCGAGCAGGAGGGGCTTCCAAGAGGGAAACTAGGTGGGGGTGGGGCGTGGAGCTGGGCGTGAAGAGGTGGAGAGCTCGCATGAGCTTGGCACATGGGGCGGGGTGGGGTGGTGGTTGGTGATCGAGCAGGAGTGACAGGGAGGGGGTCTCGAGCGGGGGGAGGGGGCTAGGAGTAGGGTGGGGGGTCGGCAGGGAGGGGGTTTCGAGCGGGGGGAGGGGGCGAGGAGCTGGGTGGGGGGTCCGCAGGGAGGGGGTCTCGAGCGAGGGAGCGGGCGAGGAGCTAGGCGCGAGCCTCTTCGGAGCAGGAGGTGCTTCCAGGAGAAACTCGATGGGGGTGATGGAGAGGAGCTGGGCGACGGGGCTCAGGGCAGGACCTGGACACGTAGAGGAGGAGGGCTCTGATGCGGTGCTTCGACGAGGACCAGGAGATGAGCGTGGGGGTCCTTGGAGACGGGGGCGGGGAGCGGAGGCACGGGGCAGAGCTCACATGCAGGTGGAGGCGCGGGGCGGACGGGGCAGCTTGATGGGGACGAATGGGAGGGCCTGCGGTTTGCTAGGAGTTGTTTGATTTGCAAATGGCATCATATTATAAATATGATGTATTTAGAAGGGTAAAATGGTCAACATATAACATTTTCCGTCAAAGTTAACAGATTAGTAAGACGGAATTTGACACAGTGTTATGCCATGTAAAGGTTAACCATTATTCGGGATTCTGGATGTAATTCGTGATTATTGAGGGTATCTGGGGTAATTACGAAGTTACTCAGGGTTATGGTTGTAAATATCCCTAATTAAAATTGTTAAGGGTAAAATAAAGTTTGTTTAGCTTATTTTTAATTAATTAAAAAATGTATATAGAAGGGCTAAAAATATATAAAGGGTTATTTTATAGGTATGTATACATATATATACAAGGATTTAATTTTTAATTAAGTATTTATTCAAATACATACATAATTTAATATTGTATTTATTTATAATAATTTACAAGGGTTATAATGAAATTTTTATTTGATTTTAGAAATTTCTATTAGATTAAATAAATAGGTGTATGCATAGTATATATATAGTGATACCTAAACAATATATACATTATTTTATTTTTGTTGATTTTTGATTTTGTAATTTTTTTGTATTTTTATATAAATTAAGTACAATAACTACAATTAATTAAAAATACAATATTTACAAATATGCAAAAGAAAATAAATGTAAATATATATAAATAAATAATATACATAATGTACATAGGAATAATATACAATAATACAACAAATAGCCACATTTCACATCTTAACTCTTTTTTTTATAAAATTACCTCTATTTTAAAGATTATTTAATTTGAAGTACAATGAAGTGAGTTTGATAAATTTGCTGTGTTGGTGGATAAAATAATGACCTTAAAAGTTGAGTTTTGTGGCTTTTTAAGAGTGTTGTTATTTACACAATATACGCAGATTTTTTATGCAATTATTTTTTTATTTACAGAAGATTTTTATTCATAATTTTCAAGAAGAAAAAATTCTTATTTACAAAGAATTTGGTGTTAAAAAATAAGGAAAGGAATGTGTATTATAAACAATCATGTACAAATGATGAATATACAAGTGATAGACGATATTCATGAATTTTTGGTATTTTTAGGACTTATATCGCCCATGCTTTAATACTTGTTGATCAGGTCAAGTCTTGACCTTCTCTCGGGGTCAGAGTCAGCCTGTATCTATTACATGTACACAATCTTTGTTTTCTTTTCTACCTTTATTTCATTATTTATTTTTTGGTAAAAAGGTGAAAAATATATAATATTTATAGAAGTATTAGGTTTAGTAAAAGAATGGAATTATTGAATTTTATAGGTGTTTTATAAGGGACTTGAAGCTAAAATAAATGCATAAAGATTATGAAATGCATATTTATCATCCCCCTGTGCTTTATCTTTGTTATTCCATTAGAAAACACTTATGAGAATAATAAGTAACTAAAAGAAAAAGAAAAAGAATAAAAGAAAATTAAAGAACTTAGAACAATTATTGAGCATTAAACTTATCTTCATAAAATCAAAGTTTGGAGCTCTGTCAGACCTTCAGATTATTAGTATGGGTGGATCCTTAGTGCAAAACGAACTTGACACTCAACAACCTCTAGAAACCACATAACTCCTGCTCAAGTCTCCTAAATAGCTAGGTCAGAATAAATCAACCCATACGTAAACCCTTATGACTATGAATCTTTGTTGTACAATATAAGTGATATGTATCTCACCTCGGCTGAAGTGATAAAAGTTGCTCTTCTCCAACATGGTCATCCTAATTCCCCAATCCAATAACTCTTTCCCCAAGAAGCAGGGTATTCCCTCTTATGTTCAAGTACAACCAGGTCAAGAAGAGGAGGTAGAGAGAAGAATGGACGGTAACCAGTGTAGGTACCTATCCTTGGATGCTTGACTTGTAGAGCCAAGTCATCCAGCTGCAGGCTCATAAATATCTGACTTGGAAGATCAAGCTTGCTTATTTGACTATACAAATGTACACACTCAGGAGGGCATTTTATTTTCAATCTGGCCTGCCCACATTTTTGGAGTTTTTGATTTTTGCACATTTTTTAATATATACAAGGTGCGGCATGTACATAAGGACTTTTTCCTCTTGAGCCAGAAGACTATCCCTCCTTTAGTGCTTTTTTGCATCCCTCAACATTTTGTCTTTAGACCTCATTGCTACTGGATCGGGTTGGGGTGCAATGTCCATAAATCTATGACTACCGATGTTTCCGTTGGCTTTTGTCTCTTGTTGGCAAATTCATACCTCTACCACTTCAACTAAAGAGCAAGGTGGAATTTCAGGTATTTAAGATAGGCCAAAATCAACAAGAATCATGCATGGGCTCAAAAGTACTCTACTTAGGCAGTCCAGACGACATTGAACAAAGTATTGTGGTTCCAAAAGAATTAAGTCGATAGACCTGAAGAATCTCAATTCCATTTCCTATAAGTTTCCTCTGAAATTAAGAAGATTATGGTCCAACTAAGCACCATTCTTCGACTTTATTCCAGACTAGTTTAAGTGACAATATCATCACAAAACATTTTTTTGAAATTAAATAAAAGGAAAATCTTTTCGAAAAACTTTTCCAAAGATTTTTTGCATTTTATATGGATTTTAAACTTTTTCTAAAAAAAATGGTTAGTAAACTTCATATACAAAAGTATTCACACAAGGATTATGCAAATTTCATACAAGATTTTACAAGAAGATTTTATGTACAAGTTTTAGATACATGTTTTATTATAGAATTTTATATACAACAAAGAATTTTATTTATAGGAGGATAAGTGAGTAAGGATTTTATACACACGTATATTTTACGAATATCTATATACATTCCATAATTTATATGCCACGTGACAAAATAATTTTACAAACCTTATACAAAAGATTTTTCAAATTTTTCAAAACATTTTTCAAAGGTTTTTCAAAAAGTTTTATAAATATTTCTGCAAACTATTTTACAAACATTTTTGTAAGTCATTTTACAAATAATTTTACAAATAGGTTTTTGCAAACATTCTGCTTTGAAAAAATTTACAAACATTTTGTACACTATACTAAGTTTTGATATAGAAATAATTTTACAAACATTTTAAAAACAAAACATTTTTCCAAACAATTTTTAAAAGATTTATAAAAATAGTTTTACAAAAAAAAAATTACAAACAATATTTGCAACATTTTTCAAAAGATTTTTGCAAATATTTTACAAGCAATTTTTGCAAATATTTTTCAAAAGTATTTTTTGCAAATCATTTTAAAAATCAAATTTCGAAATCTTTTTTTTATACAAGAATAATAATAG
The DNA here is from genome assembly GCA_037367405.1 of Ottelia alismoides. NCBI lineage: Eukaryota > Viridiplantae > Streptophyta > Magnoliopsida > Alismatales > Hydrocharitaceae > Ottelia > Ottelia alismoides. The sequence continues at coordinate 223,649 of JAZKJV010008627.1, forward strand.
TCATATTATTAATACAAGTACAAGTTACGGTTAATGTATATATGCAATATATATGACACCCCCCATACTTACCTCGAACAATGTCCTCATAGTGACCAAAGATCTACAGAGGAAGACATAACTCGTGCTATGTATAAAAAAGTGAAAAGAATCATATACAACAACAACTCAAAGAAAAGATGGAAAGATCAGAAGTTGGTGATCCTCCTATACTTAGAATCAAATAATCATAAGTATGGAATACTGTATAGATGGGGAAAATCGAGGAAAATAATGAACACACTCAACGACTCTACTCGTACTTTCCTATACTTAGGGTAAAACATACCTAAGCATAGAAAAAGATTATCAACCAATTCAAGGACTAGTGAAAGAACAGAAGAAATAAAAACACGAAAGAAACAGAATTATCAACATCACTATCCCAATACTTATGGTAAGGGATTCCTAAGTATAAGCAACAACAAGAGCGATGAAAAAGAATGATAATGGAACAACTAAAATCATTCACCCCCCTATACTTAGGATAGAGTACATCCTAAGTATAGCATATACACATGAAAGAGAGATGAACGATAAAAACAGAAGAATAAGTAAGAATAAAAAGAAAGGGTATATACAAGAGAAAATCAACTCATATATCAGACGCGGAAGATATCAAAAAGTCTTTGTCTAATACCATATATATAGAATCAACCACGGACAGGAATGTACCATGATCGAGATATGGCTTCAGCAACTGTCCGTTCACAACAAATTGTTGTGCATCAGATGACAACCCATATATGACAATACTACCATTGTCACACACAACACTCAGAATGAACATTCCTGACCATTTGCTTTTCAATTTTCCTGGAAACAACTTCAATTTAGCACCAAACAACCAAACTTTTTATCATGGGAGAAAGTCTTCCTTCTAATGTGTCTATCATGCAAATGCTTGGCCTTCTCCTTATACATGAGTGAATTGTCATATGCAAAATCTCGGAATTTCAGCAATCTATTCAGATCCAACTTCCTACTATGTTCTGCCTTCTCATAGTCCAAATTACATACACAGAGTGCTCATAATGCTTTGTGAATTAATTCGATTGGCAGGTGATAAGGCATTCCATACACAAATTTGTAGGGAGATATACAAAATGGAGACTTGTACGCCATCTGATATGCCTTATAACTGAGTCAAGCATATGGGACCAGTTCATCCTATCTGGATGTACAAGTTTTTGCAATATCATCTTGATCTCCTTATTTTAAATCTCAGCTAGGCCATTAGTCTGTGGGTTGTAAGGAGACGTGACTCTATGCTCTATGGCATACTCCTTCACAAGCTTCTTGACTTCTCAATTATTGAAATGGCTTCCCCCATCATAAATGAGTATTTTAGAAATCAAGAACCACATAATAATAGGGTCAGTAGCTCGGGTGTGGATAGCCTCCGCCCAACGACTAACATAATCCACGATAAACAGGATGCACTGAAATCATTGACTAACAGGAAATGGGCCCATGAATTTTAAGCTCCAAGCATCAAAAACATATGAAATCTGTATATATCTTAGGGGCATGGTTTGTTTGGAACCAATGGTTCCTCCCATTTTTCGACAGTCAATACAACCTCCAACATATTCTATAACATACTTAAATAAAGTTAGCCACCATCGGCTGCTTTGTAAAATCTTTGTTTCAATGCGCTTACTTGAATGATGCCCACCATACTCTAATTTGTGATAGTTCTCAAGTATGCTAGTGTCGTCCTCTTGAGGAATACACCTTCTCCAGATACAATCCACACCCTCACAAAACAAGTACGGATCTTCCCACTAGTAAAAATGTTTCTCAGACATGAATCTATCTACCTTGTGATTCCACCAATCTTGTTGAACTTTCTTGGAGACAAGATAGTTCACAATATCCACGTACCATGGAAGTGAGTCAACAGACAAAATGGCCTCATGCGGGAAGGTCTTTGAAATAAGAAGTATGTTTTGCTCAAAAATCTCTGCATCTGTAATGCGGGAAAGGTGATCTGCCACAACATTTTTAACTCTAGGTGAATCTCCAAATCAAACTCTAGGATAAAAAGGATCCTTCTTTTCCTATAAGTATCGTATGGCAGTGATAACGGGTATTCTGCGAGGGTCAAAATTTAGTGTCGCTGAAGCGACCGCTCACAAAACACCAGTTGATCAGCAATTAACTCACATTAAAGAATAAATCAATTAAGTCTTAAAACCGTGAATTAACATTTAACTCTACCACAAAATGCATAGTGTATAAGCATGTAGAGGTCGAACCACAGAGATCAATAAAATTGGGTAGCCCACCTTGTTCAAATACATCAGGGTCATCCTCGTATGAATCCTAATTATGTGGGTAATTAATATTATTATATTATTTTTTTTATTTTTATTTTTTTTTAATTTTGTATTTTGATTTTTCATTTTCTGATTTTATACTTTCTTTTTATATTTTATATATATATTTTTTGTTTTTATAAATAGGATAGGATAAATAGATAATATAAGAAAAGGGTGAGAACATATTTATAGAAATATGCAAAAATATTAAAAAAGTAGGAAATAAAATATTTTTGGCCTTTTTATAATTTTTTACTGTTTTTGTTATTTTTGGGTATTTTTCCAAATATTTATGGCATTTTTAAATGGCAAAATAAAGGAAAACAATGAATAAATTACTGGCTGAAATTAAAATGGGAATGAAAAATACCAAACAATATCAAAATTTTCCCAAATTAATTTAAAAATAAAGATAATAAAATAGGGAACCTACAGAACTTGAGTCTCTATTTTTGATTTTTCTACTATTTTTTAGATTTTTTTGAAGCTTTTAGGTATTTTCTAATTTTTAAGGTTTTGGTTTTGAATTTTTTAGTGATTTTTGGACTGACACTAGGATACAATAAAATAGACAGTAGGTAATTTTTTGTGATTTTTCAAGGTGTTTTATCATTTTTTTGTATTTTCAAAAAATAGACAGTCTCTAAAATGCATGTTTTTGATTTTTAATAAATATTAAAAAAGCAACAAAAAATGCAATGCAAAAATATGGCATGAATGCACAACTAAACAGGAGCTTACATTAAATTTTAAGGAATTGTTGGGGTTTTATAAATGCATGGAATAAATAGACAAAGCTACAAATATACAAGGCCTTGCATTTTTGCAAATAAAATAAATCCCAGGGGGCACTGTGCAAAAATACCTATAGAAATAAATATTAATTTTAATTTTTGGAACTAAATTACAATTTACAAAAATCGCAAGGGTTTACATGCAATTTTCACGTGCCTCACGTGGGACTGTACGTGAGGCGCGGGAGGACCTATTTGTAATTCTATAAAGTTCAAGGTTCCTTCTGCAAAAATTACAACTTTATTTACACTTGCTATTTTATTTACAATATTAAAAATTAAATACAAAAATGTGAGGGTCATATGTGAAATTTACCACTTAATGTGGGCGCGGACGGACGGCGGAGGTGATTTCACTTGCCACGCGTCGCACGTCCGACGGCTGGTACCGGTTTACAGATGAAGGCTTCTGATTAGATCTGCCTCGTGATCGGACGGTGATGGTTGGGCTTCTTCCGACGACTCTCGTTCAATCTGGGGCGCTCCTCCTGATCGGACGGCGATGAAGGTGTCTGGAAGATCACGGGAAGAACTCGCACTAGGTGAGCTTCGATCTAGAACCATGGGCTCCTCCAAGATTCCCCCTCACGTCTGAGATGTTCTGATCGTAGCTGGAGGCATCCCGCATCTTCCGGTGGTCTTGGCATGGCTCCTGGAGGTCAAAGGAGCCCAGGCGAGGTCGATGAAGGTCGGGACCTCCAGGAGCCTCTTCCTGGATCGAATCGAGTCCAAAGGGCCTCGTTGCTTCGTGTAACCTGCATAGGAAGAACCAAGGGAATGAGGGCTATGTCCTCGACCCTGGGTTTTGAAGCTTGGGTACAAGATGGGGTGCGGCAAAGGAGCTACGACGATAGGTGGAGGTGGAGCTCCGATTCGCAAGGACTCGGGGTCCTTGGTTGAACAAATATGGTCGAAAGATGGAGAAAATGATAGGGAACGAAGTGAGATGAAAATGACGATCGGAACAGTGGGTATCACGGTGAAGAAGTCACCGGAGCGGAGCCCCGACGAACTTCGATTTAGCTATTTTATGCTACTCTACTGATCTAGAAGCTAAACTAAGAACGGGAATGAAATACTGGAACTAAAATCTACCTAAAAGAAAGAAAGAACAGCTCTAATACCTGGGGGCCTCCAGGGAGAAGGACGGACGCCGGAGCTCCGCCGCGACAAAATTTACCCCTCCTCCGGCCGATTCACGTTACTGAAGTGCTCCTCCTGTCACAAGGAACCTCCCAGGAACAGAATCAAGGCTTTTGGGTGGATGGAAATTGGCCAAATTTGTGGAGGAGTCGAGGGCTCTTATTTATACACATTTAGGCGACCTACTTGGCCTGCATATTCCGGCGAGTACAATGATCATTTCCTCGATCCAACAAGCATGTGTGATAGATGGATGGTCCCTCTATAGATCTCGTGAAGGCAACGAGCGAAAATAAGGGACGAGACGCCCAGGAAAAATGGCGCAAGTTATGAAAAAGCATGGTTCATAGGCGTCAGGTCCCGAGGGACAGTTGACCAGAGGTCAGCGAGGGCTGGCTCCTCATTGGTCCACGTAGGCCGCTAACGGACAAAATAGGCCCCTTTATTCTGAAATGAATTATTTAGCATAATAAATGATTTTATTACTTTTGCTTATAAAATAAAAAATGTTCCTAAAATAATGAAGCATTTATTAATGATTTTTATTTATTTTGTTAGATGTATTTTATTACGCTTTGATTTTTAAAAGTGTATGTATAAAGGTATTTACAAGTATTTACATTTTTTATTTTGTTTATTTCATTTTATTAATTTATTGAAGTATTTTATTTATTTATAACTTATTTTTGTAAGTATAAATATATTTTTGTTTAATTTTTACGAGTTTATTTACATATTTAAATAAATAGGTGTATGTGGTACGTAGGTATTTTAATAGGTATTTTACCTATATTTTTTATATCTTTTATTTATTTAATGGATTTTATTGGGTTTATTTTGAATTTGTATTTTTAATAAATTATATGTAATATGTACATTATTATAAAAATAAAGATGAATAAAGAATAACATACTGAAATCCCCTTTTATTTTATATATCCTTACAACATAGGTATTTTGCCTATGTGTGCATAAGCTTATTTTATTCCACAAATTCTTTTTGAGTTTTATTCTAATTTCAATATGTATGTGTAATATATATATTATTTACAAGATTCTAAAATTATCAATTTATAGAAATAATAAATAATGAATAGAATGAATATTTTAATATGTACTATATACAATGAGGGCCAAAAACCTAACATTCACATATGAACTCAAAAATTATGAAACCAATTTTATTAAATAGTTCTTGGAAATTAAAGGTTATTTTGGGTGATTTTGAGTTTTCATTTGCAAGATATGGATCTGTGAAGTTGAGATTCTGGCTTTTTATTCTGTGTATAAAATGTACACTGTGTATCATTTTTGTACAAACTCAATTTTATAATTCTATTCACATTATTATCTACAACTTTCATGTACAAAGTTTCTCTATTTGATGAATGATTAATTATATACAAAATAGGTGTCAAAAATGCTTAAATAGATGAATAAATAAATGAGGTATTTATTGTACTCTTGGCCCTTATCTCCCCCTACTTTATTCCTTGTCGACCAATTCCATGCTGGCCTTGGTCTCGGGGTTCGGGTCATAAAATATTTGCAATACTTTATTCCTTTTTCTTTTCTTCTCTTTATTCTATATTTTTGGCATTAAAAACCTTATTCTATGTACAATTAGTACAATAAATAATGAATGCTATTATGGATAAATTGATGTTATTTACCTGCATTTGTCGGGGTTTTTAAGGCCAAAATGATAGAATAAATGTGATGAAATGGAGATTCATCACCCCCCTATACTTGCCTTTGCTAGTCCCTAGCAAATACTTATGCAATAAGTTCAAAAAGAATAAAGAATCAGAAGAAAAGAAAAAAGAGAATGGAAGAAGGATAGAGTGAATAGGGTTTCTTTCAGTGCAATATATGTCCTTACAAAATCAAATTTGGAGCTTCTGCTAGTCCTCAGGTGTGGATGTGTGTAGAATCTAGTCGGGAACCAGCTTTAGAACACAACAGCCTTCGAGATTCACAGAACTTGGTTCAACCCACCTAAATAGCCTTGTCAGAAGTGGTCTACATCATACGCAAACCCTTATAATTATGAAGCTGACTTGTACAGTGTAAGTGATAGTGGCTCTCCCCAGCTGAAATGACAAAGGGACTGACTTCTCCAGAATGACAACCCAATGATTCCCCAATCCAACAGATCTTTCCTCGAGGAGCGGGGTATTCCCTTCTATGTTCAAGTGGCAACCAGCTCAAGAGGAGGGGGTGAAGAGAAGAATGGACGGTAGCCAATATAGCTACCTATCCTAGGATGCAAGACCAGTGTAGTCAAGTCATCCAGCTGCAGGCTCACATATTTGACTTTGGAACTCAAGCTTGCTTATTGGCTTTACAACATATGTACATACTTTGCAGGCATTTTATTTTTTTACAGGCCTGACCATTTTTTTATACTATTCACAACAGCATTTACATATGGAGTTTTTCCTCTTGAGTCAGTAGACTATCCCTCTTTTGAAGCTTTATTGCAACCCACACTCTCCTGTCGTTAGACCTCATGGCTACTAGACCAGGTTGGGGTGTACTTCCCTCCCTAGACGAGGAAGAGTGTTTCCACACGTGTGCGTCTCAGACTGGCAAATCCAACCCCCCCACCACTTCAACTGAGTTGAGCCAAGTGAAAGGTGCAAGTGTCCAAGTTAGGTCACGGTCGACAAGAGTCATGCGTGTGTCTCGAAAAGCTCTAGTTAGTCAGTTGAGGTGACTTGAACCCAGCCCTGATTTCTCAAAGAATTAAGTATGCATAGACCTGAAGTACCTTAAACCTAGTTCCCATAAGGTTCCAGTGCAGTTAGGTGCGGTAAGGTCCAACCAAGCTTCAATTTTAGACTTTATTGGACTGATTAAATCATTAAGCTCACTCAAAAAGAATATGAATGGTATGCTCATGCTATGCACAATGAATGATGCATTTTTTCACAAAGAATTTACAAAAATCAAACAAAGAATTTCTGCAGATAAAAAGCTATACAAAAAGTACATACAATTATTTACACAGGCGTGCTGCTTTATTTACAAAATTTATAGATTTTTAAAGACTTTACAGGTTTTAATGAAGTAATTTATTCAGGTTATCTTTTTATACATAAAGAATTTTATGCATTTTATTTACGATTTACATGTATTTGTAATGATGCTTTTATTTCTCAGATTTATTTTGAAAAGAATTTTTGCAAACTATAGTACACGATAATTTTTGCAAGCATTTACACACATTTGAAAACTATTTTTGCAAAAAAATTTCACACTATATACATTTTCCACAATAGTTTTGACAAACATTTTTCAAAACATTTGCACATAGGTTTTTCAAATCCTTTATTCTACACAAAGAAAAAGTTTTTCAAACCAAGCAATTTTACACAGGTTGAATACTGTTCACAGCAAGTTTTCCAAACAGTTCACACTATTTTTCAAATCATACTGTAAAGGTATTTAACCTGATATATTAATCAGTATGTATAAAAAAAAACTGTATTTTATGTACAACATGGTTTAGGCTCTTATAAGTTTTATTGGAATTATTGCTTATTTTTGCATGAGAGATTTTTGTGCAGACTCCTCAGACTTACTCGAGAATCATTTTCAAAAAAAACTTTGAAGACTATAGTCCAAAATAATTTTACAAACATGTACACGTATTTGAAAATGATTTTACAAAGGTTTTTCACACAGAATGAATAGATTATTCAAAATAATTCGACAACCAAATTTTTCAATCATTTGCATACTAATTTTCACACATTTTTATTTCACTCAAAGAAAATAAATTTTACAACCGAAACTTATTTACAAAGGTTGAATACTTGTACACAATATTTTTCATGCAATTTTTCACAAGATTTTCTCAAAGAGACATTCTGCACAAACGTTTTTCCTGATTTATTAATCAGTATAAGTACAAAGAGTCTGAGGAGCTCACAATCATCTTTCATTATTATAGAACTACTTTTTACATTACTTTTTAGCTTGAAGTAATGTTTTATTTTCCAGTATGAGTTATGGCTTATAGTATATACACGGTATATACGACCCCCCTATATTTAGCTTGAGCTATGTCCTCATAGGTCGAAGAGAAAAGAGAAGACATAACTCGTACTGAGTATAGACAAGTCGAAAGAATATATATGACTAGGAAATGAACGAATGAGAAGTTGACCGTCCCCCCTATACTTAGGATCAAGTAATCCTAAGTATAGTAGACTGTACACAAAGCGGGGAGGGTCAAGGGTGGGAATACACAGATCGTGCTCAGATTGTCTCCCCCTATACTTAGGGTAAGATACTCCTAAGTATAGACAAGAAGAGGCGACAATGGAGAAGATCAGAGGCTAAAAGAATTCAAGGTGCATACCCCCTATACTTAGGACAAAGTGCGTCCTAAGTATAGAAGACTGACAACAAGGGGCAACACTTCTTGATAGAAAAACGAAGATAGAAGAGAAAAGAAGAAAAGAAAAAAATTAGATAAATAGTTTTTAAGGTGCAACATCTGAATCTTCTGATGTTGCCGATGTTGTGGATATATCATCATGGTGCGCGAGCTGAATGGAGTCGACAACGGTCAAGAATGTATCTGGTTCTAGGTAAGGCTTCAGGAGTTGACCGTTGACGTCGAATGGCTGTGCGTCAGGAGACAATTCTGATATAGCAATACTTCCATTATCACAGACTTCACAAACTCGGAATGGGCCTGTCCACTTACTCTTTAATTTGCCCGGGAAGATCCACAACTTTGAATCAAATAACCACACCTTCTGTCCAACATCAAAGGTCTTTCGTCTGATGTGCCGGTCATGCCAGTGTTTCACCTTCTCCTTGTACATCAATGTGTTATCGTATGCATAGTTTCGGAATTCCAAGAGTCTGTTCAGATCATCCTTTCTTTTCTGACCACTTTTTCCTGAGTCTAAATTGCACCTGTTAATTGCCCATAAAGACTTGTGAATTAATTCAACGGGCAGATGGCATGGCTTCCCGTATACAAGACGATAGGGTGACATGGCCAAGGGAGACTTGTAGGCAGTTCTGTAAGCCCATAGGACCGAGTCCAAGAGTTGGGACCAGTCTTTTCTGTTTGGCCTGACAAGTTTCTGCAGGATAGTCTTGATGTCTCTGTTTTATAATTCTGCCATGCCATTGGTCTGAGGATGGTAAGGAGACACGACACGATGATCGATGCCGTACTCCTTCATTAATTTCTTGACCTCTTTGTTAATAAAATGGCTACCCTCGTCTGATATGAGAATTTTCGGTATCCCGAACCACGAAATGGTGTTCTTCTTCAAGAACTGACACACTGTTCGGTTGTCGGCGGCTCCAGCGGGAATAGCTTCAACCCAACGACTCACATAATCGACGGCAAGAAGGATGTGCTCAAAACCTTGACTGTTAGGGAAGGGTCCCATGAAATCAATGTCCCATGCATCGAAAACATCTGCTATCTGAATGATTTTCAGGGGCATCGATTCATTTGCAGTGAGTGTACCCTTTAATCTCTGACAGTCAATGCATCGTTTGATAAATTCTGTTGCATCCTTAAATAATGTGGGCCACCAGAAGCCACACTGAAGTACTTTTGTTGTCGTACAGTCTCCAGAGTGGTGTCCACCAGATTCGAGCGAGTGATAATGCTCGAGGACACTGTAATGCTCCTCCTGAGGAATGCACCTGCGCCAAATGCAATCCTCCCCTTCCCTGAATAAAAGGGGATCCTCCCAATGATAGAACCGGATGGTCGACATAAATTTATTCTTTTGATTCTTCGTCCAATCCTATGGTGTTACCCCCGAGGCGAGGTAATTCACTATATTAGCATACCAAGGAAGGGAATCCACTGCTAAGATTGATTCGCCAAGATAGGTTTCTGTAATGGGTGTACTGTTCATAGGAGGCTCATGCTGCTCAATTCTAGAGAGATGGTCTGCTACCACATTCTGAACTCCAGGCTTGTCTTTGATTTCCAAATCAAATTCCTGGAGGAGAAGAATTTATCGAATCAGTCTTGGCTTGGCATTCTTCTTCTGCTGGAGGTACCGGATAGCAGAGTGGTCTATAAAAATGGTGACTTTCGATCCAAGCAAATAGGATCTGAACTTCTCAAGGGTGAAAACCACGGCCATCCATTCTTTCTCTATTACTATGTAATTTCTTTGCGCCTCATCTAATGTTTTGCTGGCGTAGTGAATGGCATAGGGCGCTTTCTCTTTCCTCTGTCCCAGAACAGCCCCGACTGCAAAGTCTGACACATCGGTCATAATCTCAAAGGGAAGAGACCAGTCCGGCGGCTGTAGGACTAGAGCCATAGTGATAAGTTCCTTCAGCTGATTGAAAGCAAGGAGAACATGTTAATCTACGTTGAACTCAGTTTCCTTGCATAGCAGTTCTGTCAAAGGTTGGGCAATGCGGCTAACGTCCTTGATGAATCATCTGTAAAATCCCACATGCCCCAGGAATGACCTTACATTTTTCACTGACTGAGGTGGCTCTAGATTGGCAATAACATCCACCTTTGCCGGGTCAACTTCCATGCCACGTTTGGAAACGACGTGGCCCAGTACAATGCCTTCAGTGACTATGAAGTGGCTCTTTTCCCATGAAAGTACCAAATTGACTTCGCTGCATTTCTGAAGCACTCGGTCCAGGTGCTCAAGACAAGAGTCAAAACTATCACCATAGACAGAGAAGTCGTCCATGAACACCTCGAGAAAACTGCCTACCATCTCAGCGAAGACTGCTAGCATGCATCTTTGGAATGTTGCAGGTGCATTACATAACCCAAAGGGCAGTCTCTTGAAGGCATAGGTGCCGAACGGGCAAGTGAAGGTAGTGTTTCTTGATCTTCAGGAGCGATTGCCACTTGGTTGTACCCGGAGTACCCATCCAAAAAGCAGAAGAACTCCTTGCCTGCTAGTCTTTCCAGAACTTATTCAATGAATGGCAAGGGGAAGTGGTCCTTCTTAGTTGCTGCATTAAGACGGCGGTAGTCAACACACACCCGCCAAGATGTTTGTACCCGAGTGGATATTTCCTTTCCTTTGTCATTGGTAACCATGGTAAGCTCGGATTTCTTTGGAACGACATGCAGTGGGCTTACCCATTTTGAATCAGAGATGGGGTAAATGAAGCCTGCTTCACACCATTTCGTTATCTCTTTCATGACGACGTCCCGGAGGTTTGGGTTCAACCTTCTTTGGAATTCGCAGGACGGCTTGGCATCTTCTTCCAGATAGATGTGATGCGAACACAAAGCTGGATTTATCCCTCGGAGATCTGATATGCACCAACCAAGTGCCTTGCGGTTCTTTTCTAGAATCTAGAGAAGACGAGATTCCTGATCCAGGTTCAGCCTGCTGCTGATGATGACCGGATACATGTATTCTTCACCCGCAAGGAAAGCATACTTCAGGCCTGCAGGAAGTGGCTTGAGTTCTGGTTTTGACTTGTCCAACTTGTTGGTTACTTCAGACACTCTGCGGGTGGTAGGATGTATTTCTTTGATGGAGCTACCATCCTCAGCATTCTGTTGAGATCCTAGTGAAGTGCCGAACGATTTTGCGCTAGGCTCATTGTGTTCGATATGGAGTGAATTTTCTGGCTCAAAGAGAAGTGCCTGCATCTGAGAATCTGTCTCCCAAGAATTATCAGAGCATAAGGTAACTGTACTTTCCAAGTCCTCCTCGAGAGTGTGGATTTTTCGGGTCCATGAATCATTCCATGACAGGGATGAGTCTCTGATCTCTGCAATAAAGTCACAGTCTGCTTCTGATGCTGCATGGCTCTCATCAGTCGTGGTGTTCAACTCTCTGATCATGTTTATTGTGATCTTCTTGTTGTTCGAGTTAAAAGTAATCAACCACGGCACTTGAGGTACGCAGGAACGGTCGGCCAAGGATGATAGGGGTCTGGAGCAGAGGTGCTGGTGAGTACATATCAAGGACTACAAAATCAGCCAGAAATTACATCTCCTGTGCCTTAACTACAATGTCTTCCAACAACCCCGGGGCCGCTTGATGGATCGGTCAGCGAACTGAAGGATCATTCGTGTCTGCTTGAGCGGACCCAGTCCAAATTCTTACATTATTGATGATGGAAAAAGGTTGATGGAAGACCCACTATCGAGGAGAGTACTCTCGAAAACTTGATCGAAAATCTCACAACTGATAAGAGGTGCTCCTATGTGTTGTTTCTTCTGTGGGAGATTGCTGACAGCTGCAACAGTGGCCATGGAGAGCACGTGCTTTTATACATCTTTGCGTCTGTTCTCCTGTGTTGGGCGACGCTTACTTGTACACGCTTCTTTCAGTCCTTTCTTGATAGCTGGCATGTACTCCACTGCCTTCAGTGTGGGCATCTCAACATTTAGATTGTCTAGTATTTCCACAAATCCAGGATCAGACAAAGCACTTTTTCTTTTTGCAATTTTTTTGGATTTTTTTATTGGATGAGGGAAAGGAATATGTACATCTCTAGCAGGAAAAACAGAGTTCTTATTTACATCAAAACCATTGCCCATAGAATGTTGTACATCCAAATTACAAAAAGGAGTACAAACTGTATCCTAACATGCTGGTACTGAGGGGCGAGCAAAAAATATAGCGTCTGCTTCGTCGGCTGGCGAGGGATCGGCTGCTGCTGGTGGCTCCTCCAAGGCTGTCCCGGCTTCGCTTCGGCTGCAAACTTCTTTTTGTTGTTTTTGATTTTGCTGATTTTTTTGTATTTTTAGCTGGGGATGCTGGCACTGCACGACGGAAGGAATGGCTTCTCCTTCTTCTTCCTCCTCACTCGCCCCTGTAGTTGGCACGACTGATGCGGAAGATGACGATCCACTTGTTTCTTTATTTACCCCATTCTTGGTAGCAGGAGAAGGCAGGCCCTGCCGCTCCTGAGAGTAACAGCATTAGAATAAATAGTAATATCATTTTCAAACACGGATAGGACATCACATTCTACCTGCTCTTTCTTTTTGAAGTTATTGGGGTTGGCCTCGACCTGAGCTGGGATAGTGGTTCTGGTGGCGGTCAGGTCGTCGAGCCTCTTGGTCATATCCGCTAGCCCTTTGACGAGTTGGGCCAGACAATCCATGGTTGGGTTCACAGGGGGTACCTCAGTGGGTTCATCATGCAGACCACACGGTTGTTGTACGTGTGGGTGCTGAGGTTGTTACTGGTGGTGCTGGGGTGGTGCAGGAAGTTGAAGCTGTTGATAAGAGGGGGGAGGATACTGCTGATACTGCTGAAATGGAGCAGCCGCATACTGATGAAACGGCTGTGGGTGGCGGTATTGCGGCTTCTGGTATGGCTGATTCTACCTCCATTGATTTGCATACTGTGGGAGGCTGATGATACTGTTGCGGTGGTTGAGAGGACTGTCCAAAACGACCACCCTGAGGTTGGTGGTATTGCCGGTTGGCAAGTGGCTGACCCTAAGGTTGTCCCATAGGACGGGTCGGATGTGCTTCGTTACTCCATACCCCGTTCACTTTCTGAATCAGGGGTGGTTGTGAGAAGACTGTATCGTATCCTGAAATAAACTCTGGCTGGTACACAACCATCTGCTGCTATGGCTGGCCCTGGTCAGGTGCCTGCACGTAGTACAGGTGCTGGACTGCCGGTGGCTGCTGGCTCGGCTAAGGCTGATGCTGCGGTTGCTGCTCGTCCTTCTTCTCAGCTGGAGCTTTTGATGGTGCTGCCGACTGAATAAAGTTGATGGTGCCCACCAACAGTTCAATTTGCTTGGTGATCTGATCAAGCTTGTCTAAATTCTGAGTCCTCTTTTCGATCACAGCAAGTTTTTCAAGGTCATGTGATCGCTACTCAATGATATCGACTTTCGAGAGATGACCCCCGATGATACTCAGGTTAGAGCTCTCATCTCTCTCCGCCTCACGGGACGCTGCCATGTGTACTTGTTTCTGGAGGATCTGGGGCTGCTTCTGATATGCTTTGGATGAAGAAAGGGCAGCCTCTCCTTCTGCCATTTCTTCGAATATCAGCCAGACCACGTCTTCATCCTTGTTGAAGTGCGAACCCCCACATGCTACGTCAACGAGCCTTTGGCTCTCGATGTTCAGTCCCCCAAAGAAGTGTTGGACCAAACTGGTCTTCGGAATCTCATGATGGGAACATTTCTCCTACAGATCGGTGAATCTCTCCCATGCTTCGTGTACGCACTCATGAGCTCCTTGGGAGAAATTGCTGATTCGGGCTCGCATCTGGTTGAGCCGACCGAGAGGGTAAAACTTATGCAGGAAAGCTGACTTCAGCTCCTCCCAGGTCGTCACAATCTTCCCCAGATGGTTGACCCAATAGAGGGCCTTGTCCTGTAAGCTGAAGGGGAACGCCATCATCTTGACAATGTCCAAAGGGACATTGGGATAGTGAGTGGTGCGTCAAATGCGTGAGAACTGCTGCAGGTAAATGTACGGCTCTTCACTGGTGTTTCCATGGAATGATGGAAGAAGAGCAAGGAACTGGGGTTTCAGCTCAAAGTGAGCATGTACCGGTGGAATGAGGATCCACTCGGTCATCTGGTTGTCTCGAGGATTGTACGTCTCTTTTAGTGTAGGCTTGGGGGGTGGTAATTCAGGTTCTTCATCATCAGGTGGACCACCACCTCCACCTCCGCCTCCTCCTCTGCCTCTGCTTCCTCCTCCCTCGTCTCGGTTCATCACATCGTTCAAAATATCCTGAAAAGCTGTCTGCGCCAGGGCTTGCTCTGTCAGGTGCTGTTGGATGGCTTGGATAGAGCCAGCAGTTGTGCATTAACCTGATTCTGATCTGGCAACTATCCTTCTGGTTGGGGTGGCTGCTTACCCTTGCCCTTTCCTTGAGGAGCCATATCAGGGTCTGAATCTGACGAAATGAATTACAAAGTGGACTCCAGGGCTCGATTTGTCTTCTATCTACAGAATGAGAGAGTCCTGATCAGACCACTTGCAATATTGTACAACGGTCATGATGAAGCTGGAATTCAGGTCAACCCCAACATGTTGTGAATTGGAAAAATGTGGACGGTAATCGACTCCCGTTCACAACTGCGAAAGTGGGACAAAAGTGATCCCGGCTTATTAGGTGGTCGACAGAAAGGTAGAAGACGAGGAGTCTAGAGATCGATCCCCAAGGTCTGGATCGGGTTCTCGGGAATTGCCTCGAATTTATTGGCGGAGTTGAGTCTATGGAATCGATGTGGGTGTCGACGGAGTACCGACAGAAACCATCCACGGATCAACTTCGTGAAGCACAAAAGAGGATTGGATGTTGGAAGAAGGATACGATGGTCAACGAGGAATGAAAAGGAGTGCAAAATAGTAGAAAGGCTCGGCTGAGCGGGGTGGTCAAAGGAGAATGACACAACAAAATTTGCGCAAAGGCGCGGGACCCGATCTTTTAACCTTAATCTAGATCCATACAAACGCAATACAAAATTGGGTTCACCAACATACGCCATGTGAAGCCGTAAAGGTTCGGCTATTTATTATCTTTTCAGTTTTAGCGTTGTCATTTCAGGAAAATCTTTTAACAAGTCCTTAGCACGCTAACCCTATAGGAGAGAGAGTATTGCCAGAAGAGAATCCCATACTTGTCCTCCTCCTTTGTAACCTGTAGTCTGTACTTTTTAAGGTCCTTGTAACCCTTCCTGGATTCCTACTCAGCCAAAGAAAAAGAGAGAGGAAGCCGATAGGCGAAACCAATACTTTGGTTCTTGCTCGCAACAGAATCACCCGTAAGCGTGCAAGAACCTACTCGGACGCAAACCGATGTGACAGACACCCCCGTGAAGGTGTGTCCTATGATCAGTACTTCAGACCTTGTCGATGTTCCACACAAGGCGGGAACACCATCGCTGACAAGGCCCTACTCGGTCACGTACGATAGAAGCGCCATTACTTCGGAGATCCAGGCGATACACAAGGTAGTTGCAGACTGAGATTTTGGCTCTATTCCATATGGGACGTGCCTTGCTCATGGGAGTAGGGTTTTGGTCCCCCTCCAAAGGTACCTGAAAACAATGAGGGCTTTATGAACCCGGTACAATGATAGTCGATTACGGATTTTAATTAAGGTCAAAGTTTATTTAGCAGTCCCCTTGTTTTAGCTTTTTGATTTTCACTCTTTTTTTTTAGTCTGTTTTCATACCAGCGCCTAACGTTTTGTAGATTTTCATTTAAGTCTTAGGTGCTCAAAATCAGAGGGAGATAGCGGAAAAGCCGTGCAAGTGGATCCATGATGGAAGTCTCACCATTGAACCGAATGATGCATGCTGAGTTAAAAGACTTATAGTGCATCCCAGCTCTCGCCATGCGGTATGCAAAACAGAATTTTTAAACCTATCTACATGGCGGTATGCAAGCGACAAAATCGTCCTAAACATTAGCTGCTATTAGCGTGAAGAACCACAAGTTGGTTACCGCCCTTCAACCCAGGAGTTCGGTCTAGGCTCACCCCTCCTCCTCTCGACACAACGAGTTCAAGAGAAGCGCTTGGCAGAGAGAGCTCGCGTCACGTTGGCTTCAAGGTGATGATGCGATTGTTTAGAGTTTGATCTAAGTCCAAAATCGTACTATAGGTGCATGCAAGGTTGTTAGGGTGTTTGGACCTAGTCTACTCGATCAAGCAAGCCTATGTCTAGGGGCTCCATGCACAAAAACAAAGTAAAATAAAGGCGGAAAACT
Source organism: Ottelia alismoides (assembly GCA_037367405.1). Lineage (NCBI taxonomy): Eukaryota > Viridiplantae > Streptophyta > Magnoliopsida > Alismatales > Hydrocharitaceae > Ottelia > Ottelia alismoides. The sequence goes on from JAZKJV010008627.1 coordinate 240,637, forward strand.
CAAAATAGCGGAAAACAAAGAAAATAAAGCAGAAAAACACGAGAAAGCCGCGACGAGGCCCTCAGTTGAACAGACACCCGGGCACTGGACCTCGTTGTGAAGAGTAGAGTCCAAATTATGTTACATGCCAAAATTTCTCTCTCTCACAATAAATTACAAAAATAATCCTAATTTCTTGAGGCACATCTAATTCCCATCTCCTTGCATCCTTGGTGCTCTCTCCAGCTGGTCGTGAAGTGAAGACCAACCTCCTCCTAGCTCGGTTGCCTTGTCTCCCTAAGAAACCATCCTCGCGTGGCGGGCCCTCGCAACAAAGTCACAAGGAGATTGAATTAGTATAAGCTCAATCAAGGAAATAAAGCAGGAAGGAATTAATCGCAACAAATAAATAAAACATGTATGGTAATCAATTGCAAAGAAATAGCTGCTCACAAAATCAATGATAAATAAATTTCCAAACAAGAATGACAAAATGTGATAGGCTACGCTCATTGCTCCTCGGCAATGGCGCCATCTGATAATGGGCATTCTGCGAGGGTCAAAATGTAGTGTCGCTGAAGCGACCGCTCACAAAACACAAGTTGATCAGCAATTAACCCACATTAAAGAAAAAATCAATTAAGTCACAAAACCGTGAATTAACATTTAACTCTACCACAAAATGCATAGTGTATAAGCATGTAGAGGTCGAACCACAGAGAGCAATAAAATTGGGTAGCCCACCTTCTTCAAATACATCAGGGTCATCCTTGTATGAATCCTAATTATGTGGGTAATTAATATTATTATATTATTTATTTATTTTTTATTTTTTTTAGTTTTGTAATTTGATTTTTAATTTTCTGATTTTATACTTTCTTTTTATATTATATATATATATATATTTGTTTTTATAAATAGGATAGGATAAATAGATAATATAAGAAAAAGGGTGAGAACATATTTATAAAAATAACTAAAAATATTAAAAAAGTAGGAAATAAAATATTTTTGGTCTTTTTATAACTTTTTACTATTTTTGTGATTTTTGGGTATTTTTCCAAATATTTATGGAATTTTTAAATGGCAAAATAAAGGAAAACAGTGAATTAGTTACTGGCCTAAATTAAAATGGGAATGAAAAATACCAAACAATATCAAAATTTTTCCAAATTAATTTAAAATAAAGATAATAAAATAGGGAACCTACAAAACTTGAGTTTCTATTTTTTTGATTTTTCTTCTATTTTTTAGATTTGTTAGAAGCTTTTAGGTATTTTCTAATTTTTAAGGTTTTGGTTTTGAATTTTTTAGTGATTTTAGGGCTGACACTAGGATACAATAAAATAGACAGTAGGTAATTTTTTTGAGATTTTTCAAGGTATTTTAATATTTTTTAGTATTTTCTAAAATAGTCAGTAGCTAAAATGCATGTTTTTTATTTTTAAAAATTATTAAAAAGCAAAAAAAATGCAATGCAAAAATATGGCATGAATGCACAACTAAACAAGAGCTTACATTAATTTTTAAGGAATTTTTGGGGTTTTATAAATGCATGGAATAAATAAACAAAGCATACAAAAATACAAGGCCTGGTAGGGGCATTTTTGCAAATAAAATAAATCCCAGGGGGCACTGTGCAAAAATACCTACAGAAATAAATATTAATTTTAATATTTGGAACTAAATTACAATTTACAAAATCACCAGGGTTTACATGCAATTTTCACGCGCCTCACGTGCGACTGCACGCGAGGCGCGGAAGGACCTATTTGTAATTCTATAAAGTTCAGGGTTCCTTCAACAAAAATTACTACTTTATTTACACTTGCTATTTTATTTACAATATTAAAAATTAAATACAAAAATGCGGGGGGTCATATGTGAAATTTACCCCTTAAGTGGGTGCGGACTAACGGCGGAGATGATTTCACTTACCACGCGTCGCACGTCTGACGGTTGGTACCACCTCGCAGATGAAGGCTTCTGATTAGATCCGCCTCGTGGATCGGACGGTGATGGTTGGGCTTCATCCTACGACTCTCGTTCAATCTGGGGCGCTCCTCCTGATCGGACGGTGATGAAGGTGTCTGGAAGATCACGGGAAGAACTCGCACTGGGCGAGCTTCGATCTTGAACCATGGGCTCCTCCAAGCTTCCCCCTCGCGTCTGAGATGTTCTGATCGTAGATGGAGGCGTCCCGCTTCTTCCGGTGGTCTTGGCATGGCTCCTGGAGGTCCAAGGAGCCTAGGCGAGGTCGATGAAGGTCGGGACCTCCAGGAGCCTCGTCCTGGATCGAATTGAGTCCAAACGGCCTCTTTTCTTCGTGTAACCTTCATAGAAAGAACCAGGGGAATGAGGGCTATCTCCTCGACCCTGGGTTTTGAAGCTTGGGTACAAGATGGGGTGCGGCGGAGGATCTTCGACAATAGGTGGAGGTGGAGCTCCGATTCGCGAGGACTGGGTTCCTTGGTTGAACAAATACAGTCGAAAGATGGAGAAAATGATTGGGAACGAAGTGAGGTGAAAATGGCGATCGGAAACAGTGGGTATCACGGTGAAGAAGTCACCGGAGCGGAGCCCCGGCGAACTTCGATTTAGCTTTTTTACGCTACTCTACTGATCTAGAAGCTAAACTAAGAATGGGAATGAAATGCTGGAACTAAAATCTACCTAAAAAGCAAGAAAGAACAACTCTTATACCTGGGGGCCTCCAGGGAGCAAGACGGACGCCGGAGCTCCGCCGCGACAAAATTTACCCCTCCTCCAGCCGATTCACATTACTGAAATGCTCCTCCTGTCACAAGGAACCTCCCAGGAACGGATTCAAGGCTTTTGGGTGGATGGAAATTGGCCAAATTTGTGGAGGAGGTCGAGGGCTCTTATTTATACACTTTCTGGGCGCCCTACTTGGCCCGCATATTCTGGCAAGTACAATGATCATTTCCTCGATCCAACAAGCATGTGTGATAGATGGATGGTCCCTCTACACATCTCGTGAAGGCGGCGAGCGAAAATAAGGGACGAGACGCCAAGGAAAAATGGCGCAAGTTATGGAAAAAGCATGGTTCAGAGGCGCCAGGTCCAGATGGGACAGTTGACCAGAGGCCAACGTGGGCTGGCTCCTCATTGGTCTGCGTAGGCCGCTAACGGACAAAATAGGCCCCTTTATTCTGAAATGAATTATTTAGCATAATAAATGATTTTATTACTTTTTGCTTATAAAATAAAAAATGTTTTTAAAATAATGAAGCATTAATTTATGATTTCTATTTTTTTTTGATGTATTTTATTACGCTTTTATTTTTAAAAGTTTATGAATAAAGGTATTTAAGAGTATTTACATTTTTTTATTTTATTTATTTCATTTTATTGATTTATTGAAGTATTTTATTTATTTATAACTTATTTTTGTGAGTATAAATATATTTTTGTTTAATTTGTACGACTTTATTTACATATTTAAATAAATAGGTGTATGTGGTATGTAGGTATTTTAATAGGTATTTTACCTATATTTTATATATCATTTATTTATTTAATGGATTTTATTGGGTTTATTTTGAATTTGTATTTTTAATAAATTATATGTAATATGTACATTATTATAAAAATAAAGATGAATAAAAAATGACATACTGAAATCCCCTTTTATTTTATATATCTATACAACATAGGTATTTTGCCTATGTATGCATAAGCTTATTTTATTCCACAAATTCTTTTTGAGTTTTATTCTAATTTCAATATGTATGTGTAATATATATATTATATACAAGATTCTAAAATTATCAATTTATAGAAATAATAAATAATGAATAGAATGAATATTTTAATCAGTACAATATACAATGAGGGCCAAAAACCTTTCACATATGAACTCCAAAAATTATGAAACCAATTTTATTAAATAGTTCTTGGAAAGCTATATACAATTAAATGTGATTTTGGGTGATTTTGAGTTTTCATTTGCAAGATGAGGGTCTGTGAATTTGAGATTCTGGCTTTTTATTCTTTGTATAAAATGTACATTGTGTATCATTTTTGTACAAACTCATTTTTGTAATTTTAATCACATTATTATCTACAACTTTCATGTACAAAGTTTCTCTATTTGATGAATGATTAATTATATACAAAATAGGTGTCAAAAATGCATAAATAGATGAATAAATAAATGAGCTATTTATTGTACTCTTGGCCCTTATCTCCCCCTACTTTATTCCTTGTCGACCAATTCCATGCTGGCCTTGGTCTCGGGGTTCGGGTCATAAAATATTTGCAATATTTTATTCCTTTTTCTTTTATTCTCTTTATTCTATATTTTTGGCATTAAAAACCTTATTCTATGTACAATTAGTACAATAAATAATGAATGCTATTATGGATAAATTGATGTTATTTACCTGCATTTGACGGGGTTTTTAAGGCCAAAATGATAGAATAAAGGTGATGAAATGGAGACTCATCAGGCAGTGTGATCCGTGTATACAAATATGTGTGAACCAAGGAGGTAGGATATGAACTTCTCTAATGCAAACACCACTGCTATCATCTCCTTCTATGTGCTTATGTAATTACGTTGTGCCCCATCAAGAGTTTAGCTAGCATAGTGTATAGCAAATGGTATTCCATCCCTTCCCTACCCTAACACAGCTCTAACTGCAAAATTTGACACGTCCGTCAATATCTAAATGGGGAGAGACCAATTAGGTGGTTGTAGGACAAAAGCACTAGTAACCATGTCATTCATCTGATTAAATGCAAAGAGGACTTTATCATCAACAACAAATTCATTCTCCATACATAGAATCTCAGTCAAAGGTCTGGAAATCTTGCTGATGTACTTAATGAATTACCTATAAAATCCAACGTGTCCCAGAAATGACCTCAACTGCTTCAAGTTCTGCAATGGCTCTAGCTTCGAGATCACATCAATCTTAGACAGGTCAACCTCCATACCATGTTTGGAGATGACATGGCCCAATACAATCCCATTGGTCACCATAAAGTAACTCTTCTCCCTTGAGAGCACCATGTTTACCTCACAGCAACATTGATGCACTCGATCTCAATTAGCAAGACCTGTCAAAACTATCCCAATAGACTGAGAAATCGTCCATAAAGACCTCTAAAAATCTACCCACCATGAAGGGCAAAAATGACCAATATACACCTTTGGAATGTAGCGGGTGCGTTACACAATCAAAAGGCATCTGTCTAAAGGTGTATGTGTCGAACGAACAAGTAAAAGTAGTTTTCTCCTGATCCTCAGGAGCGATAGCAACCTGGTTATACCCCACTACCCATCCAAGAAACAAAAGAACTCTTTCCCTGCCAATCTCTCAATAATATGATCAATAAAGGGTAGTGGAAAGTGATATTTCTTGGTAGCTTAGTTCAGGTGTCGCTAATCCACACTGACACGCCATGAAGTAGGTACAGGGGTCAGAATCTCCTCACCACGATCTTTCTTTACGATAGTAATACTAGATTTGTTCGGGACCACATGTAAAAGACATACCACTTAGATTCCGAAATGGGATAAATAAATCCAACATTACACCATTTTTTGATCTCTTTCGTGACAACATTCTAGAGGTTTGGATTGAGACGTCGATAACACTCATGGGAGGGATTGTTGTCATCCTCTAGGTTGATATGATGTGAGCACAAAGCTGGACTAATCCCACAGAGATGCGAAATATTCCATCCAATGGCCTTGCGATTTTTCTCAATAACCTATAGGACGTGAGATTCTTGTTCGTCAGTCAACTGCGAACTGAGGATGATCGAGAACATTTTTGTGGAGGGGCCCGCAAGGAAGGCATATTTCAATGTTGATGGTAAAACCTTAAGCTCAGGTGGGTTCTGAATCGGCTTTGTGACAACCTCTGTAACTACACTGGCAGATGGTATTTAATCTATACTGTGTGAACTGGCCATAGTTGCTACTATCAGCTCAATAAGTAAAATCTCAGAAAGATCTGCAATGAATGATCTTCGTTGAGAAAGGAATGGTTCATCAGGATGTTTAGAATCCTCCATGAAAATCTCAAAAATCTCAGTAGGAGGTGTCTCATCAATAATATTAGAAAAGGAATGTGTCTCATGAATCTCAGAATGTGCCTCCAATATCTCAGATTGATCCTAAAAAATTAGCTCAAACTGTCCATCAGCAAACAACTAGGTAGGTTCAAAAAGGGAACTCACGTCAACTATGCCTTCCAAAAGGTCCTTCTGAGAAAGGAACACCTGGATGACCATGAAATTAGTAAACAGATATACCTCTCAAAATTCAGCAAGAAAATCACAGTCCTTAGGATCTAGTTTAACTATCTCTCTCTCATCTATTGTTGCTGAAGGCGATGATGGCCTAGGATCAGGGATCATCTCAATTTTTACCTTGTCATAAGTGTATGGAGCAGCGGTGCAAAGGTATCCATATCCATAACAACAAAGTGAACTAGGAATCACATTCCTTACACCATTACAATAACATCCTTTAAAATTCCTCAGCCTCTTGATTGATCTATTAGTAAACTGAAGGATCATTCTGGTGTATCTAAGAGGCTCCAACCCAAACTCAATTAGAAGCAAGGATGTCATGCGATTAATGGAGGATTTGCTATCTAGAAGAGTAAGATCAAACTTTTGATCAAAAATATGGCAACGGATGCTAGGTGCCCCCTTATCTTTCTTTTTGGGAGGGAGGTTGCTAATGGAACTGTGTCCATGGTCAAGATGTGCTTCTCTTCCTTCTTTCATCTATTCTGCTTGGGTTGACGCTTTTAAGTACATGCTTCTTTTATTCCATTTTCACGGCATGCATGTACTCCATGACCATAAATAGTGACATCTCTAAAAAGATGTTCTGTAAGATCTCTACCACTCCAAAATCAGATAGGGTTGTTTTTAGTTTCTGATTTTTTTTGGTTTTATTGAAGATTGAAAGAAAAAAACAAATAATCAGAAAAAATATTCAAATGCTCATTTTTCTTATTCAAAATAGAATCCTCATAAACAATTTGAAAACAAGAATTAGTTTGTACAATGTTATAAGAAACATGGGTTGAAGAAATAAAATCGAAAATAGGACGGTTAGCGACTGCTGGTGTAGAAGGAGATTCCACCACGGGTGTGCTCTCCATCTCCACTGACTTCAAACCGCATCTCTCACTGAATAAAGAAGGTGGTGGTGGTGGCGAAGGTGAAGATGGTGAAATTCCATTCTCGGGAAATGCAACACTGTATATCCGTACTCTTGTTGAAGAAGATGATGATATGGAAAGTGTGGCTCTCTTAGTGGCTCGATCACCCAATCCCAACAATTGTGAAGGTGTTTGCAATCTCCTACAGCTCATGAGATAAATGTCATGAAATAAACATGTAAAATCAAGGGTCATACCTGTCTCAATGTTGATGGATCACGTGATACCGATGCCTTGCATCTGAATTGTTGGGATTGGCTTCGACGTGTGTAGGAATCAGTGTCTTTGTGGTAGTCAACTCGTCGATCAACTGACTAAGATCATTCATGTTCTACATCAATAGGGAAATCTGATCAATTACGGGATTCACCAATGGTGCCTATACATGCTCAATGACAAGTCATCACTGAGACTGGTAGTGAAGAGGTTGTCAGTATCCTTACTATGGCTGGTAATGAGGAGGAGGATGTGAATACTGTCCACACGATGGAGATTGCTACTTTTAGTAATGATGGTAAATGTGTGCAGACAACATTGAAGGATATAGTTAGATCCTCAAGCGCATTTCGGAAGAGTGAGCGTCGTATCGAATATGACGAGGAGCGACTAGTCACACTAGTTGCTCGATGCAACAGAATTTAAAAAATTTATGCGACGAAAGCACATGATCCAAGAACACTTCTCAGATCATTTCGTCTAAACCATAAACAAGTAATAGGATAACCTCTTGAAGCGTGGTTGCGATCGAGTCTCTAAACGAAGAGACCTCCTGTCTCAAGTCCGATTCGACGGAGGAGACGCTTGCAAGCGCGGGGATGAATCGCATGCTTCTCGCAATCCATATTGATGATCCAAGTGGTGGATCTCCCGATCTCGACACACGAGATCCGACATCTTCTTCATGAGCGAGGCGCACCGAAGGAGACAGAGATCCACGAGCAGACGATTGGTCAACATAACGACGACATTGCGGCGATGGAGACTCCCTCTAGGGCATCCATGGTGGAAGGCCATATGAGAGGGAGAGAGAGTATGCGTGCAGAGAGAAAGAGAGAGAGAGACGTGCTCCAATAGCATGTCTATGATGAGAGCATGGTATGCCTCTCTATTTATAGGGTTTTGGGATCCATGGATCTCAATCCATGGGACATATAAAATCAATGGATGAGATTGATTTATGTCTAATCCAATGGTCAAGATTGTTGTTGGTAAAAGCCAACAACTTGTGATTTAATTTAGATCAAATATATTTGACAAATCAAATATAGATCAATCCTAAAATTAAACCAATTAAATAAGGGAGACAATCATCATGGAGATTGCATCTCCCATTGGAGCAAGGTGGACGGCCACTTGTTTCCAATTGGAGGTAATCTCATGAGATTTCATGAGATTGCATATCTCCATGAAAATCTCCATTATTTATTACAACAATTTTTGTTGTGATTTATTCTTCAAAAATAATTCATAATTATTTTTGAGAATATTGCAATCTTACCATTGGAATTTTGTGAATCACATTCACAACCCAAAACAAAATATATTTTACATTTTTAATTAATTACACAATGTGTATCAAATACACATTAATAATTAATCAACCAATATAAATTATAATTAGCTCTCTCTAATACATTATAAATCACATTTATAATATATTATGAATAATTGGATATTGCTATTCACATTATTCTTATCCACAATAATTAAATTACATTTAATTATATTGGATCTCCATTCTCATGTGCCCAAATAAGATGAATCACATTCACATTATTCACATCTTTGATAATCAAATCACATTTAATTATCTAAGATAACTCTCTTTATAATATGAATCAAATTCATATTATTCATGATAATTAAATCACATTTAATTATCCATTATCTCAATGCTCGGATACATATATCAACAATAGAATTATCCATGAACTCTTTCAAGGATAATGGGCTTTCTCCGCGAATACTTGGAGATAAGGACAGGGCGATTGTATTGTTCCACGTATAGTGACTTGGATAGTGAGATCACATCTCAAATCCAGATCTCAGGCCTCCCATAGATGTATGATTAAATCAAGACCGCAAATCTAATCTTCTCATTGAATCTGAATCGCATTCAGATCAATGTCCAATATTTGGACTAAGATCAGATTACTCCTCTACTGAGAGGAGTCACTAAAATCCAGACCCGTTTCATCAATCCATTGGAATAAAAGCATCATGGTTATACAATCGTTTATGATCACATCACCCTCAGGTATTCCGAATACATGTACATCCTGCATACTGGAAGACTCAGAATAAACCTAAAGTATAAGATCAATTTTATACTATATACTTTATAGTTTTGTCATTAAGTTTCTCATTCGATCATTGGGAGTTGGTATCGATCATATACTTTCCAAAAGCAAATATCATACCAAGGTCTTGATCATATACTTTCCAAAAGTATATATCAAACCTGCAAATTCAGTCAAGCTTCCAAAGCGAGATGACCGTGCACGGAATTTGATTCTTCCCAATATCTCATGAGTGAACTCATATCTTCCGGTTCAGTAACTGAACCTGTATGATTCCTTTGAGAGATCGTATTACTTATATGCCCTTGCATGCACACCAGCGCGCCGGTGTATAGACCTTGATTAGGTCATCAACCTATTGGTCTGCCAAATGTACATACTCAAACATATAGTAACACATCTGTCTCCAGTCAGAGGATGCTTGCCTATATCATGATAACATACGACATAGGACTTTGGTTATCTCGATCTCGTTAAGTCAACTCTTTGACCTAACTAATCTGACACCTCTGAATCTCTATTCCTATGCAGAGGACCTGCATCAAGAGGTCGGTCAGATATCAGCCTAATTGAGAAAGGATTGCCATCTCCTACTCAGGCTGGAGATCATCTCTTAACAATCATTTGATGGTGCTTGATGAGTCCTCAATCTAACTCATTAGTTGTTCATCCAAGCACCAGCCTCTATGATTCAATATTTGAATCAACAACTGTATGATCATCAAGATGGCCATGGTACATAACCATAATTGTACTAAGGGACCTATTATGCGAATTATTTATTCTTCATTCCAGATCATGGAATGATATTTGCAATAACATTTATTGCATAATGGCTCGTCGTGGGCTCGCATGTCCAACAATCTCCCACTATCCCAAAGAGACATTAATGGGCTAATCATTTAATCCCACACTCACGTGACAATCATAGGCTATTTAGAAAAATAGCTTGGTAATCTTATCAGTCACTCTGTTCCCAAGAGACTATGCCAAGTCCTTTTACGGTACTTGCATATTCCCAGTAACAGTGCTCGCATCTAATGCGAGTGTTGCTCTTATGCAACCAATACTCAATATTGTTCGTTATAGTGTCCTCGACACTACATCTTAATAATTACTATAACCAGTATTCCCATAATCCTTATCAGAATGCCTTTATTCCTGGAGATCTCTATCTCCTAAGGTATCTACAGTTAAGACCTTTTAGATTACTATCTATAAAGTCTTAATTTCTTGAAGAAAAGGCTTTGAGATCACTATCTCAAAAGTTTTGGCTTCTATGAAGATATCGTTATTACTGCAGTTAAATGTTTTATCACCATAGTAGGATTAGTAACATTTTACTACTCCCATTGCATGGTAGACATCTGGCTTTTGTACACATCTAGCATACACCCGGTTTCTTGGAACTGATCCATAAGGGCCAGCAGTTTGCATTCACATACTCAACTCTTTGAGGTGCTATCTCTTTAGATAGGTCAGTGCCATATCATTGAGGAAAAGAAGACTTTCTTGGAATTTTCCAGAAAATGGAAATGTCCAAGGTAATTATTAGTGTGACTGTCCCAATACCCTCTTGTCTTTGCTTCTGAACAACTTCAGAACTAAGATATAAGATGTATCCTTGAGATCATACCTCGAGGCATGGGACAAACAGATTATAAAACACTTATTATTATCATCCTTATTTGAAATGATTAGGATATTATCTACATTTAGCATGATGAACACAAGGTCACTCCCACTAAGCTTCACATGGTTCATCAAGATTTTATCTGAAATCGTAACATTTATAATTTCATCAAATCTTATGTTCCAACTATAGGAAGCTTATTTGAGTCCAAAGATGGAGTTCTTTAGCTTGCATGCCTTGCTTTCCTCAACCATGAAGCCCTGGGGCTACTTCATATGAATATCCTCAGAGAGGTATTCATAGAGGAATGCAATCATGACTCACATCATGAAGATGTCATAGGCAAGTTGTGTAGATATAGTTAGCAATATTCTGATGGGTTAAAGGAAGGTCACTAGAGAGCAAGTCTCATCGCAAGCGATGTCTTCTCTTCGGTGTGTAGCTCATGGCTACGAACCGTGCTTTGAAGGTCTCTACCTTCTCATCAGGTTCTCTCTTTCTCTTGAAGATCCATTTACACCATAATGGGTCTAACCCTCATAGGTGGATCCTCGAGGGTCCATATACAACACTTGTTTATGAAGTCAATTTTAGACTTTGTTTCTAACATCCATCTTTCCATGCTATGATCTTTGGAAGCTTCATCACATGAAGTCCGATCATTGTCAGATTCAACTGACACATGGAATCCATCTTCAAACTTATTTGAAGAGGTATTAGTGTTTCATCTTTAATTGTCTATTTAGTTTCCGATTTTAGGAGCCTCATTATCATCTCAAGATTTAAATGAGTTCCTTCACTTCATTTTCATCTTGATTCTCAAGAGAGTCATCCTATAAGAATCGCATTCTCAAAGATGAGCTCTTTTAAGAATCTCAAGGTCATAAAGTAGGTATTCAATACCATCCTTTATTTTCCTAATGAAGTAGCACTCTCTAATGCTAGATTCCAGCTTTCTATCATGGAATCTTGTAAGGATATATAATGTAGTCTCTACCACATATATATACCTGGAAACTAAGAGATAATTTTGCTAATATTAATCATTGATCAAATCATGTCCCACATGATCAATTGTATCTTCCTATAACTCTATTGAGTTATGGTTCATTAGGATGATTGAGACAGGAATGATATTCACATCTCCAAAAGGTATTCCTTGAATTCATATCATAGGTACAAGCTACCTTGGTTAGATCAAATTCATTTCATCTTCCTTCAAACTTTGGTTCTAAACCAATATTGTGAAATCTTTGAACATTTCAAAGGTTTCTTAGGTGAAGAGAAGAAATTTCATATCATACATAATCACCAATAGATATCACATATCCTTAATGCTTACTATGATATAGATGATTCACATACATCAATATGTATGAGATCTTTAATACCTTCACATCTTACACATTTCCCAAAGAAGGGTGTATTGGACATTTTACTTTGAATACAATATTCATAAGTATGCAAGTTTTGAAATTTTAGACATTCTAAAGTTTCATCTCTTACTTGTCCATTGATCTCATCAATAGACATATGTCCAAAACATGATGCCAGATCATTGTCAAATGATCTTTATCCTCTTGTTGATCTTTAAAGGTTTATTTTCAGTATTAGAAATCTTAATGAACCATTCATTAATTTTTCTAATTTATTGGAGTCCACTAGATGTTAGATTATTATCCGAAATATCTCCATCATAACTCTCTATGATAGGTTAATTTCAGAATTCATGTTTATTTCCAACATTTAGAAATAGACTATGGGTGTATTCTAATATCCAGGTCACAGAGACATTCTCTAAGACTAAGGGCTCCCACTGAAAATATGAAGTCAATTGATCCAATGGAAATCGTTGCAACAATTGCTTCACTTCCAACATGGATGACCAATAAACCTTAAGATCAAATTTCTAATATTCTAATACATATGCAACCAATTGCAAGTGTCATTAGAAGATTAAGATATAATTATTAGACTTTATCTTATCAAATAAGTAAGTCAATTTCAATGATGATATGTAGATTATTCTGATGTACTATTTGATTCCTTCTCTAAGGATTCTAGATAGATTTGATAGTCATACTATCAACACATCAACTTATTGCAGTATTGTCATTCATCCAACTCTTTGGATGTCATATGGAAGTCACAGAAGTACAGTCAACTCTTTGACTATACTTCTTAAGTGGGTCCAACCCATGCTTCCACTGCGCTCCCTTTATCTATAAGCAACCATTGCTCAACACCAAGGATCTCTTATGTTAAAATCAAAAGTTTCAATATAAGAGTACATGCTTCATTCAATTCATACAATATGAATATTATGAAGCTTCATGAATGACTAAAGTATAAATAGTAGAATGATGACACTCATCGTATCTACATCCATTTAAACTCTTAGAAAATTTAGGTTTAGGTAGGTACTCAAACAAATTGAATACATCATCTTCTATACATCCACCATTCTGTATAATGCAGAGAACCATGTCATTCATGATTATATGTCGAGAGCACATATGTATGCCGGAACATCTTCTTAGATTTTATAAGGATTATTTGATAATTATGATCATTATCGACATGTCACTTCAAAAGTACATTCGATGAGATCAAGACATATAGAGACATACAAACCCTAGGATTTCAGTCCTATTGTCTATTTAACTGTCATTCCTCATTATTACGAGGAAACTTGCACATTGCAACCACATACATTATGTGTCTAATTGCAAGTACAATATCTGGATCATGGGTCCAATCCATGATATTCTACCGGTTATTATTGAGTATAACATTTAGTGGGATTAAAGAAGGATTATCTGAAATAAGAAATTTGCATAAACATATATAAATATATAATATTCTTTGATTTAGGAATTTTTATATCAAAGTTGTCTTGCCATATCAACAATGAAAGTTCATTCCCTTAATCACTTTCAATGTAAGAGATATACTTACCATTATATCTCAAGCAAGATCTGGGATCTCCTTCCTTATCATTGTTACATCCCAATAATATGAGAACCTATAACTCAGACAAAAAGAAGCGGGAACATATTCCGCCTTGCAAGTCCAACTTGCATCTCCCAATTTGGCCTTTAACACCCGGGCCCACCACCCCTAAGGTGATGTTGACCCGTCATTAATTGAACCAACTGTCAACATGAATACAACTCACTATGCGCAATCCAATATCGCCCCAATAAAATGAGGACCCGATATTGGGGTCACTACGCATACGTCCTTACTCTTTCAAGAAGCGATGAGCCCAATCCAAATGGATCGTATGCAGGATCTGTCACTTCGGACAGGCGTCTCCCACATACAATATCTGGTGACGGAACCCTTCGCCTTTACAGGAGACCATGGATGTCACTTATGTGATCCTCCATATCATATTCAAATTCTAATTAATTATCATGAATCATATTCATATAATTATTTCTTCCAAGGGAAAAACACGTCTATTCATAATAGAGTGTTTTAAATTGGATATAATTAACTTAATCATATTAAATTAATTTTCAATCCAATTCAATCAACAAACTTGATTTTACTTGAATATATAATATTATCTCAAAATACGAATTAATTTGAATTTTAATAATTAGAAAAATACATCATGATCTCTCAAGCATCATTCGTTCCCTACCCGTTGTCATGGCCAGTACCGATGGGAGTGGGACGGAGCGCATCCGGTGCAACCCGCTACCCCAGTGATCCCCGACTAGACACCATATCTGCCTCGGGAAAAAAATAATGCCGAGTCAATCACTTTGTACTTGAGATGATCGTCGGTTCTTCAACCGAAATTATATCATATAGTAATAATCAGAACATCTTTATTAAAAGGAAATTTGTAAGACAAATTCACAATCCTATTCAAGAAAGGAGATTGATGATTGTGTTTCCAATTATGATCTAGATCAAATCCAATCAATTTATTGGTTGAGGCCAAGTCAATTAAGTAAATAATCATCATCCAATATTTATCAAATATTTTCCATAATTATTTCATGAAATTAACAATTAATTTCACTAATTGACAATCACATGGTTTTTGATTAGGACTGTAATTTTAGCAGTGACCCCTACTTACTAAAATTAACATATCTCAATCAATTTAAATCTAAATTAGACAAAATCAATTTTAAAAGATTTCTAAATTGATTAAGGACAGAACCTAAGTGATATTTCATGCATTTCAAGGCGGATCAAAAGAGTAATTAACTCATTAATCATGTTAAGATACTTAATTCAAGCAACAATGAATACATGTTCATTAAAACAACCATATCTCAAGCAAACAGAATCCAAATTACGTAAACTCAGATCCTATGTTTTCCTTATTTAATGGGGAATAAAATACAAGTTTATTTTCGTGTTTAAACAATTTAAACAGGGCCGAAAATAATCATTAAACAGAGATGCGAAATTGAAATGCGATAAAACTTTCGCACCCCTAACGAACCCAAGTCGCCTTCGGTTTTATGGATCGTATCCAAAAACTTCGACCTAAGGTCTTATACCACTTTAAGGATATGGTTAGATCCTCAAGCGCATCACGGAAGCATGAGCGTCGTATCGAATACGACGAGGAGCAACTAGTCACACTAGTTGCTCGATGCAGCAAAATTTAAAAATTTTATGCGATGAAACACATGATCCAAGAACACTTCTCGGATCATTTCGTCTAAACCACAAACAAGTAATAGGATTACCTCTTGAATCGTGGCTGCGATCGAGTCTCTAAACGAAGAGACCTCCTGTCTCAAGTCCGATCCGACGGAGGAGACGCTTGTGAGCGCGGGGATGAATCGTGTGCTTCTCGCAATCCATGTTGATAATCCTAGCGGGGGATCTCCTGATCTCGACACATGAGATCCGACGTCTTCGTCACGAGCGAGGTGCACCGAAGGAGACGGAGAAAGAGAGAGAGGGATGTGCTCCAATAGCATGTCTATGAAGAGAGCATGGTATGCCTCTCTATTTATAGGATTTTGGTATTCATGGATCTCAATCCATGGGACATATAAAATCAATGGATGAGATTGATTTATATCTGATCCAATAGTCAAGATTGTTGTTGGTAAAAGCCAACAACTTGTGATTTAATTTAGATCAAATATATTTGACAAATCAAATATATCAATCCTAAAATTAAACCAATCAAATATGGGAGACAATCATCATGGAGATTGCATCTCCTATTGGAGCAAGGTGGACGAACACTTGCTTCCAATTGGAGGCAATCTCATGAGATTTCATGAGATTGCATATCTCCATGAAAATATCCATTATTTATTCCAACAACTTTTGTTGTGATTTGTTCTTCAAAAATAATTCATAATTAATTTTGAGAATATTGCAATCTTACCATTGGAATTTTGTGAATCACATTCACAATCTAAAACAAAATATAATTTACATTTTCAATTAATTACACAATGTGTATCCAATACACATTAATAATTAATCAACAAATATAAATTATAATTAGCTCTCTCTGATACATTATAAATGACATTTATAATATATTATGAATAATTGGATATTGGTATTCATATTATTCTTATCCACAATAATTAAATCACATTTATTTATATTGGATCTCCATTCTCATGTGCCCAAATAATATGAATCACATTCACATTATTCACATCTCTGATAATCAAATCATAGTTAATTATCTAAGATAACTCTCTTTATAATATGCATCAAATTCATATTATTCATGATAATAAATCACATTTATTTAGTCATTTTCTCAATGCACGGATACATATATCTGAAAGATATGGAGAAATCCTCAAGCGCTTCACGGAAGCGTGATCGTCGTATCAGATACGACGAAGAACGACTAGTCGCACTAGTTGTTCTGTGCAGCGAAATTTAAATTTTTTTCATGTGATGAAACCACATTATCCAAGAACGATTCACGGATCGTTTCATCTATAATCATAATAAGTATAATGCAATACCTCTTGAAGCGTGGTTGATCGAGTCTCTAAGAAAAGAGACCTCCTGTCTCAAGTTCGATCGTCGGAAAGACGGCTTACGAGCGCTGGGATGAGTTGTGTTGTCCTCATAATCCAACAAGTTGATCCAAGCACGGTTGCTCTTGATCTCTTCTCACAAGATCGAACGTCTCCTTCGTGAGTGAAGCACTCCAAGTAGACGGAGAACCACAGAGCGTTGAAGCGGCAGCGCAGTGGCGTAAGCGTCGACGGTTCTCTCCTCTAGGGTATGGTGGACGACCACCAAGAAGAGGGAGAGAGAGGGCTGGCGTGTGAGGAGAAAGAGAGAGAGCGATGTGTGCTACAATAGCATATCAGTAGAGAGCAAGGTATGCCTCTCTATTTATAGGGTTTTGGGATCCATGGATCTCAATCCATGGGACATATAAAATCAATGGATGAGATTGATTTATGTCAATCCAATGGTCAAGATTATTGTTGGCAAAAGCCAACAACTTGTGATTTAATTTTGATTAAATATATCAAATATATATTAATACCAAATTAAATCAATCAAATAAGGAGTGAAAAAAAAAGGAGATCTTCCTCCCCATAAAGGAGAGTGGACGGCCACCAATCCCACAAGGGAATTGGTGCCGCCACCTCCCTTCCTAATGGGGAGTGCAATCTCATGGATTCCCATGATATTGCACATCTCCTTGATTTTCTCTCTACTTATTTCCAACAACTATTTGTTGGAATTTTTATTAACCAAAATAATTCTTAATTAATTTTGGGAATATTACAAACTTGACATTGGAAAATTGTGAATCATATTCACAACCCAAAACAAAATGTAATTTACATTTTCAATTAATCAGACAATGTGTATCCAATAAACATTAATAATTAATCTACAAATATAAATTATAATTGGCTCTCTCTAATACATTATAAATCACATTTATAATATATTATGAATAATTGGATATTATTATCCATATTATTCTTATCCGTAATAATTAAATCACATTTAATTATATTGGATAATTCCTCATACATCATGATAATTAAATCACATTTAATTATCAATTTCTCAATGCTTAGATCTTATGGAATTATTCTTGAACCATTCAAGAACAATGTTGTCTCTCTTCAGATACTTGGAGATAAGGACATGGCGACTGTATTGTTCCACGTATAGTGACTTGGATATTGAGATCACATCTCAAATTCTGATCCCATGGACCTCTCATAGTTGCTTGATTAAATCAAGACCATAAACCTAATCTTCTCATTGCATCTGAATCTCATTCCGATCAATGTCCAGTAAATGGACTAAGATTAGGTCACTTCTCTAATGAGAGGAGTCACTAAAATCCAGACCTGTGTCATCACTCCCTCGGAATGGAAGCATCATGGTTATACAATCGTTTATGATCAAATCACCCGCAGGTATTCCTAATACTTGTACATCCTGCATACTGGAAGACTCATGATCATCATGAAGATATAGATCACTTTTGCACCGTCATCTTCATGGTGTTATCACTAAGTTTCTCATTCTTGGTCCTTGGGATATGGTACAGATCATATGCTTTCACAAAGCATATATCTTACCTTCAAATTCGTATCATGCTTCTAAAGCGTGATGACCATGCATGGAATTTGGTCAATCCCAATACCTCATGAGTGAGCTCATGTCTCCCGGTTCACAGGTGAACCTGTATGATCCCTATGAGAGATCATATTACTCATATGCCCTTACATGCACACCAGCTCGCCGGTATATAGACCTTGGTTAGGTCATCAACTTATTGGTCAGCCAAATGTACATACTCAGACATATAGCAATACATCTGTCTCTGGTCAGAGGATGTTTGCCTGTGATGTGACAGTATTCATCATAGGTCTTTGGTTATCTCGATCTCGTTAAGTCAACCCATTGACTCAAATAATCTGATACCTCCGAATTCTTATTCCCATGCAAAGGACCTGCATTAAGTGGTCGATAAGATATCGGCCTAATGAGAAAGGATTGCCATCTCCTTCTCAGGCTGACGATCATCACTTGTCAATCATTGATGATGCTTGATGAGTCCTCTATATAACTCCTTAGATATTCATCCAAGCTTCAGCCTTTATGATTCAATCAATGAATCAACACTTGTATGATTATCAAGTTGGCCATGGTACATAACCCTTATTGTACATAGGGACCATATAGTGCATTCATTCATTCAATATCAAAAAGGGAGTGAAACATAACCAATAACTTTTATTGATAAATCATTTATTACAATAACATTTATTGTAGGAATGGTTTGTCTCGGGCTCACATTGCTAACAATCTCCTACTAGCCCTAAGAACCATTCAGGAACAATCCTTAAACCCATGCTCATTACATGATGGTCGAAAACCTTCTATGTCAGAGGTTTGGTAAGAGGATCAGCAACGTTGTCGGCAGAGGCCACCTTGGTGATGATGATGTCACCATGCTTTTGAATCTCCCGAATGATGTGGTATTTCCTTTCTACGTGCTTGCTCTTTTGATGCCATATGGGTTCCTTCGCCTGGGCAATGGCTCCCGTGTTATCAGAGAGTAGCGGGATGGGAGTATCAGAGGAAACTACGTCAAGATCCTGCACGAACTTGCGCAACCACACCGCCTCCTTTGAAGCATCCGATGCGGCAATGTATTCGGCTTCTATTGTTGAATCTGTTGTAGTGTCCTGCTTCTTGCTTCTCCAGCTCACAACACCACCATTCAACAGGAACACAAACCCTGATGTCGACTTTCAATCATCAATATCCGATTGGATGTCAGAATCTGTATATCCCAAGACTTGGAGATCACCATCTCCATAGACCAAGATGTAATCTTGCGTCCGTCTTAGATATTTAAATATGTTCTTTACTGCATTCTAGTGTTGTTCTCCATAGCAGGATTGGTAATGACTTACCACTTCCATTGCATGGCACATATCTGGCCTAGTACACATCATGACATACATTAAGCTTCCTACGGTTGATGCATAGGGGCATCCAGCCATCGCTTTCTTTTCCTCAACAGTTTGAGGAGCCATTCCTTTAGACAGGTGGATACCATGTCTTAAGGGTAGAAATCCTTTCTTGGAACTATCCATACGGAATCGTTCAAGAATCTTCTTAATGTATCCATGTTGTGATATTCCCAATATCATCTTTTCTCGGTTTCTGAACAGCTTCAGACCCAAGATGTAAGAGGCTTCTCAAAGATCTTTCATATTGAAGGTATGGGACAACCAAATCTTTACATTGGTCATCATTCCTGTATTATTCCCAATGATAAGGATGTCATCTACATAAAGCACGATGAACACAATGACGCTCCCACTAAGCTTCTTGTATACACAAGGTTCATCAGGATTCTGCACAAAATCATAACTCTTTATGGTTTCGTCAAATCTGATGTGCCAGCTACGAGAAGCTTGCTTGAGCCCATAGATGGATTTCTTCAGCTTGCATACTTTGCCATCCTCAGTCATGAAGCCCTGGGGCTGCTCCATGTAGATATTCTCCTCGAGGTATCCATTGAGGAAAGACGTCTTGACGTCCATCTGCCAGATGTCGTAGTCAAGATATGCAGCTATAGCTAGAAATGCCCTGATGGATTTAAGCATAGCCACAGGAGAGAATGTCTCATCGTAGTCGATGCCTTCTCTCTGCGTGTAACACTTGGCTACGAGCCGTGCCTTGAAAGTCTCTACTTTCCCATCAGGTCCCCTCTTTCTCTTGAAGATCCATTTGTACCTAATGGATTTTACCCCTTTAGGTGGATCCTCTAGGGCCCATACACCATTCTTATGCATGGAGTCAATTTCTGACTTCATTGCTAGCATCCATCTGTCCATGTCATGATCCGCGAGTGCTTCATCAAATGAAGTAGGATCATTGTCAGTTTTATTTGACACATGGAATCCATACCTTTCAGGTGGTGCAACCACCCTCGAACTCCTTTGAAGAGGTATGGGTGATTCATCTTTATTTATCTCTTCAGTTTCTGGTCTAGGAAGCTCATAATCCTCGGGGGACTCTATGAGTTCCTATACTTCACTTTTGTCTTGACCTTTAAGGAAATCATCCTCCAGAAATTTCACATCTCTAGAGACAAAAACCTTTTGGGTCTCAGGGTCATAGAGTTGGTATCCAAAACCATCTCTAACATACCCAATGAAGTAACACTCACGAGTACGAGATTCCAGCTTACTTGCATCCACGTTCTTCGCATGAACCAAGCATCTCCAAACCCAAAAGTGATTGACACTAGGTTTGGTTCAATACCAGAGCTCATGAGGAGTCTTAGGTACAGATTTGCTGGGAATCTTATAAAGGATATATATTGCAGTCTCTACTGCATATCCCCAGAAATTAAGCGGTAAATGTGCTTTACACATCATTGAACGGACCATATCCATAATGGTCACATTGCGTCTTTCAGCAACACCATTGAGTTGGGGAGTTCCAGGAGTAGTGAGATTGGAGATAATTCCATTTTCTTTAAGGTATTCCTTGAATTCATCTGAGAGGTACTCGCCACCTCGATCATATCGAATCCGTTTAATCTTCCTATCGGTTTGCTTCTCAACCAACACCTTGAATTCTTTGAACTTTTCAAAGGTTTCAGATTTATGACGTAATAGGAAGACAAACCCGTATCGCGAATGGTCATCAATAAACGTCAAATAATATCGATATCCATTTCGAGTCTCAGTACTGAAGGGACCACATACATCGGTATGTATTAATTCAATAATACCTTCGCATCTAGTAACCTTGTTACGGAAAGGCATCCTAGTCATTTTACCTCGATTACAATGTTAAGACTGAACCTGTAGAAAGTCCAAAGGTCCATCCTTTATCAATCTATTGATCCTATCAACAAATAATAGATCAAGCCTTTGATGCCAAATCATGTTTGAATGATTTTCATTATTCCTGGATCTTTTTGGGTTTTTATTAGTGGTTGTAACATTCATGACATGCTCATTAATGCACAATTCATAGAGTCCACCAGAAGTCAAAATACCATCTGCAATATATTTATCATAATGATTTATGACTAACTTATTACAGAATAGGAATGAGTATCCACTTCTAGCTAGCTTAGATACAGATATCAAATTCCTCCTGACTTCATGTACATAAAGACACTCTTTAAGTACTAGGACTCTACAACTAGACAATGATAGCAGACAAGTACCGACGGCGACTGCTGCAACACTTGCATCAGATCCCATCTGGATGACTATCTCCCCTTCTTCAAGTTTTCTAGTTTCCTGAAACAAATGCAACAAATTGCATACATGAACAGAAGCACCAGACTCAACAACCCAACTTCCTTCTCGTCCAACGAGAAAGCTGGTTTCAATGATAAAAGTAGATTTCATACTTGCTGGGGCTTTACCTTTGTCGACCAACTTCAGGTAATCTGGGCAATTACGCCTCCAGTGCCCCGGCTTTTTGCATTGGTGACAGATGTCAGTTTTCTTCGACGCCATTAGAGTGGATGCATTGGAAGACGAGCCAACACTTTTTCCCTTCTTCCTTCTCTTCTGGGTCGGGCCCTTCCGAGAACCATGCTTCCGACCGCGCTTCCCTCTGGCCTGTGCAACCATTGCACTACCAGTGGGACCATCTTTCTTATTACGTCTTCTGCAGACTTTAATGCAGCAAGAAGCCCAGCATTTGTCAGTTCTAGCTTATTCATGTGGAATGACACCACAAAGTTATTGAAAGATTTGGGCAACGACAGCAGAATGAAATCGGATTGCATATCTGCATCCATTGTTGTCTCCAGAGTCTCCAGCTCTGACAAGTACCCAAACATTTTGAGTACATGCTCACGGACCGAAGTCCCTTCCTGCATCTTGCAGCGAATGAGTTCTTTCATAACATTGTACCGTCGGGTGCGGTTAATGTCACCAAACATATCTTTCTGATTCTGCATAATCTCCTGGCAAGCACTCATCTCCACATATTATTTCTGAAGAACATTGGAGAGAGAACCCAAGATATAGCATCTAGCCAAGACATGATCCTCATCATACTTGTCATTGAATGCTTTTTCTTCCTTAGATTTAGGGTTTTCATGCTTTTCTTCATAGAGCACATAACTGATGCGCTCCGCCGAGAGTACAAGCTCCAAATTACGGATCCAAACCGAAATTGGGTCCGGTCAATTGGTTGACCTCCAGAAGCCTGCTCAATGGGTTCATGGACTTCATTTTCTGAAATTGAGATTGCACTATATTAGAATATAATATATTCAAATTGGTTTTATTTGATCAAGGCATTTTAAATCAAATTAGTCTTGCTATGTCAACAATAAAAGTTTATTCCCTTATTCACTTTCAAAGTAGGAGATATACTTATCGATATATCTCAAGCAAGAACTGGGATCTCCTCTTTATCTTTATCATATCCCAATAATATGAGAACCTATGACTCCAATAAAGAGAAGCCGGAACACATTTCGCCTTGCAAGTCCAACTTGCATTTCCCAAATCGGTCTTTAATACCTGAGCCCACCACCCCAAAGGTGATGTTGACCCGCCATTAATTGAACCAACCGTCAACAGGAATACAACTCACTATGCGTAATCCAATATCGCCCCAATAATATGAGGACCCAATATTGGGGTCACTACGCATACGTCCTTACTCTTTCGAGAAGCGATGAGCCTGATCCAAATGGATCATATGAAGGAGCTGTCACTTCGGACAGGCATCTCCCACATATAATATCTGGCGACGAAACCCTTCGCCTTGACGGGAGACCATGGATGTCACTTATTTGATCCTCCATATCTTATTCAAATTTAATTAATTAGTATGAATCACATTCATATAATCAATTCTTCCAAGGTAATTTTCAACTCTAATCATATTAGAGCATTCTAATTGGACATAATCGATTCAATCATATTAAATTAATTATCAATCCAGTTCAATCAATCAAACTTGATTGTTATACTTGAATATATATGGTATTATTCTCAAAGCACGTATTAATTTGTATTCTAATAATTAGAAAAATACAAATTAATCCCTCAGACATTATCCCGGCCCTACCCGCTGTCATGGCCAGTGCAGGCGAGAGTGGGACGGACCACATACGTTGCAACCCACTACCCCAGCGATCTCCGACTAGTCACCATATCTGCCTCGGGAAAGGATAATGCCAAATTGATTAATTTGTACTTGAGATTTTCATCGGTTCTTCAACCGAAATTATAACATATAGTAATCAAAACAATTTTGATTATAAGGAAATTTGCTAGACAAATTCTCAATCCTATTCAAGCAAGGAGTTTGATGATTGTGTTTCCAATTATGATGTACATCAAATCTAATCAATTAATTGGTTGAGGCCAAGTCAATTAAGGAAATAATCATCTTCTAATATTTCTCAAATATTTTTCATAATTATTTCTTGAAATTAACAATTAATTTCATTAATTGACAATCACATGGTTCTAGATTAGGAATGTAATTTCAACTGTGATCCCTACTTACTAAAATTAGTATATCTCAATCATATTAAATCCAAATTAGACAAAATCAATTTTCAAGGATTGCTAATTTGATTTAGGACAGAACCCAAGTGAAGTTTCACGCATATCGAGGCATGTCTAAACAGTAATTATCATTTTAATCACGTTCAGATCTACAGTTCCCGCAACAGTGCATACATGTTCATTAAAACAACCATATCTCGAGCATACGAAATCCGATTTATGCAAAGTCAGATCCTATGGTTTCCTTCTTTAATGGGGAACAAAATCAAAGTATTAAATTCGTGTTTAAACAATTTAACAGTGCCGAATTTATTTACTAAACTAGTCTGCGAAATCAAATGCGATGAAAACTTTCGCGACCTTAACGAACCCAAGTCGTCCTCGGTTAGAGAATCATATTCGAAACCGTCGACCTAATGCTCTGATACCACTTGAAGGATATGGAGAAATTCTCAAGCGCATCAGGAAGCGTGATCGTCGTATTGGATACGACGAAGAACGACTAGTCGCACTAGGTGTTCGGTGCAGCAGAATTTAAATTTTTTCATGTGATGAAACCACATGATCTAAGAACGATTCTCGGATCGTTTCATCTATAACCACAACAAGTATAATGCAATATCTCTTTAAGCGTGGATGATCGAGTCTCTAAGAAAAGAGACCTCATGTCTCAAGTCCGATCGTCGGAAAGACGGCTTGCGAGCGCGGGGATGACTCGCGTTGTCCTCGCAATCCAACAAGTTGATCCAAGCACAGTTGCTCCTGATCTCGTCGCACGAGATCAAACGTCTCCTTCGTGAGCGAATCACTCCAAGTAGACGGAGAACCGCGGAGCGTCGAAGCGGCAGTGCGGTGGCGTAGGCGTCGACGGTTCTCTCCTCTAGGGTATGGTGGACGACCACCAAGAAGAAGGAGAGAGAGGGATGGCGTGTGAGGAGAAAGAGAGAGGGCGATGTGTGCTAAAATAGCATGTCAGTAGAGAGCAAGGTATGCCTCTCTATTTATAGGGTTTTGGGATCCATGGATCTCAATCCATGGGACATATAAAATCAATGGATGAGATTGATTTATGTCAATCCAATGGTCAAGATTGTTGTTGGTAAAAGCCAACAACTTGTGATTTAATTTTGATTAAATATATCAAATATATATTAATACCAAATTAAATCAATCAAATAAGGAGTGAAAATACCAAGGAGGTCTTCCTCCCCATAAAGAAGAGTGGACGGACACCAATCCCACAAGGGAATTGGTGCCGCCACCTCCCTTCCTAATGGGGAAGGCAATCTCATGGATTCCCATGAGATTGCACATCTCCTTGATTTTCTCACTACTTATTTCCAACAACTATTTGTTGGGATTTTTATTCACCAAAATAATTCTGAATTAATTTTGGGAATATTGCAATCTTGACATTGGAAAATTGTGAATCATATTCACAACCCAAAACAAAAAGTAATTTACATTTTCAATTAATTAGACAATGTGTATCCAATACACATTAATAATTAATCTACAAATATAAATTATAATTGGCTCTCTCTAATACATTATAAATCACATTTATAATATATTATGAATAATTGGATATTATTATCCACATTATTCTTATCCGTAATAATTAAATCACATTTAATTATGTTGGATAATTCCTCATACATCATGATAATTAAATCACATTTAATTATCAATTTCTCAATGCTTAGATCTTATGGAATTATTCTTGAACCATTCAAGAACAATGATGTCTCTCCTCATATACTTGGAGATAAGGACAGGGCGATTGTATTGTTCCACGTATAGTAACTTGGATATTGAGATCACATCTCAAATCCAGATCCCATGGACCTCTCATAGATGCTTGATTAAATCAAAATCATAAACCTAACCTTCTCATTGCATCTGAATCTCATTCGGATCAATGTCCAGTACATGGACTAAGATTAGGTCACTTCTCTAATGAGAGGAGTCACTAAAATCCAGACCTGTGTCATCACTCCCTCGGAATGGAAGCGTCATGGTTATACAATCGTTTATGATCAAATCATCCTCAGGTATTCCTAATACCTGTACATCCTGCATACTGGAAGACTCATGATCATCATGAAGATATAGATCACTTTTGCACTGTCATCTTCATGGTCTGATCACTAAGTTTCTCATTCTTGTTCCTTGGGATATGGTACAGATCATATGCTTTCACAAAGCATATATCTTACCTTCAATCATATCATGCTTCTAAAGCATGATGACCATGCATGGAATGTAGTCAATCCCAATACCTCATGAGTGAGCTCATGTCTCCCGGTTCACAAGTGAACCTGTATGATCCCTTTGAGAGATCATATTACTCATATGCCCTTACATGCACACCAGCTCAACGGTATATAGACCTTAATTAGGTCATCAATCTATTGGTCTGCCAAATGTACATATTCAGACATATAGCAATACATCTGTCTCTAGTCAGAGGATGTTTGCCGGTGATGTGACAGTATTCATCATAGGTCTTTGGTTATCTCGATCTCGTTAAGTCAACCCATTGACTCAACTAATTTGATACCTCCGAATCACTATTCCCATGAAGAGGACCTGCATCAAGAGGTCGATCAGATATCAGCCTAATGAGAAAGGATTGCCATCTCCTTCTCAGGATGGAGATCATCACTTGTCAATCATTGATGATTCTTGATGAGTCCTCTATCTAACTCGTTGGATATTCATCCAAGCATCAGCCTCTATGATTCAATCAATGAATCAACAGCTGTATGATTATTAAGTTGGCCATGGTACATAACCCTTATTGTACAGAGGGACCTGATAGTGCATTCATTCATTCAATATCAGAAAGGGAGTGAAACATAAACAATAACTTTTATTGATAAATCATTTATTACAATAACATTTATTGTAGGAATGGTTCGCCTCGGGCTCACATTGCTAACAATATCAACAATAGAATTATCCATGAACTCTTTCATTGATAATGTGCTTTCTCCGCGAATACTCGGAGATAAGGACATGGCGATTGTATTCTTCCACGTATAGTTACTTGGATATTGAGATCACATCTCAAATCCTGTTCTCAGGCCTCCCATAGATGCTTGATTAAATCAAGACCGCAAATCTAATCTTCTCATTGAATTTGAATCGCATTCAGATCAATATCCAATATTTGGACTAAGATCAGATTACTTCTCTAATAAGAGGAGTCACTAAAATCCAGACCCGTATTGTCACTCCCTAGGATTGGAAGCGTCATTGTTATACAACTGTTTATGATCACATTACCCTCAGGTATTCCCAATACCTGTACATCCTGCATACTGGAAGACTCAGAAAAAACCTAAAGTATAAGATCAATTTTACACTGTCTACTTCAGAGTTTTATCATTAAGTTTCCAATTCGATCATTGTGAGTCGGTATCGATCATATACTTTCCAAAAGCACATATCATACCAAGGTCTTGATCATATACTTTCCAAAAGTATATATCAAACCTACAAATTCAGTCAAGCTTCCAAAGCGAGACGACCGTGCATGGAATTTGATTCTTTCCAATATCTCATGAGCGAGCTCATGTCTTCCGGTTCAGTAATTGAACCTGTATGATTCCTTTGAGAGATCGTATTACTCATATGCCCTTGCATGCACACTAGCGCACCAGTGTATAGACCTTGATTAGGTCATCAACCTACTGGTTTGCCAAATGTGCATACTCAGACATATAGTAACACATCTGTCTCCGGTCAGAGGATGCTTGCCTATATCATGACAGCATACGACATAGGACTTTGGTTATCTCGATCTCGTTAAGTCAACTCTTTGACCTAACTAATCTGACACCTCCGAATCTCTATTCCTATGAAGAGGACCTGCATAAAGAGGTCGGTCAGATATCAGTCTAACTGAGAAAGGTTTGCCATCTCCTACTCAGGCTGGAGATCATCTCTTAACAATCATTTGATGGTGCTTGATGAGTCCTCAATCTAACTCATTAGATGTTTATCCAAGCACCAGCCTCTATGATTCAATATTTGAATCAACAGCTGTATGATAATCAATATGGCCATGGTACATAACCCTAACTGTACTAAGGGACCTATTATGCAAATTATTTATTCTTCATTACAGATCATGGAATGATATTTGCAATAACATTTATTGCATAATGGCTCGTCGTGGGCTCGCATGTCCAACAAACACATGTTACTGACCATGTCTCTAGTTCTATGTGTGGTGGAGACTGAAAGTGATGCTGGAACTGCTGGTGCTAGTACTGCTACTGTCTACCTCCCTAAAACTGGTGGGCGGGTCTCTAACCCTTCTGGGAACCTAACTGACCTTGCCTAGATGGACGTGGTTGGTTGCACTCTCGGTCGAACCAAATACCGTCCACCACCTGAATGAGAGGTGGAGGTGGGGACTATTGTTCAGGAATATACAGAACATCTTGCTAGTACGGTACTATCTGATGTGACTGCTGTTAGACCTAGTCATGGGTTTACATGTAGATCACGTGCAGAACTATAGATGGTCCTCTGGTACTCTACTGTGTGGAAGTGGAAGAATTCTGCTCCCTAGGAGAGGTATCAGCAACTGCACTCGCACTTTAACACACACTTATTGTACTCAAAAGAGGTTCCATATGCTTTGTTATCTCATCCAGCTTATCGAAGTTCTTTGTCCTCTGCTCGATCACTTGAAGCTTGTCAAGCTCTTTGGACTTTTTTTCTATTATGTCCACTTTGGATGGGTGATTTCCTATGATGGTCAGATCTACACCGTCCACCCTATCCATGTCATGTGATGGCGTCATGTTGACAGGCTTGTTGGGTATGGAAGGAGAGGTAAAAGGATGCTTTTGAAAATTCCATGAAGAATAAAGAGTTGATGATCTCTCCAACATCTCCTAAAATTTTGTGATAAATGGCATCCTCGTCCTTGTTAAAGTGACTCCCCCGACAAACGACATCTACCAGCTTTTGGTTCTCAATGTTGAAACCCCTAAAAAAGTTTTGCACGAGACTTATCTTTGGAAATCATGATGGGGGCACTTCTCCATCAAGTCTTTGAATCTTTCCCATGCCTTTTAAATAGGCTCATGGGACATATGGGAGAAGTTGGCAATCAAAGATTGCATTTGGTTAAGATGTCCATGTGGGTAATACTTGTTCAAGAAAGCTGACCTCAACTCTTCCAAAGATGTGGCAACCCTTCCCAAGTGGTTAATTCAATAAAGTGCCTTATCCACGAGACTGAACAAAAAGGTTGTCATCATTACTACCTGGAAAGGAACATTTGGGTAGTGTATAGTGCCACAAATGCGATCGAACTGTTGGAGATGTACATGTGGTTCTTCATTTATGTTTCTGTGGAATATATGCAGAAGTGGCAAAATAGTGGGCTTAAGCTCAAAATGCTCATGAATCGCAGGGATTCTAATCCATGAATCTGGCTGTCCTGCCCCAAGATTATAGGCATCCTTTAATGTAAGCTTGGCCACTGGCTCATGTAGTGGATCAACTCCTCCCTCATTCCCACCTCCTCCGAGATTTCTATTCTCCTCTCTCCTCTCTTGTCTATCCTGCCTCAGCTCGATGGTCATATCTTTTAGTCAGGCTTGCAAGGTAGCTTGTTCATTCAACTGTGCTTGAGTAGCATATATGGAGGCTAACATGGTGTTATTGATCTCGCTCTGCTCAGTCATGTAACCTTTGCCCTTAGGTGACGTCAAGTACACTATCTCAATTTATGCAAGTGTACATGGCACTGGATTAGTCCTTAATAATGATGGAGTCTCAAATGATAGTTCAAGATTAGAGTCAAATCAACAATGGATTGATCGATGTGGTGAAAGGTGAAGTCAAAAAAGAGAAATATTCGAGAAATGACTTTTCCATAATAGAAGACGATCGATATGGAGTGTGAAATGAGTTCGCAAAGTATAAACGAGAAATGCTCTAATCCGACATCTTTAATTTCACGAGGAAACATACGGGAAACCAAGATCAACATAAGAAGAAAATGAGAAATGGTGTAAAGGACGCGGAAGGATCTCTAACACTAGCAAACAAACACAATACAAACTCCAAAGTCACCAACATGTCACAAGTGGAGACCGTAAGAGTTCAGTATTTTATATTTTAAAATTTAAGGTTAGTTAATCTACAAGAAGTTGCTTACTACCAAATACACATGGTGAGTCACCGCTATCGCCTGGCGTACGCCCTCAAACCTCCCCAAATAGTGGTACCATCATCCCGACATGTCGGGATCAATATCAGGCCCAAAGGGATATAGGAGGCTTAGCCCACCAAAAAATTTTCTATGGTCAGAGGATAGTACTTACAGTTACAACCATACACTTAAAAGTGATGTGAAAGTACTAAGGCACAAGTCCAAGGATTGGAGCTCTATCCTTACGGTTGCATCCTCACCTACTCTGCAGGGCGGTAAGTACCTTAAAATAATGAGTGGGTTACTCTCCCCAAAACAATGATGATTTACCCTTACGTTTAGTTTTATGGTCAAGTTTTCTTTAGCAATCTCGATTTTATACAAATTTCCTTTTTACATTATGTGAGTGAAAACATGGAAGGAAATTTGAAATGCCAATGCACGAGAAAATCAATGATCCACGTAGGAGATAGAGGATGCGTACCTTATCGCCAACACTTTACATGCAGGGTTATCCTTGCAAAAATAAAAGGTAGAAATTAAACTAACCTAAATAATTATGCACGTTAACCGTCTTAGGATCAACTTATATTAACGGGTAAGAATAGGTTAATTTGACTAAGTCCAAGCTACACTCTACTCTATCGGAACATGAATTCTCGTTTAGGGGCTTTGGACCTAATTAATTACCTGACTCAAGAAAGATAATAAAACCTACTTCTAAAGGCTCAAGCACATAGAACTATGAGAAAACAAAGAAAAAGAAGGCAGTGAAAACCAAACCGGTGAGGTCCGCCAAGTGCACCAACACTTTTGTAAAACAGACCCCCACACACAAGGTATACAAGCCTTTTAGAAACCAGAAAAAGAGACAAGCGCCAAATAATTAATTATAAAATTTTACAAGTATAATAAATGAATAAAATTTCTAAATTAAACAAACAATTTCTTTGCAAAAATGCTCCAAGTGTGCCTACTTCTACAAAATCTTTTGCTTCTCCTCCTACGCCCTCCTCCAACTTGATGAAGAAACAAGACACCTTTGCTTCACTCGAGTATGCCCGTGTTCCTAAGAAAATCACCCTCGCTCATTGGGCCCTACAAGAAAAATGAAATAAAAGACAATGTAAGAGACAAAGTTATAAAAATACGAGCAAAAGTAATGTGAAAGTAAATGCAAGAAATTTATAAAAGAAAAAAACATGTGGATATGTAGCAAAATGAGAAGAGCAAGTGAAAATAGTTCTCAAATGAATTCCAAAGTCCGATCTTGGGGAGGTTTCGGTTTCCGACAAATCAGATCCTATAAGCATTGTATAAGCTCCCTCATGGCGGACAATATTCAATTTGAGTGCTCACTCCTCAAAATTATGCAATCCCACTATAATATACACAAAAATATCGACAAAATTAATGAAAGAAATAATTGACAAAATTATTGATAAAGAATATGTGACAGTAATTATGGACAATGAAATATATATCAGAAAATAAAGACAAATATAAGAAAAAGAAAAACAAGTATAAACAAGTAAGAATAGCACGTCAAGTGAAAAACCCAACTACCCTCGTCATGCCATCCCGTCAATGGTGCCATTTTTTTGACTAGGGAAATCAGGGTTTTAAATAATGGAATTAAATTGCAGTGTCGTTTCAACCCTAAAAAACCCTCAACAAAAATTTATTCAATTTTCTATCAAAATTAAATGAAGAAAATGTAGCAAGTTAAAATTGCTATTTAATATACATGTATAGTGTACATGATCGAACTCAGGGAGGCTACAAAAATCCTGAAGGTTATTAAATCAATGAAAGAATAAATGAAATAATGAATGAGATTTTATGATCACTACGCTGGTTTTGTATTTTTTATTGTTTTTATGGGATTTTAATTTTTTTTCTTTATTTAATTTTCTAGTTTTATAGATTTTGTGAATTTATAACATTTTAAATGTTTTTAATTTTAAAAAACAAATGAAAATAAAAATTAATAAAGAAATCAATAAAAATGAAAGAAAGAAACACCTCTTGGATTTTTACAAAGAGTTAAAATACATAGAAGATTAAAATAAAATAATTTTTAATTTTATTACAATTTGTTAATGTTTTTTGTGATTTTTACAGAGTTTTCTAAATCTTTTAATGCTTTTAAATAAATCAAAAATAGAGAATAAAACAAACAAAATTAATTGCGGATGTTTTTTATTTTTAAAATTACAAATGAGATTAAAATTACAAGAAATAAAAATTGAAAGATCATTTTTTTATATTCCAGAAAGGTATTTTATATTTTTTGGATTTTTCTATGAATTTTTATGACTTTTTTTATGTTTGCAAGTGCTATATTATTTTTATCATTTTTATGAGGAATAAAAATACCAAATTATATAGAAATTAAAATAAATACAAATGAACAACCTCGTTTTTTTAGAAATTTTAGAAAAGGTTTTTATTTTTTATTCAATTTCAAATGCAAATAGGGATTTTTTGGAATTTTTAAAAAATAAAAAATTATAGAAGTAATATAAATGTAAAATGCAATATATGGATGCAAGATCTAATTAACAGAATGCTAAAATGATTTTTGTAAAATTTTTGTTGAGGTTTTGATATTTTTTATTTGATTTTTATCTTGCAAAAAAATTGCAGATGCATAGAGCTATGAATGCAATATTTAAAGATTGTAGACTGAATTATAACAAATAAATATGCTTGGGTAAAAATGCAAAAAGTCAAAGAAAACGTGTGTGCAGGCACATCAGCCTTGCTAGACAAGACCAAATTACAAATAAGTTAGTTCCATTGGCTAAATAATAAAAGACTAATAAAATACTTTTATTGTAATTTTCCACATATCACATGCAAAGCACAAGCTCAGTTCGAATAGGGACATGAATGTAATTAAAATAAAGTGCTGCAAAATAATGCAATTGTTCGAGCATTTAATAACAAACACGTCACAACAAGGACTTATTTGTAAATAAATAAAGGCAGAGTGTATGGGTGTAATTACCCTTTAAATACGTGGCATTGTGGACGACCTTGATGCATTGAGTCTCTGTTTGACAGTGACTATTGAATTGTGCTTGAATGGCTACGATCTAATTTGGCATATAGATCGAACATATGAAATTTGAGGCTTTTTCAAAATATGTGATCTAATCTGGCATCATTTCTCTTGATCAGACAGATCTGCATAATGCTGGATGATTTGGGATGAATGTCTTCTCTTTTGAAGTTTGATTGGTTGACGTTCGTTCGTTCTTCACTAGATCTCCCTCTTGAATGGTCAAGCACACTCCTATAAGCTATCCGGGTCGTGACGGTGAAAGTGTAGCTCAAAGACACCTGCAAGAGGATCTGGAGGTTCGAGAGTTCGTAGTGTATGTTTAGCTCTTCTCCTTAAATAAATTGCTTCTTCTGAGTTTTTTGACCTTGCAATGAAATGATCATGCTCAGAGGGCATCTCTGACCAAGTTATTAAGTCAAAAGCATAGGTTACGATGAATGAATGGGGACTCCAGCAAAGGTGGTCGGAGAAGGAGTCAATCCTCTAAAATGGAGCGATCTGAGAGAGTTTAATCTACGGAAGAGGTGAAGAAAAGTTTGGTGAATGTGTGTGCGTAGTCAGAATAGACTGAAGGTTAATGGAGGCCCTCCAATCTGACGGATCAAATGATGGATATGGTGATCTAATATAAGCAATTTAATGGAAATCAAAGCAAAAATGAAATAGAAAATTGAATATAAAAGTCCTAAGATACCTATGATGAAGAACATAGGTGAAATTCATCCTCGATCCTCAGGAGGCTCAGAGTCGGAACACGACAGAGGACTCCAGTTACGTAGATGGATATCGAGTCTCAAGCTCTCCCAAGCGCTCCTAATTGTGGAGATGGGTAGTGGTCGTCAAGCCTTCATCTAGGGAACCAACTTCGAGCTTGAAATCACAAGAGAAATGGAACAAACTCGCAACAGAGGAGAATGGGAATTATTTACAGAGCAAACTCTGGTGACTTTTAAAATTCGAAATGCACGTGATTCAAGGCAATGGTGGATCTGAAGGGCTAGCGATGAAGAGGGATGAATGGGCTAGAATGTTGGTGAAGGAATCAGGTAGAGTGAGTGAACAACGTACGAGAGAAAATGCGTGAAGGAGCGACATTGCATGAGAAGTGGGAGTTAGCAGGTGGCCTGAGCAATTGACATGGCTCAACAAACCCGATCGACCAATAAGGGTGCGCGTAGAATAAGACAAAATATGGAAGAAGATAAAAAATAAATAGATAGTTTAATAAATCATTTAAAAATCGAAAATTAATTCAAATAATTAAGTCATGTAAATATAAAATGTTAATTGTAAAATGAAGTTAAAATAGGTTATTTTTAATTCATTAAATAATGTATAAAGATGGGTGAAAATAAATATAAAGGGTTATTTACAGGTATGTATTCCTATATATACAATAATTGAATTTTTAAATAAATATTTATACAAATATACACATAATTTAATATTCTGCTTATTTAAAATATTTTATAAGGGTTTTAATGAATTTTTTATTTTATTTTTCGGAATTAATTTATTAGATTAAATAAATAGATGCATGTACAATATAAACATAGTGATTTCTATACAATATATACATGATTTTATTTTGTTGATTTTAAATTTTTCGTTTGCATATTATATAAATTAAATACAATATTTACAATTAAATAAAAATAAAATATTTACAAATATATACAAGAAAATAAATAAATAATATATAATGTACATAAGTATAATATACAATAGTACCCCAATTAGCCACATTAATGAATTTAAATATCATCGTATTTTAAAGATTATTTAATTTGGAGTACAAAGAAAGTGAGTTTGATGAATTTGGAGTTTTGTGGATAAAATAATGATCTTGAAAGTTGAGTTTTATGTCCTTTTAAGAGGGATGTTATTTATACAATATACACATATTTTTATTGGAATTATTTTTATTATTTACAAATTATTTTCAAGAAATAAGTTTTATTTACAAAGAATTTGGTGATAAATATAATAGGGAAAAGAATGTGTATTATTGTCATTCATGTACAAATTATGAATACAAGTGATACATGGTTTTCAGGAATTTTTAGTATTTTTTGGCCTTATCTCCCCCTACTTTAATCCTTATCGACCAGATTAAGTCTTGACCTTCTCTCAGGGTCAGAGTTAGCCTGTATCTATTGCTTATATAAAGTATTTGTTTTCTTTATTTTTCCTTTATTTCTTTTTTTCAGTTAAAATAGTGATAAATATACAATATTCACATAAAAATTAGGGTTAGAAAAAGAATAGATTTATTGGAATTTACAGTTGTTTTATAAGAGATTTTAAGCTAAAATAAAAGAATAAATATGATGAAATATAGATTCATCACCTACCAAGTTGGTGACTGTATGAAGTTTTCCCTTATTAGGGACTACACGAAGTGGTGCCACCCACTTGGAGTCGGAGATTGGATAGACAAACCCCACATCACACCATTTCTCTTTTTCTTTCTTAACCACTTCTAGTATGTTACTGGAACTCACGAGTGGGTCTATCACCTTCCTCAAGGTAAATATGGTGCGAATAAAAAGCGGGGTTGATCCCATAGAGATTGGACATGCTCCAGCTTATGGCCTTGCAGTTATGTTCAAGAATCTCTAGAAAGCAAGATTCTTGTTCCCCAGTCAGGCTAGCACTGATAATGATTGATAACTTCTGAGATGGGACCTCAAGGAAAGAATACCTAAATGTGGGGGGTAAAGGTTTGAGCTCGGGAATGGTATGCTCATTAGGAAGATCTGGCTCGACTTCCTCTAAATAAGGATTTTGATGTATTTAGATGGATCTACTATGATGGTTGCCACCGACTGATTCTACTAAGGACTCAGGTCACCAAAGGTGTGCATATAGTCAGCATAATTTGTGTCCGACTCGTCATACTTGTACTCTAATTGCCCTGAACGGAATAGATCTGACAAGCCTAAATTGGCTTCTAAGTCATCGAGGATATAAGGAGATGCATCAAAAAATTCTCCTATGAGTAAAGTCTGATTCTATAGGATCTGTCGAACTGCATCATCTACATCGTCCTTTACTAGTGAGAGGGACTCGTCAACCCAAGCTGACTATTTTTGCTAGTGATAAACCATATCAACTCTTTAGCACTCAACTTCAGAAGAAGGATACTATGTACTGCTCTCTAAATCTGGTCTCTGCCATGTTGTTTTTTTACTTTTCTAACTCTAAACTTTCATCATTTGCATGAAAATGTATCTTTTCCCATAGTATAATGAAAATTTGTCTAGATATCATGCCATCTTTTGGGACATTCCATATCCTTGATTGTGAAGTCTACCATGTATTATTATCCCTCAATGTCAAGGATAACGTCCCTTTGCATTCTCTTAGGTCTCTTAATATATTGGTCTGCAAATTGTAGGAGTGATCTCGATCTTTTATGATGACATAAGCCTAGATGATTTAGGTGCATATGGCAACAGATTGATTGAGGATCCATTATCAAGTCCAGTACGAGAAAATAATGTGTTACCTATCTGTCCAATTATGAAGTGCGCACCCAGATCTCTCTTCTTCCTTGAAGTCTCATTTTGGATCACACATGTAATGGCTATGGATAAAGTATGTTTCACTGTTCCAGTGTTCTTTCTCTTACTAGTCCTAACAGGTGCGCATCGCATATTTAGGTACTTCTTGAATGCAGGAACCATATCCACTTATTAGAAAAAGGGGATCTTAACTTTAAGATTCTCACGACACATCCTTTCCATCTCCAAAGAATCGTGATCATTTTTTGAGAATTTTTCATCATTCCATTAGACAAGGCCTGAGGAGATTAATGGGAGCTCAAGATGTGAAACATAAACATCATCAAAATTGTTTTTATTGAATTTATAATGTAATTGTATATAACTTGGATTGGGACTCGAGCTCTATACATGAATCGACTGAAATACATGAAAAGGAACTGAAAATGAAACTACTAGAAAAACAACTAGTGATGCATCAATAGGAGTCTTCTCATCTCTAGAAGAATCACTGCTTGTGGTCGCGCTCGTTGTTGTATTATTCTTCTTTTTGGATTTTCTTGATTTTTTGATTTTTGGGGATTCAAACCCCCTGGTGGTCCTTAATGTCATGTTGTTGTTGCTGGTAATCATCCTCCTTTGCGCTATCCATAGGTGTGGACTCATATGTATCCTTTACTCCACTTCACCGTGCTAGATCAATGTTATGCACGGTCCTAACTCTTCTAAAAGTAAGACGATGAATGCAATGATGTATAATCTTTTGATATGATTCAATGAAATAAGAATAATATAAATGATCCTTCTGGATGTTCTATCCTTGGTTAAGGTTGTTGGGGTTAACATGAACCTAAGTTGGGAAGGAGGTCCTGGGTGTAGTGAATTAATCTCGACAATATGAAAGCCGATTGATGTCGGCTCTATGATCATGTTGCTCATTACAAATGAGCTTGACCTCATCTATGATCCTCTGAAGATCAGTGGTGCCCGATGATGAGGCCCCATGATCTTACCTCTAGGGAGGATGTTGCCGATCCCCATGATGTTGGTTAGGTCGCTAGTGGACCTATTGACTGTATTGGCTATACTAAGTTGGGTACTGCTAATAACTAATATCTAGCGAGGATCTAAATTATTATCCTCATGGAAATGAAGATATACAGTGGCACTGAGTGGACCACTCATGAAATCTCGAGTCAATCAATAATTATCCACAAATAAAATATTGCAATCAATATAAAAAATGTGTGACTAAAATTTATTATAACTCTACAACAAAGGTGTATAATGTGCAAGCATGTGTAGAGGTCTAACTTAGAGAGCAAATGATAGATTTGACAATAATGCTCAAAAAATATTTTTTTCTCTTGTCCATTTATTATCTCTTTGTGTGGGTTTTTAATTTTTAATTTTATATTTTTATTTTTATATTTTTTTAGATTATTTTTAATATTATAATATATATTTCTTTAATATTTTATGATTTTTTATTTCTTTATCTTTTTATATGTAATATAAGCTTATATAAGGCTATATATAATATATGATACTATAATCATAATGCTAGAAAAATAAACAAAATACAATAAATAAAGTGTTTTGGGATTTTATATAATTTTCTAGTATTTTTGTGATTTTTCTTAAATTTTTACATATTTTTAAAATAGAAGATATACTAAATGATAGAATAAATAAAAAGGAAGAATTAGTTTGAATGTTAATAATGGAAAATTAACTCCTCAAATAAATTTTAATAGATATATATTGATATAAAGAAAATACAGGAAAAAATTTAATATTTTTTGGAATTTTATATCTTTTATTACTGGATTTTGGAGATTTTAATTTTTTACGCTTTTTCTTTTTCTATTTGTAAGTGTTTTTGGTCTGGTTATAGAATATAATAATATGCAACTTTTTTTGGGATTTTTTCAAAATGCTTTTATATTTTTTTCGATATTTTTCAAGTCAACATGGATAAAATGTGCTCAATTTGATTTTTAATAAATAGATAAAATGCTAAAATGCAAATCTAAAAGTGTGGCATGATAATACAAGCTAGTAGGCGTCTATCCCTATTTTGCATGATTTTTGGAGCAAGGTTGTTATATTTAATAAATAGAAGAAAAACACAAAAATACATGTATTAGGTAGGGAATATCTGCAATTAAAATTAAATTAAGGGGTACATGTTCAATTTTACTAGAAATATACAATGTATATTTAAATTTATTGGACTAAAAAAAAATATGAGGGTATTTCTGCTAATTGCAACCTCACATGGGATGACACGCGAGGTTACCTCGCATGGACCCATGTGCAATATACAAGAAGTTCTGGGGCCTCTATGTTATTTATCCACATTTATTTACACTACACAAAATATTTACGGGACTAAAAAATAACAAAAAAATAGGGGGCTTAGTTTGCAATTTACCCATTATGCGCATGATACAACGACGTAGAGCATCTCACTTGCCATGCATCGCATGCGAGTCGACCAATGACAGTTTGTATATGGATGTCTGTGATTAGATCTTGGGATAAGATCTAACTGTATTGGCTTTGAATATGAGATGCCTCCTGTGTGATCTAGAGTAGGGGCTCCATCAAGCGGATGTTGTTGCTATGGAAGAACGGGGAAGAATGACATGTTCCCCTATCTTCGATCCGTGATTGCTCCTCCATTTGGCAATCTCTGATGTTGTTCTTTTGCTCTACATGACTAGGAGGTGTGTCCATAGTGGATGAGATGCCCGAGAAGGACCAGGACCCAGTAGTGGGGTCCTCGATGTCAAAGAAGTACATGAACCATGAGACCCTCGTCCAGGTTTGATGGTAGCCTAGGAAGGGCTCGTTCGATATAGAACCTATATGGAAATGGTCTTGGGCTCAAGGTAATGTTCCTCAACCAGAAATGAAGCTTAGATGCATACAAATTAAGATAGGCGATGAGGCTCCAGTGAAAGGCGGAGGGGGGGCCTCCATTTGCTGATCCTTCAAGGATCGGGCGGTCCAGATGGGGTGGTTAGACAAAGAACTAAGGGGGAATGAAATGCTATGAATGTGACGGTCAGAGGTGGAATGGCCGGAGCCCTAGCGGCTCTGACGATCGAATAAATGGCAAATAAAGCTACCCTAATGGATTAAAAGCTAATCTAATTGCAAAATTTAAAACATGATAAAGAAATCAACCTAGAAATTTAAAAGACACAAGTAAAGCTAATAAGCTCGTCGTGGATCTGATCCTATCCTTGCTCCACCATCTCCGAGCAAGGGGAAAGGCTCACTGTCACCAGCCTTCGACGCTCAAACACAAGGAATCAAGAAGAAGCTCCATGAGCATTTATTGATTATTGAGCAAGGGGAAAGGCTCACTGTCACCAGCCTTTATTGATTACTGAGCAAGGGGAAAGGCTCACTGTCACCAGCCTTCGACGCTCAAACACAAAGTTTCCAACGATTTTTGAGAGCCTTTATTGATTGGTTCGATGGATATTCAGAAGATCGATGATTATGCATGAGATGTGGGTGTGATGCGAATCAAATCCATGAAGGACTCGATGTAATATAAGGTCTAGAACGATCAGTTCAAGGTGAAGAAGGTAGCAAGCTCAAGGCTCTGACATTGTCAGAGGTGAAGCATGGGTAGTTGACCCGATGTCAACTATTCGTGCGACCAGATTGGTCCACCTTGGACAACCTCGAGACAAAATACCATTTTATTCAGATATAAATAAATTGAAAATATTAAATGAATTAA
This sequence comes from Ottelia alismoides, assembly GCA_037367405.1. Taxonomy (NCBI): domain Eukaryota; kingdom Viridiplantae; phylum Streptophyta; class Magnoliopsida; order Alismatales; family Hydrocharitaceae; genus Ottelia; species Ottelia alismoides. Next base: position 281,797 of record JAZKJV010008627.1, read on the forward strand.
TTAACTTTTGGGTATAAAATAAAAAATGTTTATTCTCTTTTTTAGGATTTTAATAAGATTTATGAGTGTATTTATTACAACTTACTTTTTACAAGTGTGTTTAGAGGTATATTGACCAATGTTTTGTATATTTTATTTTTATTTTATATTTTTGATTTTAATATTTTGTTCTCACATTTTATATTTTAGAACAAATTTTTAGGTATATGTATATATTTTAATTGTATTTTTCTGATGATATTTACATACTTAAATAAATAGAGATATATCATATATATGTATAAGTATAGGTATTTCATCTATTTATTTATATAGCCTACTTCATTTTTGTATTTTCTTTGTGATTTTAATCTGCTCTAAATATGTACATATACTATAAATAATATTTACAAAATTAAAACATATAAAATTCTATAAATAGTGAAGAATAAATAAAATATATATTTTATTCAAGTCTTATTGTACAATAGGGGTTGAAAACCTTGCTTTCAAAACTTAACTCTAAATTAAAATGAAACCATCTTCATTAAATATGTTATTAAAAGTCATATACAATTAAATGTGATAATTTTGAGTTTTTATTTAGGAGATATGGGTATGGGAAGTTTGGGTTTTAGCTTTTTATTAAGAGTATAAAATGTACACCGATTATTATTATTGTGCGAACTCAATTTTGTATTTTTACATAATTTTTTATCTACAACATTCATGTACAAAATTTATTTATTTGATATATAAATAATAATTAATGAAACAGATCCTAAAATGCTTTATTGATGTATATATAAATGGATTTTTTATTGTGTTATTGACCCTTATCTCCTTCTACTTTATTCCTTGTCGACCAAATCGATTCTTAACTTGGTCTCGGGGTTTAAGGTTTTAAAATATCTTTGACGTTTTATCCGTTATCTTTTCTTTCTGTTATTCTATAATTTTGGCATTAAAAATAGCGTTTTATACACAATAAATAAAATAAATAATGAATGTAAATTTGTACAAAATAATTGTATATTCATTCATTAGAAAGGATTTTTAAGGCTAAAAAGATAGAATAAAGGTGATGAAATAGAGATTCATCACCACCCTATTCTTGCATTTGCTAATCCCTAGCAAACACTTTATGCAATGAGTGAAGAAAAATTAAAAAACAAAGAAAAGAAAATGAAAGAAAGTGGATTGATTTTATTATCAAACTTGTCATCACAAAATCAAAGTTTGAGCATGGGGTATACCTCGATGTGCGAACGTGTGTGGAACTTGGTTCGGAATCGAATTTATAACACAACAACCTTTGAGAGCCACAGAACTCGATTCAAACCATCTCACTAGCCATGTCAGAACCAATTTACATCATACGCAAACCCTTATGACTATGAAGCTGACTTATACAGTGCAAGTTATAGTGTCTCTTCCAATAGAAATGACAAAAGAACTGACTTCTCTAGTAAGACAACCTAATTATTCCCCAATCCAACAACTCTTTCCTCGAGCAGGGGGGTATTCCCTTCTATGTTCAAGTACAACCAACTGAAGAAGAGGAGGTGGAGACAATAATGGATGGTAGTGAGTGTAGCTTCCTATCCTAGGATGCTTGACTAGTGTAGCCAAGTCATTCGTCTATAGGCTCACAAATGTTTGACTTTTACGCTCAAGCATGCTTATTGACTCTACAAATATGTACACTCTGGCAGGCCTTTTATTTTCAATCAGGCATGACCACTTTTTGGAGTTTTTATCGAATACTATATTCTGCAGAATTTTCATAAGGAGATTTTCCACTTGAGTGAGTAGACTATCTCTCTTTTAAAGCATTATTGCAACCCACACTCTCCGATCTTTAGACGTCGATGCCACTGCAATGGTTGGGGTGCACTTCCCTACCTAATGGAGGATGAATGTTTCCACTCGAGTGCGTCTCATATCGGCAAATCCAATCTCCTCACTACATCAACTGAGTTGAGTCAAGTGAAAGGTGCAGATCTCCAAGTTAGGTCACGACCGACAATAGTCATGCATGCATCTCGAAAAGATCTAGTTAGGCAGTTGAGGTATATTGAACCCAACCACGAGTCTCAATGAATTAAGTCCGAATAGACCTGAAGTACCTCAAATATAGTTCCTATAAGGCTCCAGTGAAGTTAGTTGCATTAAGGTCCAAACAGTCTCCAATCTTCGACTTTACTCATACTAGTTCAATAGTTTAAACTCAATCCAAAAAATACAATGCTATGAAATTCTATGTATAATGCAATGAAAATCTTTTTGTGATGCAATTTCCTGATTTTGAACTTTTCATGGATTTTTAAAATTTTTTTGCATATTTTCATGGAATTTTGGAAAATATTTTGCAAATGTTTTCGACATTTTTCAAAAACACATGTTTTTTAAGAAAAGAAGGTACAAATATTTACATAGGGATGCATTTATTATTTACAAATATTAGGATTTTTAAGGATTTACACAAGCGTTATGTTTATATATATAGTAAATGTTTATTTATTAGGATGATGTATATATTCCTCAAACTTATTTGAAAATGATTTTGCAATAATTTTGAAAACTATAATCCAAAATATTTTTTTGAAAATAATTTACAAACATTTGAAATCATTTTGCAAAGATTTTTCAAACAGTATATATAGATTTTTTAAAATATTTTTGCAACCATTTGTAAATAGGTTTACAAAACATTTTATTTCACACAAAGAAATTTTTACAAGCATATAATTTTATAAAGGTTGAAAATATTTTACAAATATTTTTTAAACAGTTTTCTAAAGATTTTTCAAATAGCTTTTCAAACTATTTTCCAAACATTTTGCAAAACATTTTTACCTGATTTAATAGTCTGTATATACAAAAAGAATTTGTGGAAAAATATGCATCATTTTTTAATTGATTTAATGAGTTGAATATATATATATTGTAATTTTAGCCAAATTATTAAAAAATACAAAGGTACGAGTTATGGATTACGTATATACAAAGTTTATACGCACCCAATATACTTAGCTTGAGTTATGTCATCGTTGGTCGAAAAGAAAAAGAGAAGACATAGCTCGTACTAAGTATAGAGAAGCCTATACTACAACGTGAATAAAGAAGGAACAGATGAAGAAATATAATGAATACGAAGTCGACCGCCCTCCCTATACTTAGGATCAAATAATCCTGAGTATTGTCGGTTGTATCTACATGCATGTAGGGTCAAGGGTGGGAATATACAGATTACAACTCGGTTTGTCTCCTCCTATACTTAGGGTAAAATGTCCCTATGTGTAGTAGAGAAAATCAACAAGAGAGGAGATAGTGGAGGAGATCAATAAAAGAATCGATAAAAAGATAAAATCACTTGTTGAACATACACATCACTGCCCCTATACATAGGGTAAAAGAGGCCCAAGAATAGGTAACAATAAGAGTGATAAAATTGAACGAAGAAAGAACAAACATAATGAGTGCACCCCCCTTTAATTAGGACAAAGTATGTCCTAAGTATAGACATACAGATATGGTAAATGATCTGGGGTATACATGACATATGGAGGAAAGAAGGAACAAAAAGACAAAACATATATATACAAGCAGTAAAGACTGGAGAAGTGTAGGACGGTATATAGCAGTCGAATACCGTACTCTCGTCATCGTCTCCCTATGAGAACGGTGACATGGTCAGAAAGAGAAAGACACACTAATATGCAATCAGGTGGGAATCAAATACCAACAAAAATAGATCAAAAACTAAGCCAGGATCTGGTAGCAAGAAGCAGAACATAAGCTCATAAGAGAAGAGTGAAATATCAAAGATGATATCGTAAGAAATAGAGGATGAATGAGCAATACATATTCCTCTAGCTCAATCATAGTATTAGTAAGGTACAAAAGGTAAAGAATAGGAGACTCTCTACGCCACTCAATATCCAGTGGAATAAGGATGAACGATCAAGAACACACCGAATATCACAAAGCAAGCTCAACCTTGCGAGGGTCGTCATGGAGCAGAATTAGGTGGGTCAGAGATCTCAGATAATCATAAGACTCGGTATCATGATCCTCCAACTAGGATATACAACTAGAGACGAGATCGAGTACACAAATCAGAAGACTCGGCCTTGTGCTCTACCAGATTGGAGACACCAGAAGTGAAACCGAGTACCTACAATGATGTATCCTCTCACATATAACCCTTGGAGAGTAATACTTACTATGTAATGAATAATCAAAGAATAAATAATTCTTGTAAGGGTCGTCAAGGAGAGCTGACACAAATGAGTCGGATCTATCAGACGGGTCAATAGAAGCTATCTTCATAGGCATTCAATTGGCTACCCAGTAGAAGAGTTCGAAAGATCTAAAAATGACATAGTCTCCTGCTCATAATCCTCAAAGAGTACTGTGAACTTGGCGGGGAATAATCAAAATAATGTGACTCATCCTTGTGAGGACAGACAAAAAGAGAAGACTCGAAGGAGTCAAGACAAATGGTCTTGTGCTCCAACAAATCAGATACATAATCAGACAAGGATATCGATAGCTCATATCAGATGACTCAGTTTTGTGCTCCACCAAGATGGACACACAAGCAGTGAGTGAAATCAATCATATAGAAAATGTTGCATTCTCCCATAGATAGTCCTTTGGGAGTAATGCAAACTAAGTCAATCAAATCAGGGAAATGCATGCATCAAGTCTCAAGTCCATGAAAACAATGAATAAAATCATCAGTAGGAGGGCATAAGGCTATGAGAGGGATAAGAGGTCACCAGGGCAATCGTAGTGCAGTCCCTTAAATCAACCAAATCAACTTGAGATGGATTAAGATGTCAGAAAGAGATCCTCTAACTGCTAAATGTGTATAGCAGGGTCAATAGATGGAGGATGGATCATTCAAGAAGATGAGTGAAATCATGTGTGTTCTGATAACTATCTCTTTGAAGCACAGAAAGAGATAGTACATCAAACGTCTGAATCAAGATGGGTCTCAAAAAACCATCATCACATCATAAGAAATCAGTCACATCCTCAATTCGATGTGCAAGATCAAAAATCCTTAATAAAGAATCACACCAATTGTCATAATCAGAATCCTCAATAATATCAAATCATATATGTCAGATCCTACCAAAAATAGCACACCAATCTCATCATCCTCAAATCTGCCGGACTTACACAAATGATTACTGAAATCAAAACCTCGATGTGGGCCTCATCTAATCGCACAACACCCAAGGGTGAAAGAAGAGATGATACGAAGGGGATCGAGGAGGGTGGGTGAGAATGGTAATATAAAGATAAAATTGTGGTTCAAGAAGAGAGTCTTCTTCAATCAGACCAAAGATAGGGTGATATGGGCAAGGAGATAGCCGCAAAATCCAGATACAAAAGTATAGATCAAGACCCGATATCACGACTCAATGAAGAACATGAAAAATATGGACAAACAAAGAGAGAAGGACTCAATAGAATGAAAGACTCAAAAACTCATGGATCTACCAACTTAAAGAATGATGAACGAGAACGAACCCAAAAACACAATCAATGTACGAAGCAAATCCCGTGTTCACCTACTCAAAACATTGAAGACCGAGATGGTGGTCATTTATCTTTTCTATTTTAGAGCTAGGTAACCTTTAAAAAATTGTACAAACACATAAGTAGGTGATGCTCGGCCCAATCAACTCTGGTAAAGGAATTACTTATAGTGTCGTTGTCACCCAAATAAACCAAACCGAAATTTAGAAAATTATTCAGCCACTAAATAAATCCAACAAATAATAACAACTGATCTAAGCTAATTTTATTAACCTGATATAGTGACTAGGGTCCAACACAAGGAGCACAATTAAACCTGGGTAGTCAAATCAAAAGATTCAAAGGATTTTTCTTTTTCTTTTATAATGTTTAGTTATTTTTAAATTTGAATTTTTTTTAATTTTTAAAAATAAGGAATATAAAGCTAATGAATAAAAGACACACACACGAACCTTTTTTTTGTATTTTTCAAAAATAATAAAAAATTCTAAAAGTCCCAAACAAAATTATTTTTATTTTTATAGATTTTATACTATTTTTGTTATTTTTTATGTAATTTTCAAAATTTTTATGGACTTTATAAAATTAAAAATTTAAGAGACACACAAAAAATGCATATCCAGAAGAATTTTTAAAATAAAAAATATCAAATAAATTCAAAACTACTGGAAACAGATTTTAATTAAAGCTATATAAAAATATCTCCAAAACAAACTGAAATCAAAAGTTTTGGATATTTCAACAATTTTATATGATTTTTATGGTGTTCTTAAGGTTTTACAAATTTTTGGAATTCCATAAAACAAATATGATGAAAATTGGATAAGGTTCAAACATAAAAAATAAATTTGCTCTGATTTTCCTACAATATTTCAAGACTTCTTCCAATTTTATGAAATTTCTAAAGAAAACATGGATGTTTCTACTATTTTTCATAATATTAAATAAAAGAAAAACAACATGAGAAATTACTACTTAAAGAAAATGCGAGCAGGTGCTTGTCTTAATTCATATGTGATTTTTGGATAAACTTTGCAATTTATTGCAATTAAAGAAAGATAATATAAAATGCTAGAACATGAGGACCTAATTGTAATTATTCCAAATCTTAGGGCCAAATAATAACACACAATAAAATTCCAGGGGTCCTAGTGCAATTAATCCAGTAAAGGCATGCTTACACATGATCCAGTACTTATAGGGGTATAAATGCAATTACTTAGAATTTATTCTATTTCATTAACAGTGAAAAGCTTAGGACCATATATACAAATATCCTAAATAAAACACGCAGATGCGTACGTGAGTGTAGTTCAGCTAGACTAAAATGCAAATAAAGAAAGCATGAGGCCATAACTGCAAATGTTCTTAACTAATTATTACATTTATTGTACTGAAACAAAATAACGTAAAAGACAATGGTAAAAAGGGAATTATAACCATAGTAGGTGCGTGCGACAAATGTCTCGAAAAAGATCTGAATTTCTGGAGTGCGACTCTGGCGTACGATTCTGATGATCTGGGAAAGGATCTGATGGTGTAAGGGAATGTCAGGGACATGCAACTCAGATCTGGCGAGCAGGTATGGATCCAACGATATGGAAAGCGTACGTTAATGTGTTGTGTGGATCTGACTAGGTCTAATTAGAGTGTCGAGATTTTGGCATGAGTAGGCAACTCAGATCAAATCTGGGGAAATGGCTCCTCATCGGATTACTTCCGATGATGTTGGAAGAACATGAAGAAGGTAGTGGTTGTCGAACTTCAATTGTGGAAATATCATGTTTTATAGCTCAGATAAGCTGGCTAATAGGTCCAGCACCCTACTGAAGAGTGTCATGACCCCAATTCCGGGTCGTCGGATCCTCCCATAACCGGATCTGGTAACTCAGCAATAATTTACTCAGCAATCACAACTAACATTCAGAAACATACTGCAAATAAAGTATATTCAGAAGAAAGCATTTCAATGCTTTTACATTCACAAAATAAAGTTCAGATGATACATTGTCCTACTATAACCATTTACATGTACATCAGCTTGAAAGGAAAATATACAAAAGATTACTAACTACCTTACAAAGTAAAGCTATTGTGTCTGGCTGGATGTCTACTAAGGTCCTTGCGTTGGCTCATCGATACATGTTGGGTTTTCCATTCATCAAAGGATAAAAATTAGTGAATGCTAAGTAACGAATAAGGGAAAAGCAAACAAATGGGTAATTTTTCAAAACTTGTTATCACAAAAAGTTTTATTCCTTCTCATTAAATTAAGTCCTATTCCTTTCTATTCCACGTCAGGGATTAATCCAGGGAATTACCTCTCCACTATAAGGACTCCAAAGCTGTGGACACTTCGGGATTGGAGATTGCGTTGATCTTGGTAAGCATATGCCGATGCACGTCGCCTCAACCAATCCTCCAATACTACCCTGAAAATTTTCTTTTATCTTATTAAATAGGGTCTCAAACCCTCAGCTCGAAAAACAAATGAGCACACCGTCCTCGAGGACTCGGTTGCTTAAAACCTTAGGCTAACATTTATTCATATAACCTAGCGGCTTTAAATACATATTATCGTGACCCAGCCGCTATTGAACCACCCGTGCCTCCACATGGCACGACCACATCTTCCGTCGTTCAACACGAAGATATTGGCTCCCAGTACCACACATTGCAAAACATTCATTTCGTGCGCACTTATCATAACAGGGCAACTGTGTACCACCAGGGTAAGGAAACGCCAATACGGGTTCCTTCCGACAAACCTACAGGTTGCATGTCCGACATGTAGTTCTACTCCCAGTCATCCTTAACGTGACACATGATCCTTTTCAGGATCCAACTCAAACCACATCAACTCCCATGATGTAGTTCTTTCGTTAAGTATTCGATTTTCATAATCAATAATACTTAGTATAGACTCACTTATATATTATTCATATTCGATTTGATGCTTAAACCTTATTTTAGTGGGAATCACAAAGCAACTGTTTATACTTTATAAAAAATAGCCAAAATTAGGATTATTTATAGCACAGGACATAAAATCAAGAATTTTAATAATCTCGTTTGAAAACCCAACAACAAAAGTAAGGATTTTGTTACCTAATCAATCTCTCTCTCGTGTAAGCAAGGCTTTATCGTGTTTCATTTTTAGAAAGGATGTTTTAAGGTCCTGAAAAGATCGAATTTCATTTTTTGTATCAAGAACGCTAAGAACGTGTCAAGAACGCGAAGAACGAATGAAGAATACAAATAACGCGAAGAACACAAAGAACACGAAGAACACGAATAACGCCAAGAATATATTTTCTCTTGAAATTTTAGTAGAGCTTCCCCTTATAGGTGGTGGTATTTCTAGGAAAATTTCGGCAGAATTTCCCTTTATATCGGGACATATTTCTCGAAAAATTTCGGTAGAGTTTCCCCTTATATCAGGACATATCTCAAAATAAAAATGAAAGGAGTTTCCTTTATAAAATCAACCGTGAGGAAAACAACAACAAAACTGAAAGAATATACTCAAACAACAAGAGATGAAGAATCGGTAGACACCACGTATCTTAGGTGAGTGAATGTGTGACGAATCACAGGGTTCACTGATGTGCATAGCCGCGCGCACCTAAGTAGGGTATTACACAGATTTCTCCATCAAAATAATTGTAAAAGCATAATTGAAAGAATAGAAACATAAGTGATGGTGAATCGGTAGACACCATGCGCCTTAGATGAGTGAATGTGTGACGAATCACAGGATTTACTAATGTGCATAGCCATCCGCACCTAAGTAGGGTGCTACATAGATTTCTCCTCGAACCACAACAGAAAATGAATCGGAAAGAAATATGAATCAAGAACAAATCTTAGAAGAAAAGAGTATGAATTGAAATCCTAGTTTACGAAACAAACTAAGAGATGATCATACCTTTCTCCACCTCGTTCTCCCGACAGCGCTTCACTAGCGCTCCTCCCTCGCCTCCGACTCCTCCTCCCGACCTCTCGACCCTAGCCCTAGGGGTGGTGGTGGTAGTGGAAATCGTAGAGAATGAATGGGTAGGGGGGTCTATTTATAGGCTCCAGAAAACCACTAAACATTGTTAGAAAACCATGATTTGTACCTTAACTATGGTTTAGCGGCCCATGGTTTTGGACAAAACTTATCCCAAACTTGGGGCTTAAGTTAGAACATTCCAGAGGATTCTAGATTTGCTAATGACGCTTAATAATCACTAATCATGATTAACTTTCGCTAATCACGATTTAACTTTCGCGGCTTACGCTTATCTTTTGCTAACTATAGATTAGTATTTGCTAATGATCATTAGCAGTTTTCAATCCGTCATTAGTTTCTTTAATCATGCTTACTTAGTCTTAATGACATTCATTATGGGTTAATGACGTCTTAACCCTCCTTACTTTTCTTTCTTCCGAAAATCATAACAAATCGAAACGAAGTCCTTTTTAAACGAAACAGATTCCGTTGGTTTTGTCTTGACAAGTCGGATCTTATTATATAGGATCCGAGATATGCCAAGTTCAAGGCTTTGCAAAGAGTTTCCGCGTCAAATGGAATGCTCCTACGTCTTGCTAGACATGTTGATGAAGATTTAGAAGGTGGCTCGACTAGACAAGCTCCTCCACCTCTACTGGTGTTTGATTAGGACTTCTCATGCTCTCCTACACCTACAAGGGTATGCCTAGCTCGGAGATGACTCTCCGTCTCGGGTTATTGAGCCATGAAAACGAGAGAAGCGGGGGTGGTAGATGATCGACTTCCGACAAGATGAAGAATAGAAGTCTGGCCTTAAATTGAACTCTAAGATCAGTTGTAAGGTTGATCAGGGACGAGCAAGGTTTAAGTATAGGGAGTTGATGAATCCATGATTCATCACTCTTAAAGTTGAAAATAGAGCCTTGTCCCTGGGTATTTAGCTTCATATTTCCCTTTATCTTGCATAAATAGCATTCATGCATCAATACATAAAATATGCATCTTAGCATCCATATCTGCATTTAAAAAAGAAGATAATCCGTGTGTAAATTCCACTTGTAAAATATCCACCTAGTTACTTGTATTTTATCCCCTCCCAATAAAATAACACCATCCTTATAATATGTACACCGTTAGTTAATAATATGGGGAAGAAAGCTAGAGTTCTCTCTTGTAAAATACCCAATAAACCCCTAAACCCCCTGGACCTTAGAATGCCCATATCTCTCTCTTATAAACTACGAATTATGTCTACTCACATCCAGATGAATATACATCATGAGACCTTTAAAATGAGACTAATTTCATTCAATTCGGAGGTCGTAGGCAAAACTTAGGTTTTTGGGCCTCATTGTATACTATACATATGTATATTTGTATTCTTGTAGTTTTCTATCTTATTTAACCTCATCTCTACTTTTGGTCAACATGAAACTTGTAGATCTCATTGAGATCTACAACTTTTATGTTTTGGGTTTTTCCAAATTCGGCTTCCTTCTCCCTCTAATCTCATTTCTCCTTTCAGCCACACATAGCTGGCCAAGTGGCGCCCTCTGATTGTGCCACGCGGCCCGCCCCCATTGAATGGTCCGCCCGCATTCCTGACCGTTGGATCTTAATCTAGATTCAACGGCCCAGTGAGCTCCACATATGCGCTTAATCCCCCACCGTCAGATCAATCCCAGGATCGCATCTTGACCGCCCGCTAGCGCCTCATCAGGCTCGCACCACATGGCACTCTGTGTGCCCCCCGATCTCACTCCAGGCGCCTTGATCTTCACCGTTCATCACCGCAATTAGTTTCAACCATTCGATCAAACCCCTGAGACCATCTCAGCCGCCCATTAGCACCGCATACTCAGCACGCCACATGGTGTGTTCAGAGCCCTCCGATGCCGTGCCTTAGATCTGATATCAAGCGTCGATCCGTGCCTTCGTCTGGATCGTCGGAACGCCTGATCCAACTGTCCAGACATCATCGTCAACCTCCGCACGCCCCGTGCCCACATTCTCCACCGTGCACAAGGGGCCGCCCCCTTTCTATTTTGGGCTCCACGCCAACCACCTTCTCCGACTACTGACACCACCACGACGTCACCCACTCATCCCTCATCCTCGCCAGCCCCCTCGACCTCCATGGCAACCCTCAATCTTGCTCCACGAAGGCCATAAACTCCACCACGTCGCTAGCTACCCCATCACTTTCACCCTATAAATCAGTCACCTCCAGACACTTTCACCCCTGTCCGCCACCACGGAGAGTGACTCCAAGCTCCCACCGTCAGATTGGTGACACCAATTTGAGCCCAGGCCGAGCGACGACAGAGAACACCTCCGGCGATTTCCACGGCCGACCACCGCCGTGTCGTAGATCCTCCAAGGCGATGCACGAGCTCAAGTCCTCCTACCGGCCTTCGAGCGAATACCTGGAAGCTTCCCCGGAGCTTATGACCCGAGGTAGACTCCTCCATCTCCCCCCCCCGATCTTCTTATTCCTTTTCCTTCTCCTTCTTCGATTTAATTCGTCATTCACAAGCATCTTCTCGCTCCTCCAGCCATCCTTCGAGCTCTGCAAAGGAGCTCTGATCTTCACGCTACCATTTGTTTCCTCCGACGAGGTACTCCATCTCCCACGACGCCAGCTCCGCCACCTGGGCGGAGCTCGACCATCGAAACACCATCAACGCTTCATAGGCCTCGCACTTCACTCTACGGCACTCCACGGACAAAACACATGCTTCGGCTATCTTCTAAACCCCTCGTAGGTACTTCCATCTTGATTGGCCAGAGGCTCGTCGGAGCTGCATTCGAGCTCCTCGGCCACCGCGCTCCAGAGAGTCTCATCCACTCTTGAGACCACCGGACGCTTCGCCAACTATCCAAGAATCTTCCGAGCTACGCCAGAGTCTCCAGCAACCTTCACCGACGACGGGATGACGAGGCGGAGCTACCCCAACTTTGCCGAAGTCCAGCCCGCTTCGCCGCAAGTGGCGGAGGGCTGATGGGGACGACAACCAGGAGCCGTTTGATCCTCTTGATCGAACGACCAAGAGTCATCCACGTCTCCTCGCCCCGCAGCCATAGGATCAGGCGGATCCGACGTGCCTGATCATGCCACGTCGCCAATCACTAGAGCATCAGAGGGTCGTTGGATTCATCCTGATCCAGTGGCGCTCGATCGTCCGTGTAGCCCTCTTCATCGCGCTTTAAGGACCGTGGGATCGATCTAGATCCAACGGATCAAGACATGCCATACGTCATCAGCCAGCAGCCATTGGATCATCCTTGATCCCATGGTCCAGATCAGTCCACATCGCCCGATCCGAGCCTCTTCCCCGACCACTAGGCTCGGATCACCCGAAGCTACTCCGAGCTAGATCCGAACCTCCAAAGCTACCCGAGACTTGCTCCGAGCCTCCGAAGACCACCGAGCCTAGGACCCCCCATGTGATCCGCACATGATCCTTGGTAAATTGCATTGAGGCCCCTTGAAGTTTCCAAAATTGCATTTCAGTCCCTATCGGGAGACCCCACCTGAGGAGCACGTGTCCCGTGGAAAATTTGCATTCACCACCCCAACATTATAGGTAATTGCATATTGGCCCCTGTCAACATGTTTTATTTTTAGCAATTTTAATACCTATAATTGCATTTACACCCTTGTCTTTGTACACATATTTAGGCATTCATCTTAATTCATTTTTCATTTAGGAAAATTACATTGTGTAGTGTATATTGTCCTCCTCCATATGTGACACTTTGCATATTTTTGTAATATCAGTGAATTTTTCTATTAATTAATTGGTTCATTTTTCTATATTTTGCCCATTTATGCCTCTTAATTGGTAGTAATTTCTCTGTAACTCAAAAAATCCTCAAAAAAATCACATTAGATTTAGGATAAGTAGGTATTGCATAAAAGTTTCATCTCAATTGCACCCATCCAGAGGCCTAAATAAATCATTTAGTGATTTTCTTAATAAATTTTTAATAGGTTCATTTCACATCAAAATTTAGGTTTAATAATTTTCCTGGATTCCTCACCTTCAGATCTATCTAGGGTAATTTTTATTCCCAAAAATATTGTGATTTGATATTTATTAAAATTAATTTAGTCAAAATCACCTTGCATTCATATTTAATTCACAGTAATTTTATTTAGGGTCAGAAAATTCCAAAAAATTAGGGTAGCCTCATTTCATTGCATTTCACCATCTGGCCATGTTTCGTAATTTTTGGACTTGATTTGATCACTTATTTGAATTAACATGTAAACTGCCCTGATTTTTGCATGTGTATTGCATAAGAAAACCGAAAAAGACCAAAAAATAATTCCCTGAAAATCAAACCTTTGACTTTGCTAAAAATTTACCTAAGGAGACAGCTTCCTCCTTGACTTCGACCTTGGCCTTTCCAAAGTTAAAAAATTTGCCGCACGAAATTAACTTGCTTCAATTAAAAGTGGTTTTTGATCTACTCTCATTATCCGACTGCAACGAACGATATTAATCTGATCGAATTAACAAGGGTAGTGGGACGAATTTTCAAAATTGTGTCGTTGCTGGGGAGGCACGGCTTAGGTTAATTTGCAGTAATTTCTGAGTGGTTGATTTTCTCTCCCCGGGTAGTCCGACCCCCGATTATCTTGTGTATAATTCTCTATCTTTTTATTTTTTGTATTTTTGAGTCATTCTCTATCTGACCTCAAATTATTTCTGTGCGAGGATGCGAGGAGTCGAAGACGCTTCGAGGAATCGGCATTTTAATTTCTTGAGCGATTTGAGAGAACTTGTATTTTTATTTATTTATTTATTTATTTTTTCGCATTATTTCCATAGGTTCCCGTTTGGGTTCACACGTGTGTAAAGATAGTGGAACTGTGTCCCCGTGAGCTGTGTGGATTGAATTATAAATTAGGCTTGCACTAGCGCCTCCTCGAGCCACTCTAGGATTTGCTTGTGCTCGTAAATGTTTAGGACCACACAAATACACTTAAAAGACGTACTTAGACCGCATATCTAGTCAAAATAACTTGTGCTTCACTCGCTAATAGAACTGCTTGTCTAGGAGCGGATTTTGTCGCTTGCATTTGCATGTAGTATAAAAGTTTTCAATTCTGTTTTGCATCCTGCATAAAGCGAAAGGATCACTATAAGTACTCTACACTCTGCATACGCATCATTATTTTTCGTGCATCATCTTTTCACGATTTCTCCCTCTGCTTTTTAAACTTAATTTAAACGGAAATTGGGACTGGACGATAGGCGTGCTGTGTGGTTGGACTAACAAGTGATAACTTAACTTAAAATCAGGACTGCTAACATTATTGATCCAGAAAAATATTAAAATTGGAAAATCTGTTTACTGGAGACCAATCCCCGACCTTGTTTTCAGGCTGAGTGAGGGTACTTGAGTGCGTGTGAACACCTTAAGGCAGAGCCCAAATCCCCGCCTTCTATATCACGTTCCGACTAATCCTAGCAAATATCACAAGTTGATTTTATTAAGGTTCACTAACTAGTACCAAATAGCCTCCGCCTGTCTCAGGTAGATAGGGGCGAAATTGCGGTACTTCGCGACAAGTTGCCAGTAACCCCTCAGGGTGAAGTTCCGGCCTTGTCAGCCTCCGCCTGCTTGCAGGTAGATAGGGTCAGGTCTTTGAATCCATCAACTTGGGATAGAAGTGAAGAAAGGAAGGACAGGCGGTATCTTAGGCGACAGGTTAAATAGGGAAGACGCATCCGGCTCTGAGCTGACTTCCCTATAGGCCGTGTAAATCCTTGCTATCTTGCTTGAACAATCACACTTAAAATTAACAAGATTAATTGGACTCGGTTTCGGGTCCTTCACTGTGTTGAGTGTGAACCCAGGGTCATGGATTGAATTGTTTGCTTCAGGTAGGAGTCCAATCCTATCTTCACTTAGAACTCCCGAATCTTCTGGCCAAATCAAGATGAGTAACTGGGGGGATATCAATCCCTTATTCACCAATCTCTCTTTGAGCCCCCCACGAAGCTCCTCTTCATCTGCCCAAGCGCAACTTGGACCACCCAGGACTCATGACCCTCTTGAGTTCTGGTTCCCTCACACCAGGGTGGTTACTCTCAAACCAACCCTTTCCTCTTCTCTGAGCTTACCGAGGATGACCATCGCCTCAGTAAGAATCCCTTCCTTTATTTCTCCTCTAACACAGACCATGTTTCATACCCAGGACTAGAGGACAAGATGCCACCTAAACAACCACCGGATGAGGACTTGTTGCAACAGATCCTTAATCGCCTCACCACAGTCGAACAATAGAATGTGGATCTTACAGCAAGAATGGGACAGGTCATTGCGGCAGGAGGAATTGATCGACCAATAGTTGATGCCTACAACCCAACAGAGAACGAGATTCACAGTTGGTTGGCACCAGCGGTTCCCCCTAAAGCATTCGAGCTCAAGCCCCACTACTTTAGCCTGCCACCGAAGTTCAACGGAAGTGCCCATGAAGAACCATATGCCTTCCTCAGAGACTTCGAGCTGGTTTGCAACAACCTTAGTCATACTAGGGTTTGGAAGGATTACATTCGACTGAACGCCACCCCATTTTCCTTAGGAGATAAGGCAGCGCATTGGCTGAAGAACCTAGGGGTGATATGTACAACCTGGATGCAGTTCAAGGACTTATTCCTGAAGAAGTTCTACCCTCCCAGTAGAACTAATCAAATGAGAACAAAGATCATGAGTTTCTCCCAGGGACCCAGTGAACCATTCCATGAATCCTGGGATAGGTTTAATGACCTAAATCAGAAATGAACCTGCAATGGCATTTCTAAGGCGATCTTAGTCCAGACCTTGTTCTTGCATGACCCCGGAGATGCAAGGGTTAGTCAATGCCGCCTGTAGAGGAAGCTATCTGAATAAAAAAGAGGATGTTGTATGGATGATACTAGAGCAGATGGCAGAAACAGGTAGGTCGTAGGCCACAAGGTCCTATCAGTTGTCTCCCTTCTTCATATCCAACGAGACAACTAGGAGGACTGCAGTGGATCTGACAGAGGACCTCATACCCAGCATGGGGATGATAGCTGACAGGTTAACCATGGTCGAACAGATCCACAAGAGGGTCAGTGACCTTGAGTCGCTCTCACGTCTGCCGAAGCAAGTGGAGGAACTTACTGAGAAGGTAGCTAAGATGAAGCTACCTACCCCTTCTGCACCACATGTGCCTGTACACCGAGTCCATCATGTACAGGAATAGGCACCGGGGCCTCAGAGTGGCTGGGTAGAGGATCATAATTATACCCAACAGGACCAGCATGCACCCCCACATGTGGACACCGGATACGAGGAGCCTCCGTAGGTGTTCGAGATCAATGGGCTGTGGTGCAACCGTGACCCCGTCAACAAACAGTCGGGGATGGGAAATGATCAGCCTCACTGACCTTCCCCAGCTTACCAAGAAACCAGCTCCGTCCCCGCGCCCATACGAGGCCCATCCCGAATGAGGGTACGAGCCTACTTACCAGCTTACCAGGAAACGAGGCCCGAACGAGGGTACTAGCCTCAACAGCACCAGCAGCAGCAACGCACATTCACTCGGGCCAACAGGGCCCGACACCATCCCATCAGCAATAGCAGTATCGACATGGCCAGCAGGGCCAGTACAGAACCGCATCCGCAAGTCAGCATCCACAATCCCTGCCCACCGAATTGGAGTCCCTCACCTTGGCGATCCAGACCCTGTCTGATAGGGTCCAATAGATCCAGAATGACTATCTGGATATGAGAACCGATCTGAATCGTGTTTCTCGTTCCCAGGATCAACAAATGGTGCCAAAGACCCTAATTCCCTGCCCAGATTCAGGCCAACCCAGAAACAGCTTAACTTAGGGCCAGAACCGACCTCGTGATTAGGTATACTATTAAGATAATTCTTTATCTGAACGTGAGATCCTTTCGTATGATAATGTGAACCATATGTCCCTCAGGAGCAGAAGGACCGTGATCAAACCTGATCGGGCATGTGCACCAGAGGAAGGAGCCGCCAAGTCCCTACCTGAGGAGAACTTGGAGGAAGAAGAGGAGAAGCACCACCATCACCACCATCGGTAGAAGAAGAGGACGCCTGGGTCCTCGAAGCAGCAAACCCGCATTAGCAGAGAGTCTGACGAAACCGACGAAGAGCCCGCACCTCCATCTGAGGAGGACCGTCCAGAAGTCGCGGAAGACGCATCACCGGTTTCACCACAGCATTTTCCTTTTAGTCAGAGTCAGAGTCCGAGTCTGTTTCAGATTCCGAGTCTTGTACAGAACTCAATTCCCTCATTGAATGAAAACATTTCAGTTTCAAAACATGAGTTGGATTCAATCATCCCTTCCCACGAGCTCTCAATGGTAGAAAGAAGAAAACTAAAAAAATCCAAAAAGATTACACTAAGATGGCAGAATTTTGCAACAAGCATATCAAGGTCACAATCCCCTTTGATAAGTACGTAGAAATGACTCCTGCATTTCAGAAGTACCTGAAGGTGAGATGCACACCTACTAGGGTTAGCAGGAAGACCAAAAGCCGTGTTGAGAAACACATTCTGTCAGTAGCCACGACTTGTGCAAAAAAGAACTCGTTTCCAAGGAAATGAAGAGACATGGGTGCACATTATGTGGTGAGTCATGTCGATGACATTGCGTTTGTATGCACTCTCCTAGACAACAGATCCTCAATTAACTTAATGCCTACAACCCTCTATGAGCGGCTTAATCTCGAACCTCTTAGGAAATCTAGAGTCCTCCTTTAGTTTGCTGATAAATCAACCAAGAGGTCCCAAGGAGAATTGAGGAATTTTGTAATCAAAGTCGAGGGTCACGAATACATGGTGGACTTCACTATCCTAGATATGGAAACCCCTCGTAACTGGAGAGATTCCCATATCATCTTAGGCAGGCCCTTCCTCAGGACCGCGGGGCCTTGTTTGATTACAAGATCGGGAAGATCCAATTCCAAACTTCAGGCGGAGACGTGGAACTGGAGATGAAGCAAACCAGATGGTAGAGACCGGATTCCGAATCCAGCATTGAGTACTATTCAACGGAAGCAGACTGCGACCATGTAGACACAATTGGGCCATGGAGACAAAACCAACCAGCACCGATGAATCCCTCCCCTCCGAAGATGATCCCGTGCATGAGTCAGTTTGCGAGGTCCTCAGAAACGAGTACAGCTCAAACCTACATCTCCCTACATCTTCGATGACTTAGAGGCCCAGCTGGGCCTGTCAGTCCTTCCCTCTTTAGGATAATCGGAAGATGAGGATTACGAGTCGGACGCGGCTTTTGCCGATTCCATGGAGACCTTTGACGATCCGACTCCAGAGAGGAATAACTTGGTGGCAGCAATTACAGAGAAAGATCCAGCCACTTCCAACACCGAACCAGATTCGATTGAGCCAGATCTCCTAGACGATCGCACCATACTTGAGCTCAAGCCTTTATCCACAACACTTAAATACGCCTTCCCTGCGTGTCAAGAGAAGAAATTTCCGGTCATCATCAGTTCGCGATTGACCGAGGAGCAGGAATCTCGCTTGCTAGAGATCCTAGAGAAAACTGCAAGGCAATAGGCTGGATCATTTCCGATCTCCACGGGATAAATCCTGCTCTGTGTTCACACCATATCTACTTAGAGAATGAGGCCAAACCCTCTCATGAATTCCAACGTCGTTTGAATCCAAATTTATGAGAGGCAGTGAAGAAGGAGATAGAGAAATGGTGCAATGCGGGTTTCATTTAACCAATCTCCGACTCTAAATGTGTGGCCCCGATCCATGAGGTCCCGAAAAAGTCGGGAATTCAAACGACCACTAATAAGGACGGAGAGGAGATCGTGACGCGAGTGCCCACGTCCTGGCACGTCTGTGTGGATTATAGACGCTTGAATGCCGCGACGAAGAAGGATCATTTTCCCCTGCCATTCATTGATCAGATCCTTGATAGACTAGCAGGGAAAGAGTTCTTCTGTTTCTTGGATGGGTTCTCGAGCTACAATCAAGTAGCCATAGCTCCGGAGGACCAGGAAAAGACCACGTTCACATGCCCCTTTGGTACCTATGCTTTTAGGCGCATGCCCTTGGGTTATCCAATGCTCCATGTACTTTTCAATGGTGCATGATTGTTGTATTCACCAAAATGGTCGGCGAATTCCTGGAAGTCTTCATGGACGACTTCTCGGTCCATGGCGATTTCTTCGATTCTTGCCTTAGGAATCTAGACCGAGTCGTCAAACGATGTTGTGAGGTTAATATGGTGCTCTCCTGGGAGAAAGGTCACTTCATGGTGACAGAGGGCATTGTGCTGGGGCACGTCATCTCCAAGAGAGGAATGGAGATTGACCTCGCCAAGGTGTATGTGATCATACGACTCCAACCACCAAGCAACGTCAAGCAGTTGCGATCGTTCCTCGGGCATGTCAGGTTCTATCGGAGATTCATCAATGATTTTTCTAAGATTTCCCGACCGCTAACTGCGCTTTTAGGCAAAGACATGGATTTTATTTTTGATCACAAATGTCTTGAGGCCTTTAAGCTATTACAGGGAATGATCATGGACGCACCTTTCCTACAAGCCCCAGATTGGTCTCTACCTTTTTAGATCATGACGGATGCCTCAGACTTTACTGTTGGGGCTGTGTTAGAACAGAGAAGGGATGGCGTCCCGTTCGCAATCCACTACGCAAGCAAAGTTCTTGATACCGCTCAGCGTAACTATACAGTTACAGAAAAGGATATGCTTGCGGTAGTGTTTGCCTTGGACAAGTTCAGATCTCAATTAATCGGATCAAAGGCAATTGTGTTCACTGACCACACGGCGTTGCGATACTTGATGGAGAAGAAGGACGTGAATGCGCGTCTTCTTCGGTGGATTTTGCTTATCTGGGAGTTTGATTTAGACATCCATGATAAACCTGGAAAAAAGAACATAGTAGCCGATTATCTCTCTCATTTCGAAGATCTTCATACTTCCAAGGATTCGCCTATTCGAGACTCCTTCCATGACGAGTGGATTTTTGCTGTCGACTCACTCCCATGTTATGCCAACATCGTGAACTATCTTGTCTCCAATAAGGTTACCGAAGTTTGGCCGAAGAGCCACATCGACCGACTGAAATCGGATGCGAGACACTACCATTAGGAGGATGCGATCCTTTTCTTTCAAGGAGCGCATTGTGTCTGGAGATGGTGTATTCCTCAAGAGGTATACCAGAGTGTCCTTTCTTTATGCCACAGCTTGGAGGCAGGAGGACACCACTCCGGGAAGAGGACCGCATGGAAGGTACTTCAGTGTGGCTTTTACTGGCCGACTCTGTATCGCGATGCCATCACTTTTGCGAAGTCGTGCCCAGTATGCCAGAGAATGGGAGGAATCGTTGGTTCCAAGGATGAGATGCCTATGCAGCCTGTCATCATTTGTGATGTCTTTGACGCCTGGGGCATCGATTTAATGGGCCCATTCCCTGTTAGCCATAGATTTGAGTACATCCTTCTTGCGGTAGATTACATATCCAGGTGGGTGGAGGCTATCCCAACCCGAGTCGCAGGCAGCAGGGCTGTTTGTAAATTCATTAGAGAGCATATTATCTCTAGGTTCGGGATCCCCAAAATGATGATATCAGATGGGAGTAGGCACTTTGTAAACTGGGAGGTGAAGAAACTCCTCAAGGACTACATCATCGAACACCGTGTCACTAGTCCTTACCACCCACAGACTAATGATATGGCTGAGGTGTCGAATCGTGAGGTGATGTCTATATTGCAAAAGCTTGTCTGCCCAGACAGGAAGGACTGGTCTCAGATCTTGGATCAAGTCCTATGGGCTTATAGGAAAGCTTACAAGACACCGTTCGGAACCTCCCCATTCCGAATGGTATTCAGAAAGTCGTGCCATTTGCCCGCAGAGTTAGTGCATAAATCAGAATAGGCAATCAAGAAGGTCAATTTGAACACACACCATGGGCAGAAGCAGAGAGATATGGTTCTGAATGAGCTTGTGGAAGTCAGAAACTTTGCATATGACAATAGTTTGGTATACAAGGACAAGGTTAAGCGTTGGCACGATAGATATATCAGACGAAAGACCTTTGTTCTTGGATAGAAGGTATGGTTGTTTAATGCCAGGCTGAAGATCTTCCAAGGCAAGTTGAAGTCCAAGTGGACATGCCCATTTGTCGTCCGTACGCTGCATGATAGTGGATGTGTTGAGATCTAAAATCTCGCAGATGATGCACCGACATTCTTAGTAAATGGACAACTATTGAAGCACTTCGTCGAATCCAATGAGCAGTTAGTCCATGTTGAGGAGATTGTATTCATGCGCGAGACAGATTCAGCAGATACACCTCAAGCCGCGCATGAGACCTTGCAGTAGTTAACTCTAGCCATCGGCAGCATCTTGAAAGATTCAGACCGACTCACATGTATATACCATCATTCTTGTACAATATGTCCTTTCTCCCTCGCAACTTTAGTAACTCATCCCAGCTTCATTGATCACCATCTTGGACTATACCTAGGATGACCAGATCCTAAGTATAGGGGGGACGAGCCACTTAAGTCGAGTCTCTGTACATCCTTCAGATCACATTGGTCCTCTTACTCACTTCTGTCCTATACTTAGGCTGACCTGAGCCTAAGTATAGGGGGGACCGATGCCCGCATTGTATATTCATCCATTTCTCCTCTTGACCTCGTCCGCCCCATTCTTGTTCTTCTTCTACACTTAGGCTACCACATCCTAAGTATAGGTGGGCAGGACGACTTCTTTACAATTTTTGTTCTCTTTGTCTCTCTTACGCTTAGCACGAGCTATGTCTTTTTTCCTTGCTTTCCGTGCTCTGAGGACATAGCACACGCTAAGTATAGGGGGCGTGTATATATTCCATATATACTTTACCCATAGCTCGTACTTTCACATACCTTTGTATGTATTACGAACAATTACGTGCTAGGTAAAATTTGGAGAAATTTGTTTTCTTAAATACACTTATATAATCTGTATAATACTCTTATAAATTGTTGTAACATAGGAGGTATACCAAATGATAAAAAAATGTGAAAAATTCAAAGGCTTCTTATATACTCTTGCATATCATCTCTACATCAGAAAAGAAAGAAAAAGACTCTTGCATTTCATTCATAGCATGACATCTACATCTCATCCGCATATCTTGCATATGCAAGGTGAAAAGCTAGTGGGTTCTGAACCAAGTTATGAGTAGATATTGAGGATGGACTTGATTTGACCTTAATCTACCTAATTTAAGAGGAACCTTATAGGAGCTGGAGTTAAGATTTCTCAAGTCAAGTGACTTAATTCTTTGAGTCTGCAAGTCTATGTTCACATGTCATCTTGATTAGTCTAAGTACAATATCTCATGCATACGCATGATTCTTATAGACAGTGACCTAACTTGGACAAGCACAATGCACATAGCTCTTCGTTGATGAGGTGTTGAGGAGGTAGAATCCTTTAGCTTGGAGTAGCACACGGGTGGAAACATCCGTCCTCCTCTTAGGAGGTTAGTGCATCTCAACCTTGTCTGGTGGTGTTGACATCTAAGGACGGGATGCTGTGGGTTGCAATAATGCTTCAAAAGAGGGATAGTCTACTAGCTCAAGAGGAAAAACTCCTGATGTACATGATGCACCCTTTATATAGTTCAAAAAAATTGCAAAAACTCCAAAAAAATCAAACAGATCCAAGTGAAAATCAAGTACCTGTCAGAGTAGGTATATTAGCAAAGAAATGCAGCTGGATGACTTGGCTACACTGGTCAGGCATCCCGGGATAGGTAGCTACACTGGCTAACGTCCATTCTTTTCTCTACCCCCTCCTCTTAAGTTGGTCGCACTTGAACTTAGAAGGGAATACACCGCTCCTCGAGGAAAGAGTTACTGGGCCGGATTATTTGAGTTGCCTTGTTAGAGGAGGCTGTTTCTGAGCCATTTCTGATATGGAGAGTTACATCCCACTTACACAGTACAATTAAGAATCATAGTCATCAGAAATTTACGTATGAGGATTTGTTCTAACCTGACTATTGAGGAGTCTTGAATAGGAGACTTGTGGAACTTGAAGCCTGTTAGGTCTTAAGTTCAGATCTCAATAAGGTTCCACCACACAATTAATCCAAAGATTGAGTCAAGCTCCATTTTCTACTTGTGTTCATGACCTCGGTATGGAACCCAAAATCATTTCACTATTGCATTTCATTCTAGTAGCTCAGGGACTAGCAAGGTTTAAGTATAGGGAGTTGATGAATCCATGATTCATCACTCTTAAAGTTGAAAATAGAGCCTTGTCCCTGGGTATTTAGCTACATATTTCCCTTTATCTTGCATAAATAGCATTCATGCATCAATACATAAAATATGCATCTTAGCATCCATATTTGCATTTAAATAAGAAGATAATCCATGTGTAAAATCCACTTGTAAAATATCCACCTAGTTACTTGTATTTTATCCCCTCCCAATAAAATAACACATTAATTATAATATGTACACCGTTAGTTAATAATATAGGGAAGAAGGCCAGAGTTCTCTCTTGTAAAATACCCAATAAAGCCCTAAACCCTCTGGACCTTAGAATTCCCACATCTCCCTCTTACAAACTCCGAATTAGATATACTCACATCCTGATGAATACACATAAATGGATCTTTAAAATGAGACTAATTTCATTCAATTCGGAGCTCGTAGGCAAAACTTGGGTTTTTGGGCCTCCTTGTATACTATACATACATATATTTGTATTCTTGCATTTTTGTATCTTATTTGACCTCATCTCCGTTTTTTGTCAACATTAAACTTGTAGATCTCATTGAGATCTATAACTTTCATGTTTTGGGTTTTTCCAAATTTGGCCTCCTTCTCCCTGTAATTTCTTTTCTCCTTTCAGCCACTAAGAGCTGGCCACGTGGCACCCCCCGATTGCGCCACGCGGCCCGCCCCCTTTGACTGGTCTGCCCGCATTCCTGACCATTGGATCTTAATCTAGATCCAGCGGCCCAGTGAGCTCCATGTATGCACCTTATCCCGCACCGTCAGATCAATCCCAGGATCGCATCTTGAACGCCTGCTAGCACCTCATCAGGCTCGCACCACGTGGCACTCTGTGCACCCCTCGATCTCGCTCCAGTGCCTTGATCTTCACCGTTCATCACCGTAATTATTTTAAACCATTCAATCGAACCCCTGAGTCCATCTCAGCATCCCGTTAGCGTTGCATCCTCAGCACGCCACGTGGTGTGTTCAGAGCCCTCCGATGTCGTGCCTTAGATATGATCTCAGGCATCGATCCGCGCCTTCGTCTCGATGGTCGGATCGCCTGATCCAACGGTCGAGACATCATCGTCAACCTCTGCACGCCCCGCGCCCACGTTCTCCACCATACGCAAGGGACCGCCCCTTTTCTATTTTGGGCTCCACGTCGACCACCTTCTCCGATTACTGACAGAACCACGGCGTCACCTACTCATCCCTCATCCTTGCCAGTCCCCTCGACCTCCATGACAACCCTCAATCTCGCTCCACGAAGGCCACGAACTCCACCACGTCGCCAGCTACCCCGTCATCTTCACCCTATAAATCAGTCACCTCCGGCCACTTTCACCCCCATACGCCACCACAGAGAGTGACTCTGAGCTCCCACCGTCAGATTGGTGACAGTAATTTGAGCCCAGGTCGAACGAAGACAGAGAACACCTCCGGTGAGATCCATGGCCGACCACCGCCGTGTTGCAGTTCCTCCAATGCGCTGCACGAGCTCAGGTCCTCCTACCTGCCTTCGAGCAAAGACCTGGAAGCTTCCCTGGAGCTTCTGACCCCAGGTAGACTCCGCCATCTCTCCCCCGATTTTCTTCTTCCTTTTCCTTCTCCTACTCTGATTCAATTCGCCATTCACAAGCATCTTCTCGCTCCGCCAACCATCCTCTGAGCTGCGCAAATGAGCTCTGATCTTCGCGCTACCATTTGTTTCCTCCGACGAGGTACTCCACCTCCCACCGACGCCAGCTCTGCCACCTGGGCGGAGCTCGACCACCGAAACACCATCACCGCTTCATAGGCCTCGCACTTCACTCTACGGCACTCCACGGACAAAACGCACGCTTCAGCTATCTTTTATCCCCCTTGCAGGTACTTCCATCTTGATTGGCCGGAGGCTCGTCGGAGCTGCATTCGAGCTCCTCCGCCACCGCGCTCCAGAGAGTCTCATCCACTCCTGAGACCACCAGATGCTTCGCCAGACATCCAAGAATCTTCCGAGCTACGCTACAGTCTCCAGCAACCTTCATCGACGACGGGAGGATGAGGCGGAGCTACCCCAGCTTCGCCGGAGCCCAACCCTCTCCGCCCAGGAGGCGGAGGGCCGTTGGGGACGACAACCATGATCTGTTCGATCCTCTTGATCGAATGGCCAGGAGTCATCCACGTCGCCTCGCCCCACAGCTGTAGGATCAGGAGGATCCTACGCGCCTGATCACGCCATGTTGCTAATCACTAGGGCATCAGAGAACCGTTGAATTCATCCTGATCCAGCGGCGCTCGATCGTCCATGTAGCCCTCTTCATCGTGCTTCAAGGACCGTTGGATCGATCTTGATCCAACGGGTCGAGATACACCACGCGTCATCAGCCAGCGACCATTGGATCATCCTTGATCCCACGGTCCAGATCAGTCCACGACGCCCGATCCGAGCCTCTACCCCAACCACTAGGCTCGGATCACCCGAAGCTACTCCGAGGCAGATCCGAACCTTCAGAGCCACCCGAGCCTCGCTCCGAGCCTCCGAAAACCACCGAACCTAGGACCCCCCACGTGATCCGCATGTGAGTCTTGGGTAAATTGCATCGAGGCCCCTGGAAGTTTCCAAAATGGCATTTCAGTTCCTGCCATGCGACCCCACGTGAGGAGAACATGTCCCATGGAAAATTTGCATTCGCCACCCCAGCATTATAGGTAATTGCATATTGGTCCCTGTCAGCATGTTTTATTTTTAGCAATTTTAATAATTGTAATTGCATTTATACCCTTGTCTTTGGACACATATTTAGGCATTCATCTTAGATCATTTTTTAGTTTTGAAAATTGCATTGTGTAGTGTATATTTTCCTCTTCCATATGTGACACTTGGCATATTTTTGTAATATCAGTGAATTTTTCTATTAATTAGTTGGTTCATTTTTGCTATATTTTTCCAATTTATTCCTCTTAACTGATAGTAATTTCTCTGTAACTCCAAAAATCCCCAAAAAAATCACATTAGATTCGGGATAAGTATGTAGACCTTCCATAAAAATTTCATCTCAATTACATACATCCCGAGCCTAAATAAATCATTTAGTGATTTTCTTAACTAATTTTTAATAGGTTCTTTTCACATCAAAATTTAGGTTTAATAATTTTCCTAGATTCCTCACCTTCAGATCTATCTAAGGTAATTTTTATTGCCAAAAATATTGTGATTTGATATTTATGAAAATTAATTTAGTCAAAATCACCTTGCATTCATATTTAATTCACAGTAATTTTATTTAGTGTCAGAAAATTCCAAAAAATTAGGATAGCCTCATTTCATTGCATTTCACCATCTGGCCAAGTTTCGTTATTTTTGGACTTGAATTGATCACTTATTGGAATTAACCTGTAATCTGGCATGATTTTTGCATGTGTCTTCATAAGAAAATCGAAAAAGACCAAAAAAAATTCCCTAAAAATCAAATCTTTGACTTTGCTAAAAATTTAGCTAAGGAGACAGCTGCCTCCCTGAGTTCGACCTTGGGCTTGCCCAAGTAAAAAAATTTTGCTGCTCGACGGAATGTAAATGGGAGGTGAATGATGAAATATGAGGGAAGGAAGGTACCTGAGTGTGCTGAAATGGAAGGCAGAGCGAAGCAGTGGGAATGGTGGGGTCGTGGCCTCGATGCTGTTGTGGAAGAAAGAAGAGACTGGTTGTAGTGGAAGGGCTACGACCGAGCTGCTCTCAACTCGGTACCAATCCGAGCATTGAGAGGATCTAACAGGATGTTGTCCCTATCCTACTGGTGTTAGTGGAAGAATGGAGGCTCAAGGAATGAGGTAGATCATAGCGGTAGTGGATGAGAGAATTTATAGGGAATCTCATATGTCTAGAAGTATCAAGAAGAATCGTGCATTTCGAGGGAGATCCAACGTGGCTTAGGGATTCACAAAGGTCAAGAAATCAAGGTGAATAATAGAACGTGAGATTCGAGGAAAAATGTGGTCGGACCAATGTTAAATAATGGGAGAAATGATGTCTGACGATGCTCGGCCCGAGTCGAACCTGGGAGAGGGAGGGTTGACCCAGGTCAACAGACCCGAGTAGACCAATCAGAAAACAATGTTTTAAAAATAAAAGATAAATCATTTAAAAAAACAAAGAAATTTCGAATGAAAAGTTATAAAAATGAAAAATGTTAGTTAATTTACTGATAATTTTTCTTTGATTTTTAATTAATTTTTATAACATATATATAATATATATAGTATTTGATATTATGTAGAGATATAGTATACCTATATACAATATATACATATCTTTACTTATTATTTTAACAAAAATATTTAAATTTTAAATTTTAATTATTTATAGAGTATTTTAAGGAATATAAATATTTTTATTTTTTAAATTAATTGTAGATGTCGATAAATTAGTATTATATACAACATATACACTTGATGTTATTGTACAATGAAACATTGATTTTATTTTTATTTTATTTTTTACTTTTTAGAATTTATTTCAAATTTTTTTAATTATTATGAATATTTACAAATGTTTGAAAATACAACATATACAAATTATTCATGAAATATATAAAAAATACATAAATATAGCAATAGATATTATATGATGCACACCGTTTAATTATGTAATTATTATTATTATTTATAAAACACTTTAATTTACATGTTTTATTAAGGAAAGGAATTATTTTGAGACCTTTTTATCTAGAAATAAAAACAGGTCATCGATATATATAGGATTAGCATTGATGAATATAGACACAATAAATATCGACCCTATCTCTCCCTACTTTGTTCCATGACGATCAGGTCAATACTTCACCTTCTCTTAAGGTTCGGGTCGGTCTGCATTTATTGCATAAATACATCCATGTTTTATTTTCTTTCTTTTTTATTTTCTTCTTTATTGTTTTATATTGGATAAAAAGAATGTTAAATATACAATATTAACAAAAGCATGAATAATGCTAATTTATTGAATTTAATATATACTTCCAATTACTTTGCATGGGTATTTTTTCTAAAATAAAAAAATAAAGGACGTGAATTGTGGATTCATCATTCCCCTATACTTTACCATTGCTAGTCGCTTAGCAAAAACTAATTTTAAAAGAAGTGAAAAAGAAATAAGGAAAAGGAAAAGGAAGAGAGGAGAATTAATGTTGATTATTAAACTTATCTCCATAAATTTGTTCTATGGAGCTAGGTCAGACCTTTGGATTATTTCTTTGGAGGTACCTTATTGGGAAATAAATTTACGACTCCACAACCCTTAAGTTCCACAATTATATGGTCAGGTCGTTGATGAATCTCAGATTCATCAATCTAAAATACATTAATTAAGCTCAAATCCCCAAAATTCGTCTGCATTTTATCCATTATTCTGCATAGTTTGAATTCATGCATGTATTAATAATAATTGCATTTTATCACTTATTATCGCATAACATAAGGAGCCAAAAATACTAGTCCAATTAACCTATAAAATAGCCTAAATTACTTGATTTTTAACTAATCCATGGTATCTCCAAATGATATGAAACCACCTCTATTGTGTACATATTACTGACAAGAATAAATGAAAAATATAAAAAATCATAACCCAAATAAATGGACTAAAAACCCAAACTTCAAGATTTCTAGACTAAAAGCTCAATATCTTCCCCATCCAATGTCCGATTTGATCCTACTCATTTTAAACTAATGTACATTCAAATACCTTCAAAACAAGACCAAGTTCAAGTGAATCAGAGCTCATATGAGAATGTTGTGTTTTGGTCCTCTTTTAGAGATTTTGTATTTTAGCCATTTTTGACCAATTATTTTATTTATATAATTAATTCATTTTATTTTATTTCTTTTTCATCTATTTTCTTTGACAAAGGTTATATTAAAATGCTTAAAAATCCAAATCCAAAATAAGTTTGAAATTAATGGAATTTACTGAGTCCGAGTCTTCACTAACAATCTGTACAAAAGTTGTTGTTTTAGTATTTTATTTTATTTCTTCTTTTATCTAATTAATAAAAGTCCAAAAAATAGATTAATATTTAAATATTTATCTTTGATTGTATCATATTTTTCCGGATTTTTATCTTGTTTAACAATATCAAAAAAATTTAAAAACCCAAAAATCAAGGTATTCTATGTACATGGGATACTCCAAAAATATCACTTTGTACAAATGATCGATTTTGGTTTTGGTCTCTTCATAAAAGTAGTAGATCTCGTTGAGTCGAACAACTTTCGAGGAGAATATTTTTCGATCCAAGGTAATTTGTTATTTCTTTTTTAATTATCTTTATATTTAATTTTTCGAATTTTTTGGAGGTGCCACATGGCTGCTGCTGGAGCAGCCACATGGCACCCATTTTTGAGCTTTTTAAATTCGTTTTATTAAAAAATAAATAAAATTTTATAAAATAATAAAAATAATAAAAATAGAGCACTGCCACGTGGCAGCATCCAGGCCGTCCGACCTCGACCAATCAGACGACCGCTGCTTCTCTTCTTCCTCCCACCTTCTTTCTCAATCGGTGTCACCGCCCAGACCTCCGAAATCTCCGTCGCACCCCGTGAAACCCTTCCATCTCTGGTTGCACGATGCCTCCCGTGTATCCTCATAAGAATCAATAACCATTGTCACATTCCTTCTATATCCCCCTCCGATCAATCACCAGATCCACTAGATCGTCGGCCGCCATCTCTGACCAATCCTATTTAACCTAAACCCCATCGACTCCTTGTTCTTGATCCCCCGATCGCAGACACAGGAGAATCTCACGTCGGTGACAGCACCCCGTAGCCCTTCCCACGGGCAAAATCCGAGTCATGCGTGGCTCGTTGCAGCACGTCCAAGCCACACTATTGCCATTGCTCTGGTGTGCACGCCATTGAGCCAGCATATATCCGTCGCCTTCCACCATTGCTAATCACCTTGATCCTCTGCCCATTCAACCACTCATCTCGTGCCTTCTTCATCGATAACAGGCATCCTCCACGAGTTGACAAACATCGATCACCGGCTGGATCCTCCTTCAACACGATTCTGCAACCCCGAGCTCCATAGCTGTGATCTCCACCTACATTCGTCGCCCCGCTGCCGCTTCTTCCAGAGGTTCATCGACTAAAGGCCAGCTCCATCGCTCCACCACTAGAACACTACCCTCGTGGAGGCCCTATCTCCGCCCTCATCGCTCCTTAGCCGCTCACCGCCAGGAGGCCCCGTCCATCTCTGCCTCCACCGACTACAGGCGCTCCGCCCTGCGAGTCACCGAGCACGGAGCCTGAGAGCCCCACCACATGTGTCGCACGTGCGTTTGGGGGGATGCCTCCTCACGTGACCCCACGTGCATGGGGTGGAACATTTACAAGACCCCCCCCCCACACACACAACTTGTTCAATCTCCAAAAGAGCCCCTCCGTCCAAGGGCACGTGTAGCGCACATGCCCCTTGGAAATTTTGCACATACACCCTGTAAGATCTCCCTATTGCAAAAGAGCCCTTAGCCAAGAGGTCACGTGCACCTCACATGACCCATTGGGAATTTTGCAACCTCTTCCACAAAGGTCTCTGTAATTATATTTACACCCCTATTCTACATTATGTTTTTTTTAGTTTTCTGTATTGTATTATTACGCCTCTATTCTATATGTAATTTTGAGCTACATTATTGCATCTTTTTATTATTTAAAAATTATCATGATGTTCTATAATTAATTCTTTACAATATGACATATGAATGATATTTCTATGGTTTGTGGTTAATTAATGATTAATTTTCTAGTGGAAAATTGTGAATTTTACCCAATCTGCGCTTGGAAATTCGTAGTTAATTAAACATTACCCGAAAAATTGCCCAAAAATCACGGATCATAGAATTAGTTGATTTTCACATTATGCCCAAAATGGATTTCATCTGCATGCATAGTTTGCCCTATAAAAATCATTTTGCATATTTCAATCTTTAATTTTTAATAGATATTAAAACTCGTATTTTGGAGTTTTAGGATTTCTCTGAGATCAACACTATTGGTAGACCTTGGATAATTTTATCCCAGGGAAATAAATAGTTTTAATATTTATTATAATTAATTATTGAAGTTCACTTTGTCTGCATACGTAAATTCATAAAATATTTATCTTACATACAAAAATTCCAAAAAAATTAAACTGCATTCATTACATCATATTTGATATCTCGACCAAATTTCATAATTTTTGGTTATCGGTTGATTGAAATTGCATTTTAGTCCCTAAAATTAGCCACATTTGCATTTTACATTCCAAAATTGCATTTAAAATACCAAAAAAAATATTGTCTCGAAAACCATTCACGAACTTTGATAGATAAGGTCCTAGTTCTTTTGCCTCCTTGAGTTCGACCTTGAGACTTTCCCAAGTAAAATAAACATAAAACCACACTAATTAAAAATTGAATAAATTCTTATTGTTATTTCTTTATTGATTCCGAATTCCCGACATAACTACGACAACACATTAATAATGCACACCAATTAAAGTAGGGTAACTATGGATTCGTTAGATGGTAGCATTGATAGGGATGCAAACGTCTTAGATTTTGTCTAAAAAAATTTTGTGTTCGGTTTTCTACATTCGGGTAGTTTGACCCCTGAATTTTCACTGTATATTTTCCATATTTTTTCTCTTTTTTGCATTTATTTATATTTTTTTCAGATTTTATTTTCTTGTTTTATTTTTTAATTATTTTTTATGTCACTCTCTTACACACTCTCTCTTATTTTTCTTGTGAGGTACCCGATGTACGTGGAGAGGTTTCTCACAAAACCGACGCATCTTCACCAATGCCTGAAAAACCGCAAATAAAATTAAAATCGAGTCAAGTCGTGAGAGAGCATAGAGTTTAGGACTTTCTTTTCTGCAATTTTAATTTTTGTAATTAATTGCTCATTTACAGTAGTGTCCGTTTGGACTCTCCCATGTGTATAAGACCTTGAACCTTCTTTTGTGGTGTGTCGTGGCCTGTTTCACTCTCTGATAAGGGTGGGGGCCGACTTGAGTGGCTCGTAGGTTAGACCAGCACATATGGCTCGTAGAACCTAGGACCACACTGCACATTAATTACGACGCACATTTGATCTTTCAATTTAGTTAATTCAACTCAATTCTTCACGGCTACTACACTTTTTTTCTATGTGCAGTTTCTTTATCGACTTGCATCCATTTAGAATATTTTTTCAATTCTTGTATTGCATCCCGCATGGAGATTGCAAGGAATCACTGTAAGTCTTCTATCTGAGCATACATCGTTGTTTCACATGCATCGACTTTTCTCGAATTTCTCCCTCCTGTTTTGTCACATAATTTTAAAGGAAATTGGGAGTAGACTGTAGACATGTATTTGTGATTACTTAATTTTTTAGTGATCACCTAATTAAAAATGGGACTAGTAAATATAGCTGACTTTAATTAACCCATATAATCAAGAATTTTTGCAGGAGAGCAACCCTGACCTTGGATGCATTTATTTGTCTGAGTGAGTTAGAGACGACACATAAGGTTAGAGCCCAACTCCGGAATCTTCATTTAGACTATTGATTCTAACATGATTAGCTACTTCTCAGTTTGGAAATAACGAGTAGTCGGTAAACGGTCCGGATTTCCTTAACAGAGTGGGTGGTTTAAAGGCCATTGTGTAAGGCTCCATCCTTAAGTAACACGGGTAGATGTTTTATAGTCCGTACTTACACCCATACTGGCTGAAAGTGGATGCAACTAGTCGTAAGAATTCGGGCCAGTCTTTAAGAAAATTTTTGGTACCTAACAACTCGCTGAATTTTTTTCCAAGATTTAATTTATCACTAACTAAAATTGAAAATATAATTTGCTTAAATGTTGCGGCTTCATTGTGTGAGTTGGTGAACCTGGCATTTGATTTGTGTGTGCATTAGTGTACGTGGACAGATTTCAAAGATCAAAAACAACACACTTGTGCCATCACTCTCCTCGATTCATCATCATCCTACTTTTACAAAGATGGGACAATGGTCCGAATACCCACCTGATCTATACTGCAAAAATGAATTTGTCTCGATTAGACCCAAATCATCTAAACCCTCTTCTGTCAAGAATCCTCCAACATTTGTGGAAGACTATCACTCTTGGATAAATCCATCCCCCTCAATGAATTTTAAGCCATTCTGCTCGAGTCATCCTACACATGCAAAGGACCAGAATGATGATATCGACACATATTGAATCCATTGTTTGGGAATAAAATCAATCATGACCATGGAAGTAGACTCTACTCAAACCAGCATTGCATGCAAGAGTCACGACATACTGAGTATGTGACCTACAGATTCCCGTAAAATACTTCTACGAGCAGACTCCATCCATAATTTTTTAGGATAAATTTTCAGAAAATAATGATCTTATGTTGGACATTCCGTGAGAATCTCCTCTCGGCTCATACAGGGAAATGGAAGATGAATTTACTGAATCCCAAATTCAAAAATGAGAACACACACTGACTGCTCCCATGATCGATTATGAATAGATTTTGGAGGATGATAATTCGAGGATAAATAAGAGGTATGAATTAATGAAGGACAAATTTTGAAAGTTTACGGACCAACTAATTTCATTTTATGGTAGCTCGGATATAAAAGTGGATGATGAAAACATTGGATCTTCTGTTGAAAGCCCTGAGGATATTCAGAAACCCATAGACTACGTTCACCCTAGGGACGACTCTAATAGCAACACTTCTGCATATTACTCCCCTGGCGATGACTCTGATTCGAACTCTTACTTGACTAATCAAAATCCCTCATCATCTACAGGAAACACCACATCTACATACCACATAAAGAATACAAAAAATTGAAATATTCAAAAACACCCAAAAAATCGAAAACTATAAAATTTCATAAAAATTGAAAGTGAGGAATATCTGAAGAAATTGGATCCTACTTTACCGGAAGCACTAGTGAAAAGATTGATTTTTGAACTTCCCTTGATATAGGCCATTGAACACTTCCACGACCTTAAAGGATTTGTAATGAGAAAATTAACGATGACAAAGTCGAGCAAGACGAGAATAAAGACTTAAAGATATATCTTGTCAATGGGAACCTCTTTGATAATAAGTAGAAAAACCAAGAGTCGCATAGTGAAGCGGTTGCCAAGATTTGACTGAGGAATCAAAGACACCATATTTACACATGCTCGAATAGATGATGACACACCAATCAATATCCTCCCGACCTTTGTATTTGACAAGCTCAAACTCGGACCTATCAGAAAGAACAAAGATATTGTTCAACTAGCTAATCGATCGATAAAGAGGCCGAGAGGAATCATTACAATCATCGGTACATTCCAAGGTACTCCGCTTAAAATGGACTTCATGATCATTGATATTGACCATCAAAGAGAATTCACATAATCTCCGATCATTCTCAGAAAGCCATTATTGGCATTGGCTAAGGCAATTATTTAGGGTGAGACTCAGGAAATCAATTTTACAACATTGAGAGCACTTCGATCTCACCCAGTCATTGAGGAAACACAATATCCTTAGGCTACCCACGAAGCCGTTAACAGCCGTAACCATCAAGCGGTAGATGAGCCCTACCTCGTTGCTACACCTGAGATAACGGTTGTTGAGGAGACTAGTGGTTTAGAGACATCCCCAACTATTCCATTTCCTGCTTCTCTCACCATGGGAAATGACTTCTCATATGATCCTGAGACATATGCATGGGCGCATCCTGAGGCGGCCGAAGTCTCCTCAAACCACTTTGATCAAATTTACCTGACACAGGAATGAACCAACATCAAGTTAATTGAGAACTATTATGCGGGACATGCACTAACCAATAGTTCTGAGACTCTCCAAACCATTACATTTACCGCTGCTCTCACCATAGGGAAACGTTTCTATTATGATCTTGAGTCACATGGATGGGCACATCCTGAGTCGGCCCAAATCATCTCTGACAACCTTGACCAATTCAATCCAACTCAGGAGTGCACCAACATTAAGACACACACGAAACAAAATGGCAGCTCCTTTTTTAAAAGAAAGTCGCCTATGACATGCTGAAAAAGGAATCGTCTGATGATATCTCATCAGGTTCGGACAAGGTAATTTACATGAGTGAGGTCTGTTCGGCAACTTTAAAACCCTATCTATGCAAGATTCCAAGCACCGATTCCAATTGGACGACTCTTGTTCCTCACTATTATTCATCCAAAGTCGATTCTTCTGGTCTCATTAAATATACTGGAATAATCTCTTATGCCATTACTGAGACCGGCGCTTCTGAGTATTCATCCGAAGATGAATCGCGTGATTCCAAGAAGGAGCAAATTCTGAGAAAACAACTAAAGCAATTTAAAAACAAGAATATCTAGAGTGCCTCCACTTTCAAATACTATTCCTCTGAGGATAACTTCGATGATGGATGGATATCATCTGATTCTAACATTTCACCTACTCTTTATCATGATTTCTCTAAGGATAATACTGATAATGGTTGATAACTATATGCTTCATCTTCTCGGTATCATTTTGATCTCCCACCACATCACTTAAAGATTGGCCGAAAACTGCCTTAATCATCGGCTACTCTCCCACCCTCGCGACCCCATCTCTCCTTATACATCTTCTTCCTCTACTTAGGCCAAGGCATAAGTATAGGGGGGACCAATGCCATTTGTATATATCATTCTCCTCATCAACCCCTTCTCACGATCACTCCATTTCAATCCTTCCTCCGTAGTTAGGATGACCAAGAGCCTAAGTATAGGGCGAACCGATGCTCATCTGTATATACTCTCCTCATTCTTATATCCCGATAGCCTCATTTTTTCTATTCATCTATACTTAGACTGTTCACAATCTCAGTATAGGGAGGCGGGCCGACTTCTATCTTTTTCTTTTTCTTTTTACTCTCTTATGCTTAGCTCGAGCTATGTCTTCTTTGCGCTTCTTATGCTCTGAGGAAAGATCACTTGCAAAGTATAAGGGGGGTGTATGTATATTATGTATATAAGTTATCCACAGCTCATACTTTCGCATAAGTCTATATGTAATTGCAGTGTGCGTAACTAACTTAAAAAATAAAAACAAAAAAAAGTTTTGCTACTAACACTTTCTGTGTCGAACCAAAAAAATTTTGAAAAATGGATTCTTATTCATTTTTTGCGTAAAAAATTTGCATAAAAAATTTTAATCACAAAAATTAAAAAATGCATAAAAAACTTTTAATCACAAAAGATAAAAAATTGTCTGCATTCCTCGCCCCTGCACTTCATCCAGCATTACATGCATTTGCAGTAGTGAAAAGCCATCGGGTTCTAAATCGAGTTATGAGCAGAAACCGAGAGTGGTCTAGACTTGAACTTAATCCACCATATTTTCATATGAACTTCACCGAGAAATAAGATTTTAGAAACTGCTGGTCTATGGCTTAATTCTTCAAGTTCAACATGACAATGTGCAGCGTTTGACTCATAGTGTCTAACCTGGTCTCTTCATTCTGGGTATGACTATGGAATAAGGAATTAATTTGTACTCTCACGCTATGCACTTAGATCAACTCCAACAGGGTGTTGGAAGACTGTGTGAGTTTCTTTTCTAGTAGCGTAGACATTTAAAGATCGGAGTAAGGGTTGAAATAAAGCTTCAGAAAAGGGATGGACGACTGGACAAAATTTTTTCTAAGACCCCAAAACATGTATAGAAAAAATATTCCGTATTCGAAGGGGCACAACAAGATCCATGCAGAGCTACCAAAAATCCAAATACAAAGAAGCCTACTACAAAATAAATATTTGACTGAAAAAAGGTCCAAGCTTCAAGAAAACCTGCAGATCTTGGTCGAGACTAGGCTAAATTGACATGCTTCACAAGGAGAGGTGACTACAATGGCCACCCTCCAGTTCTTTTCCTCTTCTTCTAATTTCTCCCCCTATTCAATTGTGAACACAGCGTGACAGACCTTAGAAGGAAATACCTGACTCCCCGAGGATGAGTTAACTAGAGAGGAGGTTTGTATGGTAGTCCGACATTCTAGATGGGAAGAGCTAAAACCTTTCATGCACATGAGTCGATTATTCAATGTTCGTGGGTTATGCTTTGGGAAGGGGATTGGTCTAAGATGACTTTTGAGCTGAAACTGTGACAATGACGTGTAGAACATGAAGGATATTGATTTTAAAACCCTAAGTCTCATAGAAGTTCTACCAAACTAATAATTTAAAGGTTAGGTCTAGTTCCATTTTCACCTTCTTCTGATGGTCATGGTATGGAACCCAATCTCATTTCACCTTATTGCATTTATTTTGATGCTTTAGGGACGAGCATGATTTAAGTATAGGGGGGATGATGAATCTCAGATTCACCACTCTAAAATACATTAATTAAGCTCAAATCCCTAAAATTCATCTGCATTTTTTTCATTATTCTGCATAATTAGCATTCATGCATGTATTAATAATAATTGAAATTTATCACTTATTATTGCATAAAATAAGGATCCAAAAATCCCAATCTGATTGACCTGTAAAATAGCCTAAATTCATTAATTTTTAACTAACTCATAATAACTCCAAATGATCTTAAACCACTCCATTGTGTACATGTTACTAACAAGAATAAATGAAAAATATAAAAAAAACATAATCTAAATAAGTAGACTAAAAATCCAAACCCGAATTGCAGGATTTCCAGATTAAAATCTCGATATCTTCCTCATCGAATGTATGATTTGATCCTACTTACTTTTGAACTAATGTACACTCAAATACCTTCAAAAAAGACCATGTTCAAGTGAATCAGAGCTCATATGTAAAAATTGGGTTTTGGGTCTCTTTATACATTTTGTATTTTAGCAGTTTTTGACCTATTATTTTATGTACATAATTAACTCATGTATTTTATTTCTTTTTCATTTATTTCTTTGACAAAAGTTTTATTAAAATGGATAAAAATCAGATCCATTATGAGCTTGAAATCAAAGAAGTTAACTGAGTTCGAGTCTTCACTAATAATCTGTACAAAATTAGTCGTTTAGTATTTTATTTTATTTCTTTTATTTCCTAATTAAGAAAAATCCAAAAAATTAGATTAATATGTATATATTTATCTTTGATTTTATTAATTTTTTCGGATTTTTATCTGGTTTGAAAATGACAACAAAATTATAAAACCCAAAAATCAAGGTATTCCATGTTCATGGGATACCCCAAAAATATCACATTGTGCAAATGATCGATTTTTGTTTTGGTCACTTCATAAAAGTAGTAGATCTCGTCGAGACCAACAACTTTTGTGAAGAAGATTTTTCTATCTGAGGTCGTTTTCTATTTCTCTTTGAATTATCTTTATATTTAATTTTTCAACCATTTTGGAGATGCCATGTGGCGGCTCCTGGAGGCACCACGTGGCACCCATTTTCGAGTTTTTAAATTTGTTTTATTAAAAAAATAACTAAAAAAATTAAAAA
This sequence comes from Ottelia alismoides, assembly GCA_037367405.1. NCBI lineage: Eukaryota > Viridiplantae > Streptophyta > Magnoliopsida > Alismatales > Hydrocharitaceae > Ottelia > Ottelia alismoides. Next base: position 321,127 of record JAZKJV010008627.1, read on the forward strand.
ATTAAAAATTAAAATAAAGCGTTGCCACGTGGCAGCATCCGAGCCGTCCTATCTCGGCCGATCAAACAACCACTGCTTCTCTTCTTCCTCCCACCTTCTTTCCCAATCGGTGCCACCGCCCACACCTCCAAAATCTACGCCGCACCCTGTTAAACCCTTCCATATTGGCCGCATGCTGCCTCCGCGTATCCACATCGGAATCAATTACAACTGCCGCCTTCCTTCTATCTCTCACCTCCGATCAATCATCAGATCCACAAGATCGTCGGACACCATATCCGTCTAATACTATTTAACCCAAACCCTGTCGACTCCTTGCTCTTTATCCACCGATCACACACACATGAGGATCTCGCGGTGGTGACAGCATCATGTAGCCCTTCCCACCGGTGAGATCCAAGCCTACTGTGGCTCGTTGCAGCACATCCAAGCCACACGACTGCCTTTGCTCCGACGCGCACGTCGTCAAGCCAACATATATCCGTCACCTTCTACCATTGCTAATCACCTTCATCCTCCGCCAGTTCAACCACTCACCTCAGGCCTTCTTCACCGACACCTGGCATCCTTCAGGAGCCGACATACATCGATCACTGGCTGGCTCCTACTTTAACACGATTCTGCAACCCCGAGCTCCATAGTTGTGATCTCCACCTACATCCGATGCTCCGATGCCGCTGCTTCTGAAGCTTCATCGACACCAGGCTAGCTCCACCGCTTTGCCACTGGAGCACCGCCCTAGCGGAGGCCCTGCCTCCGCCGTCGTCGCTCCTCAACCCTTCACTGCTAGGAGGCCCCGCCCATCTCTTCATCCACCGACTATAGGCGCTTCACCCCACGAGCCACCAAGCACGGAGCCCGAGACGCCCACCACATGCGTTGCATGTGCGTTTGGGGGGATGTCTCCTCACGTGATCCCACGTACATGGGGTGGAACATTTGCAAGAATACCCCCCATAGCTTGTTTAATCTCCAAAAGAGCCAATCCATCCAAGGAAACATGATGTGCACATGCCCCTCGGAAATTTTGTAGATACACTCTGTAAGATCTCTGTTATCCCAAGATTCTAAGGCGTCGGAAATTATTGGTAAATCTAGTGTCATTGCTGCTATCCCCAAAAATCGTGTGACAAAATAAAAAATAATTTTTTATTTTTACTACTTATTAACATGTATAGCAGACAGGGTCGAACTCAAGGAGGCTACAAATCTCGAGGGTTATTCAATTAATCAAAAATTAATTAAGAAAGAAACGAGAATTTCAAGGATAACTATCCTTGGTTTTTGTGATTTTTATCTTTATTTTTTATTTTTTTTATTTTTTCTATTTTTTTATTTTTTTTGATTGTCAAATTTTTAAAGACTTTGATTTTGCAATTTTTTTTAATTTTCAAATAACGAACAATATGCACAAGCACAAGAAATATGCACACCATTTTTTCTGTAATTTTTAATAATACCAAATTATGCTCAGAAAAAATCAGAGAAAATATATCTTTGGGTTTTCAAAATTTTGAAATATTTTTTAAAATTTTTGTTGAATTTTCAGATGTTTTTCTTTTTTTAAAAAAATCAAACAGTGAGAAAATGCGAAAATGTGCATAGCTTAAAGTAATTTGCAACTTAAAAATATTTTAAGTGCCCAAAACTCCGACAATTATTTTTATGACAAGATACAGATAAATATCTACAATAAGAAACTGAAATCACAATTTTTAGATTTTTGTAGAATGTTTATGATTTTTTAAAGAATTTTTGTTTTTCACAATTCTTTGGATTTTATAAATAATTTATGCACGAAAATTGGTTAGAAATTATAAGACACTAAAATACACCTATAACAAATTTTTGGAATATTTAGGCATGTTTTTGATTTTTTATGAATTTTCCAATTTCAAGCAGACAAAAAGGTAATGCTTTTTATTTTTTTAAATATATCAAATGGCAATAAAAATTGAAGAAAAATTTACACAATGATAAAGACTACAACAGCAGGATACCCAATTTTTTTGAGAATTTTTAGATCAGCAAAAACATTTATTTCATTCAAAAGACCAAGAAAGTTATTTTTCTGCAGTTCAGTGACTAAAATGTAATTATGTGAAATTCTGGACTGATAAAAAAACAAGAATTAAATGCGGCAAGAAATATGAAATTTATCAACTAAACGTGTTCCACACACATGACCTTCTGGAGCACAGGGGCGTCTCTGCAATTTTGAGTACCTTCAAGGGGTTGTTTGTAGTTTTTTCAATTACTTTATTTTGAAAATAAACACCCTTAGGGCCTGTTTGGATGCTGGGTTGGAGTGGGTTGGGTTATCCCCCACCTAGCTGGGATGGGGATGTGGATAACCTGATTGTAATAGTAGGTGTTTGGTTGCAGAGGTGGGTTGGGGTATTTTGCAATTACTGCCCTGTGCCAATTTTGTATATATTTTTTAGCCCTTAAACTTTCAGCAGTCTTTCAAAAAGTCTTGTTACATTAACGCTTTAGACCCTTTACTTTCAATTTTTTACATAATGGTCCCTCCACATGTCCCCTCATGTGGCTATGCATGTGGGAAGAGTGGCTATTTGCAGAGGGAAACCTTGACTGTTTTCATATTCCGTTATTGTCCACTGAATAGTAAATAATTGTCCTTGCTATCTATGTTTCCATGCGTAGTTGTGGAAATGAGGAATTACGTTGAATATATACATGTACGTCGCTAATACTTAATTTCTTACAAAACTATTTTCGTGAATATAAGTAACAGTATTACAGTGTTATTAAATTGAGAGGACAACATTATAACAACCTGCAATATTGGTTCTAAATGACGTGTAAAAAAAACACACGAGCCATCAATGTTTGCATTACCATATAAAGCGAATTCACCATCTCATGTTAAATGCGGCCAACGGCCATTAACATGAATCATTCTTAGGCCACGCACACATACATTACGATAACTTGCCAAAACCAAACAGACAGACTCTCCTCATATGACGTGCTTGTCAACAATTAAGATCATCCACTATGTCGATGCCCGCATGTCCCAGTTGGATGCGAAGTGTATCCACCATGTCTTTCAGCGAAGTTATTGCGTCCTCAGCGTCGTCCAGCTCTGAGTAAACGAAGGCAAGCTCACAGTCCTTGTCATCTATCGTTGTCTTAGCACTTTCAAGTTTTCATTGTAGTACGACATTCTCACGCTCGGCCTCCCACAAAAGGCCAGCAATAAAGGAGAACTCATTTGCGTGATTGTCCACTGTCCTAGGAGCATCTGCGTAAGGCAGGCGAAACCCACAGCGACTGTTGGAGCAGACATAGGAAATGCGCCTCAACGGGTTTTGTTCGCCCTGTTCGTACCTCAATGTCTTAGGTATACCACATCTACATATTGCAGTTGGGTCCATTACCTGATACATAGAATATATAACAAATATTATGAACAGAAAATCCTCAATTCCAACAACCAGCAAGAAAATAGTACTACAAGCAACAACAAGTAACAACAACTTTTGCCTACGACATGGGACGAGATGTGATACACTCGTTTTGGGCTTTCGACTACTCGTGGTGTTTACTTATCTCTCCTCCTCCTATTATTCCACATTGCACGGGTTATCCTGTCACGGAGGACCTCGCCGCGTCTTATGTCTTCCCGAAGAATGCCAACCTCACGTAGTTGATCTTCGTCCACGGCCTCTAGCACCATGTCCTCCTCGCCCTCTTCGTCGGACACTGATTCTCCACCATTTAATCAGACGAAGTTGTGTATGATACATGTCGCTCTAACTACGCTCTCTTCACTTCAAATGGATATGAGGGCATATGTCGAAGGCATGAGAACCTGTTCTTCCACACTCCAAACGTACACTCCACCACGTTTCGCAATTTCGTGTGACGATGATTGAACAGGTCTTTGTGGTTCTCATATACACATCCACGTGCCCGCCAAGCCGGCAGATGATATAGCGATCCGCGGTATGGAGCAATGAAAGTGTCTGCATTCGCGTAGCCGCAATCGACTAAGTATTTGCATCCATCTTGTACAAGTAGGGAGCCGCTCTCGACAGAGTCACGGAGCACCGTCATGTCGGCACACGATCCCTCCCATCCAGTAACGACGTACGTGAAGCATTGGTTGAAGTCCACAGCGGCCATTACGTTTTGTGCTGGAAATTGTTTCCTACACCTATACGCTCCTTGCATCTCCGGATCGACATGTGCTGGGATGTATGTCCCATCTATTGCGCGAATCACTCACTGTTGCACAAAGTGAAAATTTAGAACAAAATTTCACGAGTGAAACTAATATGATGATCATCCTTACTTTGAAATACGGGTAGTAGCGAGGATCTGCAGTGATCCTAGCTGCGGTGACAGGCGGAGCCAATCGTATATACTCTTGCTCCAATGTCAGTATCTTGGATAGGACATTTCTAATATGACGGGAAATGGTCTCAACGCTATGATGGAATGATTCTTGGATTGTCCTATTTGAATGTCCATTACCGAACGCGTACAGGAACATGCAGACCTGCTCGTCGACAACCATATACCTTGTCGGTGTCAGCCCATGTTCCGATAATAAACGCACAAATCTCCTGAGCATAGGGGGCCTCATCCTGAAATTCTGAAATGCCCTGTCGTCGTGTCCGTCAAGCATCTCCTTAATCCAATCACGACCCGTGAGTGGACGGGTATGCAGTGGACGTGGAATTTGTCGAACACGTGAGTCCCACTCTTGTATAGCAATTGCTCCTACTACCGCAACGCACGCTATGAGGACCTGTTCCTCGACATCACCGAAAGGATTGTAGCCACGTAATGCCATATCCTAAGCAACGACCCCTGTCAAGCTGTAATTTTGTGAAATATTTAATAGTTGTAGTTAAGAAATTCTGCCTTATCAAAATGCTGCCTTATCAAATTATGCAATAAAACGTGCAACAAAGATTCGGCCTTATCAAAATATGCAATAACACCTGAAATATTTAACGCACAAATCCAGCCTTCTCAAAATATGCAATAAAACCTGCAAGGAACTTGTTAGTCTCTCGCAAAGAACCTGCATTGAATATGCAGTAAACCTGCAAAGATGTGATTTCCGCAAAAACTTGCAACAGAGATGTGACTCCACTCAAACCTGCAACCAACAATGTATATACAGAAGATAAATCTAAAGTCCTGCAACGCATTAAACATAAGATAACGACCTAGGAGCATAACATAAATGTTGTCCAACGTCCAAAAAAGTACCCTAGATAAGACATAGTCCATAATTCTGACGAGCATTTAAGAAAAAGTTCTAAACTAAAAAGGATTAAATCAGGGACGGATAATCCTCTCAATCCAGGCATGCAGCTTTGCCGGATCACCCTTTATGTGGTTGTAAACATTGCGACCGCTCGTTGTCGCCAACTTCTCTGCAATCCTTTCGAACTCCTGACTATCTAGGTCGGGTCGCATCTTACTTATTTCCCTACACGCATCGTTAGCAAGTTTGTTCAGGTCCTCCCTAGCGCCAGCAAAAGATTTCGGGAGATCGCTGAGGAAATTCTGCAACAACTCTTGGCCTGTTATGCTCAATGTGCCCCCACTCCTTGCTTTCTTGCTTGCTGATCGTTTACCTCGAAGGTCTCTCGTTCGAGACAACGGCGTTATTGTAACTCCATCGCCCTCGCCCACATCCTCTCCGGGTTCCGGCATACACTCGTCCAGATTTTCGTCAAAATCCAACTCTCTTCGAGTAGTAGTTGTGCGTGAAGTACTTCCTCCATGCTTCTCCCTCCCAGGACGGCTAGATGTGGCGTGTGCACTGGTTGCTATTTCTTTCACCAAAAACCTTTGTATTTCACCAAAGTACAGGAATGGCTTGTTGCGGTATTTGCGGTATCTGTCTGGCACCTAGTGGTACAAAAGTGCAATGAATTGTAAAAGAAGGGAGATACTTCACAGATCCGTAATTTAAAAGAAACTTATAACTCAGAACATACCTCAAACCTGGCACTATCTGAAGGTGGAATTGGCTTGTTGTATACACTATCCCACCCCCATCCTGATTTGTTGCGTAGATACAAATAGGAGGAGTAGTCTTTCTTCAGGTTTTTCCATCGATACTGCAGTTGGATCTTCGTATATCCCCTTCTAGCAACTTCGTTGAACCTTTTCACGATCGAATGCCAACCCGGGAGGGTAAAGGTGCTTCCCGCCCACGAACTCTCGTGCTCTAGCATGACGTCCACGAATATTTTATCTAGTGCAGAATTCCAATGTGCATTTTGTGCACATGCAGGGATGGGTGCATCAGATGGACCGCCTACCTCGCCATCGTTCGTGCCCACGAATTCGGACATATCTCTTCATAATGGTGTTCAAGCATCGACAGGTTTCACATAATGGGTAAAGTCATTAATCATAATGAATGCAATAACAAGGGAGTGTTCAAACATCGACAGGTTTCACATCTCAACTACAACAAAGTGCTGAAGCATGTAAACGCAATTCAGTTATCTCAACCACAAAAGACTGCTGAATCTCAACATCACTTTTAAATCGACACTCCTCCAAATAAACTCCAAATCAAAGAGAAATGAACAACCGTTGCAAACGAACACCCAATTCCAAATGTAATCTACAGTCGAATGAACACACACTGCAAACCCATCTTTCAGCCCCTGCCAAATTTTAGCCCCTTCGAAGTCATCAGTGGAAAGAACAAGCAATCGATATCCAGGTCCCCAGTCGAATGAACAACCAAATCAACTTCGCTTCCAAATGAAATCACCATTGCAAAGATACACCCAAATCAAATTAATACAACAGTGGGATGAACACCCGGTAAAACTCAAAATATACACCCAAATACCCATCGTTTTCAAGCAACCAATCCAAATCCAACAGTTACATTTAAGCCCACATCAAATGAAATCACCATTGCAATTAACACCCCAATAAAATTAAACCAACAGTGGAATGAACACCCACTACCAAGTCAAATTGGATGCCCGAATACCCATCCTTTTCAATATCCAATCCAAATCCAGCAGTTACATTTTAGCCCCTTATATATTTTAGCCATTCAGATGCAGCTGTGAAATGAACACCCAAAATCCAGTGGAATGAATCCCCAACCCAAATCAAAATCTCCAGCGGAGTGAACACCAAATGAGCTAGTAGTGAAATGAACACCCACTACCATAATCCAATGACCACCCAAGTCATGAACAACCACTACCGTGAGATGAACACCCAATACCCTGAACACCCAAGTCATGAACACTCAAGTCATGAAATGAACACCCACTACCATAAGCCCAATGAACACCCACTACCATGAGGTAGTAGTGAAATGTACACCCAAGTCAAATTGGAATGAACACCCACTACGATAAGCCCCTTATATATTTTAGCCCTTCCAATGCAGTTCAAAGTGCCCAGTCGAATGAAACCCCAATGAGCTATTATTCCAAATGAAATCACCATTGCAATTGACACCCAAATCAAACTAAAGCAACAGTGGAATGAACACCCACTACGAATCAAATTGGATGCCCAAATACCCATCTATTTCAAAACCCAATCCAAATCCAGCAGTTACATTTTAGTCCCTTATATATTTTAGCCCTTCTAATGCAGCTGTGAAATGCACACCCAAAATCCAGTGAAATGAATCCCCAACCGAAATCAAAACCTCCAGCGGAGTGAACACCCAATTCCAACAGTGAAATGAACACCCATATCAGCAGTGGAATGAACAACCAATCAATCTCCAAGGCCCCAGTCGAATGAAACCCCAATCAGCTACTCTTCCAAATGAAATCACCATTGCAATTAACACCCTCATCAAATTAAAGCACCCAAATCATGTTAACACCCAAATACCCATCTCTTTCAACACCCAAATCCAAATGATATCAGCTTCCCATCTGAATGAGGTCATTTTCCTTTCCAAATGAACACCCAAATCCCAATGAAATCAGCTTCCCTTCCAAATGAACACCAAAATTCCATCCAAGTGGACAACAAAATCCAAATGGACACCCAAAGCCAAAAGAAAACACCAAAATAAAATAACCCAAAGATAGATATTACAAATGTAAGGACACATACATCAGCCATGGTAAGGCACATCGACATACCTTCCAAACACCTCCGTCAGGCAACGCGTAATGGTAGCCAACTTCTCCGCTCCAAGGACGACGCCGGCTGAGGCGAGTGTGTGTATGGCAACAAGGACGGTCGCGACCAATTTATAGGGGTAGATCTCCTCTTCTACCCTCACTGCCCTTCTTCCCCCTCTCAAAGGATTGGGAGAAATTGGTGGGGCTGACGACTCGCACGAGCTGGCTTGATAACTAGACATCACTCCCTGTTACTGATGGAGGTGGACATCGCGGAGGCCTACTGTTCACAACCGCGGCTGCAGCCTCTGAGGTTGACATCCTTCTGACGTAGCCCTGGCGAGGCAACCTTTACGAGGACTCCTTTGACCATAGCCGTGTCCTCAAGTGGCAGCTACGCTCCTGGTTTCCTGCGCTGATGGAGTAATGGCAGTGGTTGGGAGAACGACGAAAGGAAAACGACGATGGGGATGCTGGAAAGAGCCCACCCTACCCTCTTTCGCCCGCTATGGAAACACTGTTCAACTTTTGCAGAAAACCCTTGACTCGTACTTGGGACCTTCACCCAAACTCCCCTCCCCCACACCACCTCCCGATGCCCCCAACCCCTACACACCACTAACCAAACGCGGGGTGGGTCGACCCAACCCGCCCCACACCAGTATCCAAACGAGCCCTTAGGGTTTTCTTTTAGCTTCGTTCTTCCAAAAAAAGGGAGGCAATAAGGGGTGGCTGCCAGCCCTAGGATAGAAGGGAGCGAGCGGCGCTGGGTTGGTGGCCACGCGCGACGCGCGGTTGCTGGTTTAAGCGGACACATGAGGAGGGTGGTGGATCGTGGAAGAGAATGGAGAAGCGGGGTGGTGCAGGGGCTCATGCGGGGCACCGCGGTATAGAGATGCGGCGGGGCTGTCGTTTCTCTGTTGAGATTCGCTGGTGGTTCGCCCGTCAGTGGGTGGCACGCTGTCACAGAACAGCTTGGAGGCTAGCCACTTTTCTCGACGAAATTTTTTTTCTCAGAGATCGGGCTCCTCTCTATAAAGATTGATCAAGTTGAAATGAGGGAGAAGGAGCCATATAAATGGAAAAGATAGAATGAAATTTGAATTTTTGAATTTTTTGGATAAAGAGATAAGAGAGATGAAAATTGAAATGAATTTCTGAATATTTTGGTGGAAGAGATAAGAGAGATGAAATGAGATAAAGTAAAAGAGATAAAACAATTTACAAAATTATCTTTTTTTTAATTTTCGTCACTTTATTTATTTGAATTGAAAAATGTTATTTTTTAATTTTTTTATGGCGATTAATTAACAATAGCAAATATATACATATACTATATCCATATATGACATTATATACAAGGGTAAATGAGAAAATTAGCCTTTTTTTGAAAAAGTTTATTTTTTTTATTTTTATTTTTTTAAATAATTAGTAAGAATAATTTACAAATATATAAAAATAGAGTATTTACAAAATACATGGAAAAATTGCACAAACCACCCCGGAAAACCAACTTTTTATTCTTAACTCCAAAAATTATGAAATCACAACTATTTTAAAGATAATTTAATTTAGAATCCAATGGAAGTGAGATTGGTTCAATTTGAGTTCATATAGAGTCGGAATTGGTATTTCAATTTATGCTTAGTGGCTTTTTCCAAGTGTGGCTACTTTTAATCTATACATGATTTAATTGTGCAATTATTTTTATTAATTAGAACACATTTTTATTTACAACTTTAGTTTTGAAAGTTATTTGATTGAAGTCAATTAAGGCACAAATAAATTAGTGTTAGTTTTATATAAATATTCACAAAACAAGTGAGAAGTATTTACAACAACACACACACATTTTTTTTATTTTTCTGCTTAAGAACCCTTATCTCCCCCTACTTTATTCCTGCTCGATCAGGTCAAGTCTTGACCTTCTCTTGGGGTTTTGGTTAGCCTGTATACAGTCTTCCTTTTTTATTTTATTTTCTTTATTTTTCCTTTCTTTCTTTCTTTATTTATTTTAGGTTAAAATTAGTAAGAAGTGTACAATATTTACACAGATGCAAGTTAGTAAGAATATGGAGTTAGTATTATAGGCATGTGTTTTATAAGTGATTTTAAGCTAAAATAAATGAATAAAGATGACGAATCGCATATTCATCATCCCCCTATCCGTTACCTTTGCTAGTCCCTTAGCAAACACTTATTTGAAAGCATGAGTGAAGAAAAAGAAAGGGAAAATTAAGAAAGTAGGACAACATTGAGTATTAAACTTATCTTCATAAAATTGTAGTTTGGAGCTCTGACGTACCTTTGGATTATTAGTGTGTTCGAACTTTTGTGAGACTTAGAATTTTAAAATCGACAGCCTTCAAGTTCTACACATCATTGTCACAGTTTCGGCTCAGAAGTCATCTTAGATCAATCCTCTTCCCAAAGCACACCCTATGAACATTGAACAATCGACTCATGTGTGTGAAACGTTTTAGCTCTTCCCATCCAGAATGCCGGACTACCATGCAAATCCCCTCCCGAGTAACTCGCCCTCGGGGAGTCAGGTATTTTCTTCTAAGGTATGTCATGATGTGTTCACAATCAAATTGGGGGATAAGTTAGAAGAAGGAGAAAAGAACTGGAGGGTGGCCAGTGTAGTCACCTCTCCTTGTGAAGCTGGCCAGTGTAACCGAGTCTCCACCAAGATCTGCAGGTTTTGTTGAATCTTGGACCTTTTGGTAAGATATTTATTTGGTAGTTGCTTCATTGTATTTGGATTTTTGGTGGTTCTACTTGGATCTTGTTGTGACCCTACAGATACAGAATCTTTTTATTTTGTACATGTTTTGGGATCTTAGAAAAAATTATGCCATCCATCTGTTTTCCAAATCTTTATTTTAACCCGTACTCCGGTCTTTAGATTTCCACGCTACCAGAAAAGAAACTCACACAGTCTTCCAACATCTCGTCTGAGTTGAGCTAAGTGCATAATGCGAGAGTACAAATTGATTCCCTATTCCAGAGTTATACCAAGAATGAAGAGACAGGGTTAGACACTAAGAGTCAAACGCTGCACATTGTCATGTAGAACTCAAAGAATTAAGTCAAAGACCTGAAGCTTCTAAAATCCTATTTCTTGGTGAAGTTCCTCTGAGAATTAGGTGGGTTAAGGTCCAACTAAGCTCCATTCTTCAATTTTATTCCAGACGTAGTTTAAATGACAATACTATCCTAAAAAATGCACATGCAAATGCAAGAAAATATGAACAATGCAAAGGTTTTTTTTGGAACGGAATGATGCAAATGTGAAAACAACATTTTTTAAACAATTTTCTAATTTTGAACATTTTATGGATTTTTGGAAGAAAATGCAAATGCATGTTTTTATAGATTTTTGGTTTGGTAGTTTTTTTAAGGAAAAGGGTAAAAAAGTACAAGTATATACAAGATTTTTTTGTGTGTGTTTTTTTGTTTTGTTTGTTTGTTTTATTATTTTTTTTACACATGTGGATTTTACAAAATTATACACATAACCTCGCAAATAAATGTATTTAGAAGTGGGAGCTATGTCTAAAGTATATATACAATATATACGACACCCCCTTATACTTAGCTCGAACTATGTCCTTATAGTGGTCAAAGAGAGAAAAAGGAAGACATAACTCGTGCTAAGTAAAGAAAAGTGAAAAGACTCCTATGTTACAATGAGTCAAAGAAAAGATAAAAAGAAGAGAAGTTGGTGATCCCCCTATACTTAGGATCAAGTAATCCTAAGTATAGTAGAGTGTACAAAAGGGGAAAACCGATGAAGAGAATGTACATAATCAAAAAAAAATAAATAGATACGATATGAACAACAACTCTCCTTATATTTAGGGTAGAGTATCCCTAAGTATAGGCAACAACAAGAGTAATGAACATGACGAATACGAACAACACAAATCATTCACCCCCCTATACTTAGGATAAAGCACATCCTAAGTATAGCATATATACACACACGAAAAAGGGGTGAATGATACAACGGGGGAATAAAGAGTGAAACAAAAGGATATAAAGGAGGAGTGGATGTACAAAGGTCAAGAAGGTCGAAAACGAACCTTCTTGCAGGACCGTTGAGGTATGGATTTGACAAGGTATAGGTCGATATTGGGATCATCATTAGACGTAAACTGAGTAGGATCGACCAAGAATGTATCCGTAACGGTTTCAGATTGTGCAGGCCTAAATCGGTTATTGGAAGTAGTATGGTCATGTCAGGCCTGGGAAGTCTCGCAAACATCAAAGTAAAATGGCTCGAAATCATTATTAGAAAGCGTAGGATCAATTTCAGCTTGGAGAGCCTCTACCGGATCATCATCTTTATCAAAAGGCCCAAATTCCTTTATAAAAGCTATCAAATCAAATTTGACCTGATCAGTCTCATATGAATCAGGGTGAATAGGAACGGACTCATCAGTGAAAGTAGTCGAATCATGTCCATCCTGTCTAGTCTCAGGGTCTGCCTTCCGTTCTAGACTTTCTATCGTGTAAATTCCACGGATGTCATCTATGCATCTCCACATACCAGAAGGGGGAACTCCAAGGTCTATGCTTTCCGAGTCTTCCTCCTTGAAGAGGAATTCTTGGGTTTCCTTATCATCTGACATATAATAAGAATCTCTGATATTATTATCGAGGTCAACTTCCTTGGGGTTGGCTAACACAGGAGGGTTCTCATGAGATGCAGGTTTCTGGGCAGTAGTGGGTGTAGTGATCAACACATCGCTCCCTACATCAGAATGGAAGCGAATCTCTCCTGAACCATAATCAATAACAGCTCCCGCAGAGGCGAGGAAAGGCCGTCCCAAGATGATTGGAGGGTGCTCCATAGGGGTGGAGGTCTCCATGGGCATTACAACAAAATCCGAAGTGAAATTCATGCCCTGAATGAGAATGACAACGTTTTCTAGAATACCCTTCGGCCTCTTCATAGATCTATCAGCAAATTGAACTATCATCTTGGTTTTCTTGAGAGGCCCAAGATGAAGAGACTGTACCATAGAGAAGGGTATTATATTAATTGACAAACCGCCGTCAAGGAGAATGTTATCACAAGAATAGTCAGATATGGAGCAACTCACAAGAGGTGTGGTAGTGTTTCCTTTCTTAAAATATGGATGGTGAGAGATGGCGTAGGAAGTAGCCATGGTCAAGATGTGACGCTCAGATCTTCTCCTTCGCCTTCTCTTCTTGTGTTGAGGAGTAGATGAATCTGTCATGGCCTATTGAAGTGGGGCTTTAATAATCTCTTGAAGGGTGTCCAACATTTCAGGTTCAGTCAACATTTTTTTTTGAATTTTTGGACCTCATCCATACAAGGGAGGATGTCGGAATCAACATTTACATGAGGATTGCCAAGAGCAGTCTGTATAATGGAATCCTCAGCGTCAAGATCGGGACATGTGGTGGAAATATGTGTCGGTAAATGATCGGGCATTTGGGTCCTCTCCTCACAAAATGAATCAATAATGTGTCTCCCAGAATCTTTTTGGATTTTTAAAATTTGCTCATTTTTTGGTACATTGAGCGATTGTAAACTCTCATGATTATCCTCAAGTGAATCCATATCCTCAAATAGTGGAGCAGCGTTCTGGCTCATATTTATGTTAAATAAATTGCTAATCCTTGAATTCATATGCTCCATCATCTGGTTCAGTGTCTCAAGTGTGGAAATCATGAAAGGTGACTCCAAAATCCCAGGATCGGGTGGGATAAATGAGGGTGGGTGAAAATCAAAGTCCTCTGATTCCTGAAATAATGGGTTAGGCGTATATGCACAAAAATTAAGAGGAAAGTCTTCTTGGAAAAAGGAAGGTGGATCGCCTAGAGAGTACAAGGTATCCGCAAAGATTGGATTAAAATAAATCCAGTTAGCCATCCTCGAAACAAAAGATGGGACTGGGAGAGAGCACGAGGGTCATGTCCAACGATATGGAGAAAAAGGCACAAATTAAAAGAAGGATCTTGCAAGCACACGAGCAATCAAACGCAATACAAACCCCCAGTTAACCAACTCAACTCAAAGTGCAGACCGTGAAGGTTCGATTAATTATCTTGTCAATTTTAGAGGTTGGTGAGAATACAATCTATCATAGCGGCTAAAGCGAGCTGTTAGAAACCCAATGCTCTCAGGAGACTGGCCTAATCCCAAAGTTAGATCTTTCCCAGCCAGTGTGAATTGCGGACTGTTTACCAGCTACCCGATCAATTCAATCTGTTAAGGACATCATGGGTCGCTTTACAGGCTACCAGAGAGATCCTCACTGGAGAACGACTAACCCAAGATAGTAGTTTGAAAAGAGTTCGGGTGTGGCTCTATCCTAGTGTGTGGATCGCTCTCTCGCTCAAGCAAACCAAACAATGAGGGGTTACTCTCTCCAAAACAATAATTTTCCTTGTATTTTTTTAGGGTCGAGTAGTTATCACTTAGTTTAAAATATTTTCAAAGAATTGCTTACCGAGTGTCCAATTTTCTTTTTAACTTATGTGAGTGAAAACAAGAAAGGAGATCAGAAATGCCAATGCGTGATAAAAACTAATGATGCATGCAAGGGTTAGAGATGCGTACCTTATCGCTAGCACTCTACATGCAAGTGATCCGCGCAGAATTTAAATAAAGTATCCTATATGCAAATGCAAGTGAACTGTCCAACATGATAGCTTCTATTAACGAGCAAGAACAAGTTAATTTGACTAAGTCCAAATTACGTTCTACTCTATAGGCACAGAAATTTCTTGTTTAGGGTGTTTGGACCAAATTAATTACCTGGCTCAAGTAAATTAATTAAATCAATCAAGAGGTAGCTCACGAAATCCGTGGGAAACAAAGAAAAATAAAGACGATGAAAACAAAATCGGTGAGGTCCCCCAGGTGCACCAGCACTTGGCGAAACAAACCCCACAACAAATGAATGATCGTTTACAAGAGTTCAAATGGAAAAGAAAAACTCTCTCTCTCTCTTTAATTTTTTTTAATTCGTCTTCTCCTCTTCTCATGCTATCCTGCGGCTTAGTGAAGAATCAAGCCGCCTCCACGTCGCTTGGGTGCTTTGTCTCTACTAGGATTGCCTCCTTCGCTTTGCGGGCCCTCGCAAGAAAAAGAAAAGAGGATGTGTAAGAAATACAATTATCAAATATGAGAGAGAAAAAATGAAACAAATGCAGTGATATGAACAATGAAGTGAATGTGACAAAAATAAAAACAAATATGTACAACCAAGAATAGCAGGTCAAAAGAGAAACCTAACTACCCTCGTTGTGCCTCCCCGACGACGGTGCCATTTTGTTGTCACAAGATTCTGAGGGGTCGGAAATTATTGGTAAATCTAATGTCGTTGCTGCTATGCCCAAAAATCCCGTGACAAACAAATAAATATTTTTTTTATTTTTGCTACTTATTAACCTGTATAGTGGAGAGGGTCGAACTCAAGGAGGCTACAAATCCCGAGGGTTATTCAATTAATAAAAAAAATTAAGAGAAAAACATGAATCTCAACGATAACTATCCTTTTTTGTGATTTTTTATATTTTTTTATTTCTAATTTTTTTAATGTTTTCTGACTGTCAATTTTTTAGAGATTTTAATTTTGCAATTTTTTCAAATTTTCAAATAACGAACAATATGCACAAGCACGAGAAATATGCACACCATTTTTTTGTAATTTTTAATTATACCAAAGAATGCTTAGAAAAACTCAGAGAACATATTTTTGGGTTTTAAAAGTTTTTAAATGTTTTTTAGAATTTTTATGGAATTTTTCGATATTTTTGTATTTTTAAAAATCAAACAGTGAGAAAATGCAAAATGTGCACAACCTGGAGTAATTTGCAACTTAATAATATTTTAAATGCCCAAAACTCCTAACAATTATTTTTATGACAAACTACAGGAAAATATCTACAATGAAAAACATAAATCATAATTTTTGGATTTTGTAGAAATTTTTAGTGATTTTTTTATGAATTTTCATTTTCACAAATTTTTTGGAGTTTAGAAATAATTTATTCATGAAAATTGGTCAGGAATTAGAAGACACTAAAATTCACCTACAACATTTTTTTTGGAATTTTTAGGTACTTTTTGAATTTTTATGAATTTTCCAATTTCAAGCAGACAAAAAGTTATTATTTTTTATTTTTTTTAAATATATCAAATGACAATAAAAATTAATGAAAAATTTACACAATGATAAAGACTATAGCAGGAGGGTCCTCTCTAATTTTTTTGAGAATTTTTAGATTAACAAACACATTTATTTCATTCAAAAGAGCAAGCAAGTTATTGTTCTACAGTTTAAGGACTAAAATGTAATTATGCAAAAGTTTTGGACTGATAAAACAACAAGAATTAAATGAGGCAATAAATATGAAATTTACCCACTAAACATGCATGACCTTCTAGAGTACAGGGGCATCTCTGCAATTTTGAGTACCTTCAAGGGGTTGTTTGCAGTTTTTCCGATTACTTTATTTTGAAAATAAAACCCCTTAGGGTTTTCTTTTGAGCTTCGTTCTTCCAAAGAGAAAGAGGCAACAAGGGGTGGCTGCCGACCCTGGATAGAAGGGCACGGGCAGTGCTTGGTCGGCAGCCACGCGCGGTTGCTGGCTTAAGCGGACAAAGGAGAAGGGCGGTGGATCACGGCAGACGGAGGAGAAGCGGGGCGGCGTAAGGGCTCACATGGGACACTGCGATGTGAAGATGCGGTGGGACTGTCGTTCTTTTGTTGGGAGTCCCTGGAGGTTCACCCGTCAACGGGGCTGGTTGGGAGGGGACGCCGCCCTAGTGCGGCGGAGTGACTGTCTCGATGCTGCGAACGTTGACGGGGGCACGGGCAGGGGCCGCCTGGCAAGCACGGTGGAGTGCCGCACTACGCAGTGGTGGATCGCTGAAGGGGGGGGGTGTTCGCGCGGCCTCGCACATCGGTGAAGGCGGCCGCTGGAGGCGCACCTTGGGGCGGCGAGACGGCTGCTGACCTACTTATTTTTTTTGTTTTTTTATTTTATTTTCTGTATAAACAGCCGAAGTAATAAAAAAATAGATTCTTTTTAACTGGAAATGCAAACAACGACAAAAATATTTCTGTTTTATGTTTGTTGTTTTATATTTTCCTACAAAAGAAAACGTAAGAGAGAAAAGCAAATAATTTTTTTATTATTATTTTTATTTACAAATTGGAAAATGAATGGGGATTCGACAAAAGTGAAGGATCGAATCCGATTCTCCGACCACCGTGCGTGGTTGGAGTTGATAGATTGTGGAAGATAGAAATTGAATGCAAAGAGATCAAGAATGTGAGATGAAAAATTCGTGTCGGTGGCGGATTAAATCGTTGGTGATGATTCTAAAATCTAGATGAAAAATTTGACAACGACGAAAAAAATACGAAAAATAAGACTACAATTAATCTACGATAAAGATAAGAAGAAAATGATAACGGATCTCACCTTAGTAGCGGAAATGCTACCGTGATTGCCTCGGCGAAGGCCAACACACTATCACCGAACGGCTCGGAGGCTAGGCACTTTTCACGATGAAATTGTTTTCTCGGAGATAGGGCTCCTCTCTCTAAATATTAATCAAGTTGAAATGAGGGAGAAGGAGCCATATAAATATAATAGATAGAATGAAATTTGAATTTTTGAATTTTTGGATAAAGAGATATGAAAATTGAAATGAATTTTTGATTTTTTTGATGGAAGAGATAAGAGAGATGAAATGAGATAAAGTAAAAGAGATAAAACTATTTACAAATATATCTATTTTTTTGAATTTTCATCACTTTATTTATTTGGATTAAAAAATGTTATTTTTTTTATTTTTTTATGGCGGCTAATTAAAAATAGCAACTACATACATATACTATATACATATATGACATTATATACAAGGGTAAATGAGGAAATTAGCTTTTTTGTTTAAAAATAATAAATTTTTTTATTTTTATTTTTTTAAATAATTACTAAGAATAATTTACAAATATATACAAATACAATATTTACAAAATACATGGGAAAATTGCACAAACCACCTCGGAAAACCAACTTTTTACTCGTATCTCCAAAAAATATCAAATCACAACCATTTTAAAGATAATTTAATTTCTAATCCAATGGAATGAGATTGGTTCAATTTGAGTTCATATGGAGCCGAAATTGGTCTTTTAATTAATGCTTAGTGGCTTTTTCCATGTGTGGCTACTTTTATTCTGTACATGATATAATTGTGCAGTTATTTTCATTAATTAGAACACATTTTTATTTACAACTTTGGTTTTTAAAGTTATTTGATTTGAGGTCAATTAAGGTGCAAATAAATTAGTGTTAGTTTTATACAGATACTCACAAAAAAAGTGAGAAGCATTTACAATAACACACACACATTTTTTTTTGATTTTCTGCTTAAGGACCCTTATCTCCCCCTACTTTTTTCCTGGTCGATCAAGTCAAGTCTTGACCTCTCTTGGTGTTTGGGTCAGCATGTATACAGTCTTCCTTTTTTTATTTTCTTTTCTTTATTTTTCCTTTCTTTCTTTCTTTATTTTAGGTTAAAATTAGTAAGAAGTGTACAATATTTACACATAATATGGAGTTAGTGTTATAGGCAGGTGTTTTATAAGGGATTTTAAGCTACAATAAATGAATAAAGCTGACGAATCACAGATTCATCAATCTCCCTATCGCATAAAGAGATCTCATCCAAGAGGTCACATACTCCTCATGTGGCACATTGGGAATTTTGCAACCTCTCCCCCAGAGTTCTCAGTAATTATATTTACACCCTTGTTCTACATTATGATTTTTTATTTTCTGTATTGCATTGATACCCCTCTATTTTATTTGTAATTTGATTGCATCCTTTTATTATTTAAAAATTATAATGTAGTTCTAAAATTAATTCTTTATAGTATGACATATGCGTGATCTTTCTGTGGTTTTTTGCTAACTAATTATTATTTTTCTTACGAAAGATTTCATATTTTACCCAATCTGTGCATGGAAATTCGTAGGTAATTAACCTCTGCCTTAAAAATTATCAAAAATTCAAGAATCATAGAATTAGTTGATTTTCACATTATGCCCTAAAAGAATTGCATTTGCATGCATGATTTGTCCTATAAAAATCATTTTGCATATTTCTATCTATAATTTTAATAGGTATTAAAACTTGTATTTTTGAGGTTGAGGATTTTTATTAGGTCAATCACTTAGTGACATACCTTGGAAAATATTTATCCCTTGAAAATAATTTTTTTTAATATTTATTATAATCAATTATTGAAATTCACTTTGTTTTTGTTCCTAAATTCATAAAATATTTATCATGCATCCAAAAATTCCAAAAAATTTACAGTGCATTCATTTCCTCATATTTAACATCTGGACCAAATTTCATATTTTTGACACATCATAGAAATTGCATTTTAGTCACTAAAATTGGCCACATTTGCATTTTGCATTCCAAAATTGGATTAAAAATACAAAAAAAATCACCGTCTCGAAAACCGTGCACAAACTTCTATAGACAAAATCCTAGGTTGTTCCTTTGCCTCGTTGAGTTCAATCTTGGGACTTGCCCAAGTATAACAAACATAAAACCATGCTGATTAAAAATTGAATAAATTCTTGTGGTTGTTTCTTGACTGATTTCGAATTTATGATGTAATTACAACGACACATTAATAATTTACACCAAATAACGTAGGGTAACTTTGGATTCGTCAGTCGCCTCAAAAGTCAGGTTGGAACAAGTTTACATATGAAAACACTTATGATTATGAATCCATACTTGTATGGTGTAAGTGATATATAGCTCCCACCTCAGAAATGGCAAACAAAAAATCTCCCTCAGCAAGGTAACTCTAGTCTCCTGATCTAGCAACTCTTTCCTCGAGAAACGGGGTATTCCGTTCTAAATTCAAGTGTAACCGGCTCTATAAGAGGGGGAAAGAAGAGAATGGATCGTGGCAAGTGTAGCCACGTATCCCTTAGATCTTGACCAGTGTAGCCAAGTCTCCAGCTGCAAGCTTCCATGAAATGAGTCAATGTATCACATAAGCTTTGCTTATTCAACGATATACACTCCGGAATGCATTTTATTTTCAATCAGACATGTCTCCTTTTTTGGACTTTTTTCATTTTTTTATGTCATATACAACATATCTACATGGTACAGCATGTACATAAGGAGTTTTTCTTTGTGAGCCAGTAGACTATCCATCCTTTGAAGCATTAGTGCTACCCCATGACATCATGTTATTAGACCACAATGCTACTAGAATAGGATGAGATGCACATCCCTCCCTAGACGAGGACGAGTGTTTCTGCTAGTTGTAACACACCCGTGTGCTACACCAAGCCAAAGGATTCTGCCCCTCACCATATCATCCATGAACAACATGTAATGTGTGAGTCCAAGTGAAGCCATTGTTTGTAAGGGTCAAGTGTGCCTCAAAATATTCTATTTACAACAATCAAGATGAATTGTTAACATAGCTTTGTTGACTCAAAGAACTAAGTCGCTAGGACCTGAAAAATCTCAACTCCACATCCTATAAGGTTCCTCTGAAGGTAAGGCGATTAAGGTCTTAACCAAGCTCCATTTTTTAATTTTATTCCAGACTGGTTTAAATGTCAACAATGATTTTGAAAAATGTATATGCACATGCAAAAAATGGTATTTACAAAAAATTTTGGAAGAAAAGAAAATAACAGATAAAATCTTTTTGAAAAGTTTCCCAAGGAATTTTGCATGTTTTTATGGAATTTTTAGTTTTATCAATTTTTAGGTATTTTCAACAAGAAAGAAAGTTTTTACAAACAATTGTAAAACTTTGTACATATTTACAAGAGTTTTATTTGCAAGTTTTATATTCAATATTTAGAAGTTGGTTTTATATACAAAAGAGTTTTAGTTTACAGAGTTCATAAATAAGCATAGGTTATATTTACAAGGATTTTACAACACATATATACAAATAACTTACATACCAATAATTTATACCCATGTGACAAAATATTTTTTAAAAAAAATCAAACCATTTTACAAAAATTTTCAAAACACTTACAAAACTAATTTGACAAACAATTTTACAACTTATTTTACAATCAGTTTTTCAAAAAGGTTTTTCCATACATTTTATTTTCTACATTTTATAAACATTTGTACAATATACATAATTTTGATATAGATATAATTTACAGACATTTTACTAACAAAATATTTTTATAAACATTTAAAAAAATTTGTACAAAGATAATTTTACAAGGGTTTTTACAAACATATACACATTTTTGCAAACATTTTTTAAAATATTTTTAGTCCACATTCATAAATAATAGACATATTATTAACACACACAAAGTATGAGCTAGGGATAAGGTATATATACAATATATATGATACCCCCCTATTATTTCATCGAA
The DNA here is from genome assembly GCA_037367405.1 of Ottelia alismoides. Taxonomy (NCBI): domain Eukaryota; kingdom Viridiplantae; phylum Streptophyta; class Magnoliopsida; order Alismatales; family Hydrocharitaceae; genus Ottelia; species Ottelia alismoides. Next base: position 342,693 of record JAZKJV010008627.1, read on the forward strand.
TGATGTCTTCAAAGTGATCAAAGAGGGAAAAATGAAGAATAACTCGTGCTGAGTATAAAAAAGTGAAAAGAATCGTATACTACTATGACTCAAAAGAATAATAAAATGAATAGAAGTCGGTGATCCTTACTATACTTACGATCAAACAATCCTAAGTGTAGAAGATCGTACAAAAGTGGAAAATCGAGGAAGAGAATGTTCATGAAATCAACGACTTTATTTGTCCCCCCTAAACTCAGGGTAAAAGATCCCAATGTACATAAAATAATATCAATAGTTGAGGGACAAATGAGAGCAAAATCAATGAAATCAGGAACAAATGTTACCTCCCCTATATTTAGGGTCAGATATCCCTGAGTATAGGAAACATAACAGATGTAATAGAACAAAAAGAAATATGAACAACACCGTTTCAACACCCCCCTATACTTAGGATAAAGCACATCCTAAGTATAGCAAGAATCCTAAGTGAGACCTAGGGTGTTAAACATGCCTGAAGATTGAATAAGTAAAATGGAAAGCATGGATATACAAAGAGGTGGATAGAAGTGTAACTTAGGTATGAATGCAAAAGATGAGAATCAGAGTGCACATACAAACAAAATGAAATGACACAACATTAATGGTCAATGGGTCATGATAAAGAAAAGGCTTTAAGAAGTGATCGTTGACCATAAAGGTGGACTCAGAAGACAACTCGGATGTATCAATGCTACCATTATCGTGCACTTTCTGACTAAAAAAAGTCCTTTCCACTTGCTCTGTAATTTCCTTGGAAATAATCCCAGATGTGCATCAAATAGCTATACTCTCTGATTCGACTCAAACTGCTTATGGCTAATGTGTGAATCATGCCATATCTTTACTCGATCCTCATACTGTAGGCTACTTGAAAAGGTTGTATCTCTAAGCTCCTCCAGGGCTGTCAACTATACTCTCCTCTGATCCCCTATACTCTCTGGATCTAATAATATCATTGTGACTGCCCATAGTGACTTGTGCTTAATCTCAAAAGGTAAATGGCATGGCTTGCCATAAACGAGTTGGAATGGAGATGTACCCAAAGGTGTCTTGAAGGATATCCTATAGGCCCAAAAGATCGAGTCGAAAATCCGTGACCAATCCTTTTGATCTGGGTAGACAACCTTCTACAATATAGTCTTAATCTCATTGTTTGAAACCTCAGCAAGATTATTCATTTGTGGATGGTATGGAGTGGCAACTCTATGCTCTAAGATGAACTCGTTAGCAATGGCCCTTATCTTGTCGTTGATAAAATGAGTCCACCCCCCTCAAAAATCAAAACTCTACGAACCCCGAACTGTGATATGATATTATTCATCAAATATCTGTGAAAAATCCTCGAATCAGTGGCTCGGGAGAGGATGGACTCAACCCAACAACTTACACAATCAACAACCAAAAAATGTACTCTAATCCCTGACTCTTTGGGAATGGGCCCACAAAATCAATTTCCCATGCGTCAAAAACCTCACAGAAGTGAATGGGCAGCATCAACATCATGTCTCTATGATGATAACTACCCATCCTCTAATAGTTAGTACACCTCTTCACAAATTCCTCTGAATCCTTGAAGAGTGTTTGCCACCAAAGGCTGAATTGGAGCACCTTTTGTGTTGTTCATCTCCCAGAGTGATGTCCTCCTACCTCAAGCTTTTGGCAATAGGTGAGGACGTTGTGGTGCTCCTCTTGAGGATTACAATGACGCCAGGCATTATCCCCTACTTCGTGGTAAAGGGTGGGATCCTCCCAATGGTAGGAATTGGCTTTTTGCTAGGAATGTCTCAAGTCATTTCCTGGTACAACCTCATGGAACTTTTTGGAAACAAGATAGCTCACAATGTCAGCTTACCAAAGGAGAGAGGTGATAACAAGAATCACCTCATCTAGGAAGGTCTCACTAATAGGTGTTGTTGTCTCTATATCCTCAAGATGCTCTAATCAAGAGTGGTGATCCGCCACTACATTCTTACAGGTTTATCTTTCATCTCAATATCAAACTCCAAGAGTAGAAGGATCCATCTATTCAAGTGTGCCTTAGCATCCTTCTCAGCCATTAAGTACTGAATGGTAGTCTGTGTAAATAGTCAATATATATCAAAGAATGTAAGATATGAACTTATCCAAAGCAAAGACTACCACTAGCATCTCCTTCTCTTTAATAGTAAAATTCTATTGGGCGGCATCCAAAGTATGACTAGAATAGTGATTGGCAAAAGGCAATCCATCCCTCTTCTGTCCATGCACATCCTCTATGAAAAAATTAGAAGTGTCTGTCATTATCTCTAATGGGAGAGGCTAATTAGACAGCTGAAGGAAAAGAGCCTGCACAACCAAATCCTTGAGAGTCACAAATGATGAAATACACTTATCATCTACAATGAACTCGGTGTCTTCCGTAATAAGATCAGTAAGTGGTCAGACAATACAACTATAGTCCCGAATGAAACTGACCTGCCCCAGAAAAGACCGTAACTTCCTCAACTTGGAGGTGGAGTGAGTTTGTTGATCAAACCACCTTATCCATATCGATCTCAATGACCTTGTTGGAGATTATATAACCAAGGACCGTCCCTCGAGTCATCATGGAGTGACTCTTCTCCCAAGATAGAACAAGGTTGACCTCAATGCACTGATAAAGCACACTGTCAGGCATCAAACCAATCACCATATACTGAAAAATCATCCCTGAAAACCTTTAAACATTCACCCACCATGGTCCCAAAAAATGGAAAACATGTGCCTTTGGAATGTAGCAGGGACATTACATAATCCAAAGGGCATCTGTCTAAAAGCATACGTCACATTCACTTACCATATTCAATATGATGGAAAGCATGTGCCTTTGGAATGTAGCAAGGGCATTACATAATCCAAAGGGCATCCTTCTAAAAGCATGCGTCCAAAACCGACATGTCAATGTCGTCTTATCCTCATCTTCGAGCGCATTGGCCACCTGATTGTACCCCAAGTACCCGTCAAGAAGTAGTAATGACTCTTCTCATCAAACCTCTAAATAATCTAATCAATGAATAGTAGCGAGAACTGATCCTTCTTGGTGCCCTGATTCAATCATATGTAGTCCACATAAACCCTCCAAGAAGTGGGTACACATGTAGCAAACTCCTCTCCGACCACATTCACAACTGTAGTGATGGTTGTTTTCTTTGGTACCACATGTAATGGACTAACCTACATGGAGTCAAAGATGGGGTAGATAAAATCGGTGCTCCACCACTTCAATATTCCCTTCATTACCACTTCTCGAAGATTCGGGTTCAGCCTACGCTGGAACTCACGCGAAGACTTAGTGTCATCCTCGAGATTGATGTGGTGGGAGCACAGGTCCAAGCTTATCCCATAGAGATCTTCTACATACCAACTAATTCCCTTATGGTTGCACTCAAGAATATCCATCAGACAAGATTCCTTGTCATCGGTAAAATCTGTTGAGATAATGACTGGAAACATATCAGGCTCTCCATCAAGGATTTGTACTTCATGCAATGCGGTAAGATCTTTAATTATGGGCACGTGGGAGCTCGTAAATCCGGTATCTGAAATGTCTGCGCGGAATCTACTAGATCTGAATGTGAGAACTCTCGCTGCTCATCTGAACTCGACAAAGTTGGCCCTACTAGTGTCTCCATTAAATGCACTAGCACTATTTCTGTCATGGTTGTCGGCTCTATAGAAATCAAACATGAAAGGTACTCATCAAAATCATGTCAATCAAAATCCGTGTTTGAATCGGAGGGATCAAAATGATAAAAAATGAAATCAGCCTCGCTATCCGAATCGGAATTACCAGCCTCTGTGGTATCATGCTCCTCAATTGCACTTTCCATATTCTCGTCAACTAACATCTACCAATCTGCTAACTCAAAAGGTGTGACCAGAGCTCGTGAATCCTCATCTGCCTAAATTGCCTCGTCATCTGTAATCACAAAGTCGCACTCATGGTAGATGTATGTCTCTAAATATGACATCTAAACTGAGATGGTTGAATCTTTGACTCTTGTCTCCTCAATCGTCTCTATTTGAACACTCGCACCCTCGATGCGAAAGTATACCTTCCCACTATCATGATTAGACATGGCCTTTGTTGTCACTAGGAAATATCAACCTAATATGATCTGGGTATTGGTCAGCATTCAAGGATCTCCATGTCAACACAACGAAGTCTATGGGGTATTCCATGACCTAAATGGTGACGACAACGTCCTTTAGTAACCCCTTCAGCCTCTTGATAGTTCTATCTGTAACTGAAGTATTGTCCTACTCTATCGAACAGGGCCAATCTCGAATCGATCAAGTAAGGTTGCCGGAAGAAGATTAATAGAAAACTCATTATCTAATATAATACAATCAAACCGCTACTCGTAAATGTGCCATTTGACATATGGATCCCCTATATCTAGTCTCTTGGATGGCAATTGGTTCTGGATGGCGAAGCATGTGGCACGGGTGAGCAATTGGATCTCTACACTATGGTTCCACCTCTTCTTCGTATGTACCATGGTCTTCTCTATAAGGTTCTTTTGGAAGAAAGGGATGTGCTCTAATACATCCTAGAAAGTTAGTTGGATATGGAATCGATCTATCATTTGTTCATGGAACTCTATCTGTTGTCTCTTTTTGGGATTTTCTATTTTTAGTCCCTTGCCCAAGCGGAGTGCTTGAGGGAAGGGGATGGATGTACCCTCCTCAGGAACTAGAGAGTCAGGAGTAGGAAAAGGTCTCTGAGCACACAAGTGGTTGGAATCCGTACAAGCATCAATATGTATTACATCAGATGGACCAGAAGAATAAACAGAAACCTTTCCTCTATTCATCTTTTTATTTTTCAAATTTTGTCCATTTTTTTTATTTTTCTAAAATCATCATCCTCGGATAAAGGATATAATAAAAACAACTAGAGTATCTGTAGATGGACTCTTGGTGGCATCAGTACCACCGACAACATCTAAAGAAGAGATATCGGCAAAGCGCTCTAGCCTATCATGTGGAAACTTGGTGGCATCAGCACCACCATATGCAGCTTCTTGAGAAGAGACAACATCAACATCATCGTTGGGATCATCCTTTTTGGTGGTGTCAGTACCACCATCATCGTCACCATCAGTGGAAACATTACTGCTCTCTAGCTCATTTGGAGCTCCTGTATGGGCATCCTACTATCACCTTGATGAGGCGTCACCTCCATCTCTCGCTTAAAATTGGACTGCTGCTTTGCTAGCAGACAAGCTAGATCCTCTAAAGCTAGGTTCTCATATGAGAGTGTATGGGAACCAGATGGGTTGCCTTTCTGAACTTGCTAAGGCTGGCCCTGCTGATGTTGTTGTGGGTATGAATTAGGGGGAGGTTGGTGATACTGGGAGTAAGGTTTTTGTTGCCTCCACTACTGACCTTACTACTAGGGTCAAGGAACGATGTGCTTGGAGTACTAGGGTTGTTGTTCCTACTGCTTGCCCTGCCCTGACTATGCTGGTAGGTGCTACCGGGACTGAGCACCTCCAGTAGACCATCTGAAGCCTGGGTGATCATGGCGTATACCTGGTTGTTGTTGATACTAGGAATACCAAATCTCGTTGACTTCAGTCAATGGCTCCATAAGCTTGTGCAATGGTGGGGGAAGGGACACCAAAGGTTGATCACTATGGTACACCATCATCTGTTTGTCTAGTGAAGGTGATGGTGGCAATTGGTATTGTAAGGATGGTTGAACATAATCCTCCTAAATCTGGTGAACTTGTCTTTAATAGGCGGATGGTTGTGAAGATCTACTCCACTAATCATCATGTGACGTAGACGAAGGCGAAGAAGCCGTATGTGCTTCTTGAAGTCACATGATCTGCGTCTTAAGGTAACTCAAATTCTGGGCCAGCTCATCGATCCTATTGAGCTTGTTTAGGCCCTAGCATGTCTTTTTTCCTATGATCTCCATGCAGTCCAACTTCTGGCTAATGATATCCATGTATGCAGCTGATGACTCTATTAGTGTTGATGTTGTAGAAAATGAAGATGGGCCTGCTTCTATACGTGCAACTCTTTGGTGAGAAAGTGCCTGGGGGGAGGCTTCCCCTAAGTGTAGACACAGGTCTAGATCATAATTAAGTAGTTCTCAGCCATCTCCTCATAGGGGGCCCAGATATGATTCTCATCCTTGGAAATATACGATCCTTTACAAGAGGTGTTGACAAGCTGCTTCATCTCAGGTATCGGCCCACTATAGAAGCTCTAGACAAGATTGGGCTTGTTGATATCATGATGTGGACACCTTACAATGAGCTCTCTAAATCGATCCCAGGACTCATGGCTTGCTCATTTTGGATTATGATGAAGTTGCTGATCACTGCTCTCACTTTCTTCGTCTGACCGAGTGGATAGTACTTATTGAGATACTCGGTCCTCAACTGCTCCCAGGTAGTGACAACCCTCCCTAAGTGCTTCAGCTAGTTGGCTTCTCTATCAACCAAGGAGAACGAAAAGGCTATCAACTTTATAGTATACTTGTCCACTAGCCTATCATGGATGGTGTTGCAGATCATCTTGAACTTCTGGAGATGTAGATGGGGATCCTCAATGGTGTGCCCGTGGAACTTGGACAACAACTAAATCATCTGTGGAAGGAGCTCAAAATCTCCCAAAATGGCCGGCAATTGAATCCACGTGTGGGTGAGAGTTGCGCCAGGGTTGTGCAACGCCTTCAAAGTCCCCGAAGGTGTCTGTGGTTCACAGGCCTCCTCTCGACATTTGTGTTTGTCCTATACTCGGTCCTCACGTATCTCTCCCCCAACACCGGGTCTCTCAACTCTGGCATCTACTCTCCCATCTCGCATCTGTGTCAACTCCATCCTCACCTCTGTAACTAGCAACCCCTGGTCCCTAATCTGTCTCTGCATCGCCTCTAGGGATGCAAGGAGGGTGCTATAGAACGTAGCCTGATCAAACACATCATGAATATCTGGCTTCTCATCCTCTCTCTGCTCTTGATCCATCCCATCAGACACTGAAAAGGAAAAAGAGTGGACCTCAAGTATCACCAAGTCAATAATAATCTGCTCTGACTATTATTCGTGTACCGTAGGTGATGGGTTGGGAAGGTCAAAGAAGAAGGAGGTGGAATAATCTGGTTCCGAGAGCAGGTGTGAGCTCTTAGAAACCACCCTAAATGAATGGACAAGTGTGTTGTGAAGTAGTGCCACCAATAGTAGCCTAAGCGATTTCCTGCCCATCATCCCGATGTGGATAGTAGTCAAGATCTAGAATGAAAATAGTGATGAGAAAACAAACCCCCAAGTTCACAAACTCAACAGAATAATGACCGCGAAAGCTCGGTCGTTAATCTTTACAATTTCAGAGTTAGTGATAAATCAGTTATGTTAACAAGCTCACATGTGTAATCGCCTAGAGTAGAACGTGAATAAGTCTATGAACCCCCCACACATTGAAATATCCTCATAAGAGCTCGGGAATCATTCTAAGGGAATCCAACTCCGTATCCACACGTTACTTCTATTAACATCTGAGGTAAGTGCTTGCAGCAAACCCGAAAATCAAAGTACAAGCGCTTAGGGCACAAGTCCAGAGCTTTGGGCTCTATTCCTTGTGTGTGTGTGTCACTATTCCTAGAGAGTACCTGCAAACAAGGAGGGGGCTACTCTCCCCAAAACAATGATAGTCATTTACATTTAGTTTTAAGTTCGAGAGAAAATCAATGGTCCTAATTTTATTAGGTTATCACCTTTTCTGGTATTTTTGAACAAAAACATGTCTAATGAATTTTTCGATTTCCTTTTATTCCTACGTCCAATAAAACATGGGGAGGAAGATGGAAAAGTCGATGCATGAGAAACTATGAATGCATGCATGAGATAGAAGTTGTACCTTGCTCCAGTAGTCAACATTCAATATTATTCATGCAGATATTAAAACTAATCTATATGCATGCAAAGGAAAGAACCATCCTATATAGAAGCTTCAATCATGGGAAGATCCACTTTGTTTTGACTAAGTCTAATCAAATTCTATAGGAACAAGTATTCTATTAGGGATGTGGACCTAATCTCTACCTGGCTCAAACATATAAAAACCTATGTTTAGGGTCTCAAGCACAAAAAAACAACGAGAAATCAAATAAAAATAAAAGTGAAGAAAACCAAAATCCGATGAGATCCCCCAAGTACACCGACACTTGGTGAAAAAGACCCTGAATAAGGTTAAGTGTCCCAAGTCTTAGGTCCTTAAAAATAGGAAAAGTACAAGTGCCTATAGTACTTAAAAATAATTAAAGAAAATGACTGCAAAAGAAAAAGTCAGAAACGGTCTCCTACTCCTCCTAAGCTACTCTCTCCTGCTGATCGATGTAGAATGTTAGCCCTCTGCTTCACTCGAGTGTGTCGGCTCTCCTAAGATAGCCTCCCTCACTCCGCGTGTCCTTGTAATAAAGGTGAAATAAGAAGAATGTCAGAAACAATTATGAAAAATAAGAGAAAAATTAAAAGAAATAAAATGACTAAAAAATGGAATATACAAACAAGAAAATAAAATCCTAAAATATCTAGTTGTGCTCCCCAACAATGGCGCCATTCTGATGCTAAGCCCGGCCAACTCGGGTTAAGGAATTAATTATAGTATCGTTGACACCTAAATCAACCAAGCAAAATTGAGAAAATTATTCAACCACTAAATAAATCCAACAAGTAATCACAAGTCGTCTAAGCTACATTTATTAACCTGGTATAGCGACACGGGCCGAACACAACGAGCAAAATTGTACATATGTAGTCAAATTAAGAGATTCAAAGGATTTTTATTTTTATTTTATGATTTTTAGTGTCTTTTAGTTTTGTATTTTTTTAAAATTTTTAAGATAAGCCAAATAAAGACGATGAATAAAAGACACAGACTTTTTTGTATTTTTTTAAAATGATAAAAATACTCAAAAATCCAAAACAAAAATATTTTTCTGTTTTATAGATTTTATAGTATTTTTATTAATTTTTTATGTAATTTTTGAAATTTTTTTGGATTTTATAAAAATCAAAAACTAAGAAAAATACAAAAAGTGCATAGCCACGGGACGTTTTCTAAAAACTCCTAGAAATCAATTTTAATTAAAACCATATAAAAATATCTACAAATAGAAACTGAAATCGTAATTTTTGGATATTCACTAATTTTATATGATTTTTATGGTTTTTTAGGGTTTTGCAAATTTTTAAAGTTTTATAAAAGCAAACAGGATGAAAATTAGATAGAAGTTCAAACACACAAAAATAAAGCTAATTTGAATTTTTTAGAAATTTTTAAGATTTTTCTAAATTTTATGAAGTTTATAAGTCAAATAATTATTATTTATGCTATTTTTAAATTTTTATTGATAGTAAATAAAAGAAAAACAACACACGATAATTACTTCTTAAAAAAATGTTAGCTTATGCTTATCCTAATTTTTATTTGATTTTCTAATGAATTTTGCTATTTATTAATTTAAAAGAGAGACAAAATAAAATGCTAGAAAATGATGACCTAAATGCAATTATTTCAAGTTTTTGGGCCAAATAATGACACGCAATAAATTCCAAGGACCTCAATGTAGTTAATCTAGTAAAAGCATGCACTGCACATGATCAAACATTCATAAGAGTATAAATGCAATTACCTAAAATTTCTTCTATTTCATTAACAACAAAACGATCTGGTCCATATATGCAAATATCCCATAGAAAACACATGGATGTGCATGTGTTTGCGGCTTGGCTGGACTAAAATGTAAATAAAGAAAACTCAAGGCCCTAACTACAAATGTTCTTGACTATTTACTACACTTATTGTACATAAACAAAATAACATAAAAGATAGGACTAAAAAGAGAAATATACCCATAGCACGTGTGTGCGACACAAAGCTTTGAAAAAATCTGACAGTTTAGAGCATGGCTCATGCGTATGGCTTCAATGATATGGAAAGGATTTGACGATCTAAGGAAATGTCAGGGATGTGCGACTAAGATCTGGCAAGCATGTACGGATCCAATGGCCTGGTAAGAGAACACTAACATGTGGATCTGCCCTATGTTTGAAATGAGCGTCGAGATTTGCCTATGAGCGGGCAGCTCGAATCAAATCTGGGGCACTTGCTCCGCATAGGACACCAGACGATGATGCTGGAAGAACATGCAGAAGGTAGTGGTAGTTGAGCTTCGATTGTGGATATCACGTGTTGCAGAGCTCGGATTAACTAGATGAGAGGTCCAACACCGTCTTTGAGAGTGTCCGCGTCAAATGGGATGCCTGACGGCTTGCTGGACACGTAGATGAAGATCTGGAAGGTGGCTTAACTGCTCCTCCACCTCTGCTAGTGCCTGATTTGGACTTCTCATGCACACCTACACTTGAAAGGGGATTTGCAGCTCGGAGATGACTCTATGGATCGGATTATTGAGTAGAGAAAATGAGATAAGCGGGGGTGGATGATGATCGTCTTCTAACAAGAATGAAGGATGGAAGTCCGACCTTAAATCAGGCTTTAAGATCGGTTGTAAGGGTGATCAGGTCAGGTTTGGAGATGGAGGATGAGCAGATGATTCGATCTTAATGGCTGCATAGGTGAAGTGAAGCTCCTACTCAATGTTCGGAGTAAATATGGTAGGCAGTTGCTACAGTATGTAAATCAGGGGTGAACGGTTAAATGCGAGGGAATAAAGGTATCCGAGTGTGCTGAAATGGAAGGTGAAGCGGATCAGAGGGAATGGCAGGGTCATGGCCTCGATTCTGCTAAAGAAGATAGAAGAGGATGATCAATGCGAAGGGCTCCAACCCCAATCGAGCTGCACTCAACTCGGCACCAATCCGAGCTCCGAGAGGATCCAACAATATGTTGTAACTATCCTACCGATGTTGTTGGAAGAAAGTAGTTGCGAAGAATTAGCTAGGTCACAAAGGAAGAGGATGAGAGAATTTATAGGGAACCTTGAACATCTAGAAGGATCGGGAAGAATCATGAAATCCGAGGGAGATACAACACAACCTAGGGATCCACAAAGGTCATGAATCCAATGTGAATAATCAGGCACAAGATTCTAGTGAAAAGGTTGTCAGACCCGGTCTAGAGAAATCGAAGACATGAGGTCCGGCTATGCTCAGACCAAGTCAGACCTAGGAGAGGGAGGGTGGACTCGGGTCAACAGATCCAGGTCGACCAATCAGAAAACAATATTTATAAAATAAAAGAAAAATCATTTAAAAATAACAATTATTTTAAATTAAAAGTTACAAAAAGGAAAAATGTTAGTTAATTTACAAATGATTTTTCAATGATTTTTAATTATTTTTAATAACATAGATATAACATATATATTATTTGATTTTATCTACATGTATAGTATACCTCTATACAACATATACATAATTTTATTTTATTATTTTCAGAAAATAGATTAAATTTTATATTTTATTCATTTAGAAAATTATTTAAGGTATATACATATTTTTTATTTGTTTTTTACAAATTAATTGTATGTGTTAATAAATTAGTATTATACAACATATAAACTTGATGCTATTGCGCAATGAAGCATTGATTTTATTTTTCTTTTTATTTACTTTATGAAATTTATTTTAATTTTATTTAATTATTAGGAATATTTACAAATGTTTAAAATTACAATATACACGATTTATTCACGAAAAAAGATAAATAAATATATAAATATAGGTATAGATATTGTACATTGCACACCATTTAATTTTGCAATTATTTTTATTATTTAGAAAAAAATTTTATATACAAGTTTTTTTAATGAAAGGAATTATTTTAAGACCTTTGTATTTAGAAAAAAATAGGTCAATGATATATGCATGATGAGTATTGATGAATATATACAAAATAAATAAGAACCTATCTCTCCCCACTTTATTCCTAGTTGAACATGTCAATACTTGACCTTCTCTCAGAGTTCGGATTAGTCTGCATTTATTGCATAAATACATCCATGTTTTATTTTCTTTATTTTTCTTTTCTTCTTTATTCTTTTATTTTTTGATAAAAATAATGGTAAGTATACAATATTAACAAAATCATGCACAATCCTAATTTTTTTAATTGAATATATATTTACAATTACTTTGCATGAGGATTTTTTCCGAAATTAAAGAATAAAGGATGTGAATCATGGATTCATCAGTAGCGTAGGAATGGGGCACTAATCCTTAGTGTGTACATGAGAATAAAATGGACGTACAATGAGAGGGTTGCTCTCCCCAATACAATGAATCCATCACGTTTGTTTTAAGTGTCCGATAGAGATAGTAGTCCCAATTTTATTTTTGGTTATCACTTTTTTTGGTATTTTTTAATGCAACCGTCTAACGAGATTCAAATTCCATTAACATCCTAGGTGATCAAAATAAGAGGGAGAAGGTCGAAAAAACAATAAAAGTCGGGAATCGATGATGCATGCGTAGTCAGAAGACTTACCATGCTTCCCAGCTCTCTCTATGCGAGATGTATAATAGAATTGATAGCTACCCTATATGAGATGCAACCCGATGAAATCTCCCTAAAATAGTAATTGTTGAAGCATCAGATGGTAATTATCTAAATATGAAACATAAGTTAGGTCTTGCGAACCGCTCGGAGCCCATCACCGTGAGTCCTGCAAGCGTTGTATGAGGTTCCTCGTGGCATGCAGTTTCAAGTCTAAATAATCAACAATTACGATTTGAATAAGTCCAAAAGCAAATCTATAGCTACAGGCAAAGATATTAGGGCATTGGATCTTAATCTATGGTCCAAACAAATCCTAAGATAATGCTCAATCACACAAAACAAATAAAAAGAAAGCGATGATAATGCGGAAAACACAACGAGGTCACCAAGAGAACAATCGCTCGGGCACTGGACCTTGTGAAGTAATCAGGTCCCGGAGAATCCAAAATATTACAAATTAAATATCTCTCTCTCACATTAAATACAAAATAAAATAAAAATGAAAATGTGATAAGACTGTCTTCCAAAAATTCCTCCAAGTCTTCAATTGATGCTCTCTCCTACGACTCCACCTTGCTTGGGTGCAAAGGTCCTCCTAAGAAGTCCTCCCTTGCGTAGCCATCCCTCGCAATAAAGTAAAACAAGGAGGAGTGTTAAACATTTCACAATCATATCAAATAAATTAAAATATGAAATAAAGAGGCGAATAAATACATAGAAAAGAGTAAAGAAACAAATAAAAGAATCCAATCTATGCAGTATTGCTTCCCGGCAAAGGTGCCATTTGATAACTGAGAAATCTCCTTGCGGGTGTGAAAGAATGATCATCGCTAGAAGAGTAGTGAAGAAAAAAGTGTCACTGAGGCGTCCCACAAGAAAATCTCCCCGATATTAGCACCATTTAATAACTGAGATCTAGCGAGGGTCTAAATTATTATCCACACAAAAATGAAGATATACAGTGTAATTGAGGGGACTGCTCACGAAACCTTTTGTGAATCAACAATTAATCAACAAATAAAATATAGCAATGAATAGCAAAAATATGGAGTTAAAATTTATTACAACTCTACAACAAAGGTGTATAGTGTGCAAGCATGTATAGAGGTCGAACTCAGGTAGCAATCAATAAATTGGGCAATAATGCTAAAAAAATTATATATTTTTGTGAATTTTTGTTAAAATATATTTTTTTATTTTTAATTATTTAAATTTTATAATTTTTATTTCTTTTTATTTTTATTGATTTTAATTTTCTTTTAGTTTATATATAATATAAGCTTGTATAAGGCTATATATAATATAAGCTAATATAATTATAAATACTATTAAAATAAACAAAATACATGAAATAAATTGTTTTTAGGTTTTATATAATTAGCTAGCTTTTTAATGAGTATTCGGGATTTGTACATATTTTTCTTAATTTCTAAAATAAAAAATATCCCAAATTAGGAAATAAATAAATAAGCAAAATTGGTTTGAAGAATAAAAATAGAAAATTAAATCCAAAATTTTTCAACTCAATTTTATAGACATATATTAATATAAATAAAATTCAGAAAGCGAAATAAATTAATTTGGGATTTTTGAGAATTTTATATTTTTTTCTAGATTTTGGAGCTTTTTAATTAGTGCTTTTTCTTTTTATAGGGGTTTTTAGTCTGGACATATAAAATGTAATAATAAGCAACATATATTTTTCTTAAATGTTTTCTTATTTTTTAGATATTTTTCAAGTCAAACATGGACAAAATGTGCTTGATATCTTTTTTAATAAATACATAAAATGACTGAAATGTTAATGAAAAAAATGTGGCATGAAAATACATGCTAGCAGACATCTATCCTATTTTTGTATTTTTAGGGGACGGTTTCTATATTTAATAAATAGGAAAAAAGCACAAAAATACATGAATTGGGAAGGGAATATTTGCAATTAAAATTAAATTCTGGGGCACATGTGAAAATTTCCTATAAATAGACAACATATATTTAAATTTATTGGACTAAAGATAAATACAAAAACCTACAAGGGTATTTTTGCAAAATGGCCACCTCAAGTGGGACGACACATGAGGTGACCTAATATGGACCCATGTGCAGTATACAAGAAGTTCAGGGGCATCTATGCTATTTTTCCACTTTTATTTACACTACACAAATCATTTACAAGACTAAATAATTAATAAAAAATGTGGGGGCTTAGTTTTCAATTTACCCCATTACACGCACGATCCAATGACATAGAGCATCTCACTTGCCATGCGTCACATGCTGGTCGACCGATGACGGTTCATATCTGGACGCGTGCGATTAGATCTTTGGAGAAGATTTAACGGTCTAGGCTTGGAAGATCAGACTCCTCCTATGTGTCTCGAGATGGGGCTGCATCGAACGACTGTTGTTGCTCTAGAAGAGCAACATGTTCCTCGACCTTTGATCCGTGTTTGCTCCTCCATTCGATGGTCTCTGATGTTGTTCTTTGGCTCTAAATGACTGAGAGGTGTGTTCTCATCAACTGAGGTGCCCGAGAATGTTTAGGACCTAGTGATGGGGTCCTAGCTTATAGAAGAAGTAAGCGCATCTAGAGAGCCTCGTCGAGGTTCGATGATGGCCCAAGAAGTACTCGTTCGTCATGGAACCTACAGAAAAATGGTCTTGGTCTCAAAGCGATGTTCCTTGACCAAAAATGAACCTAAGATGCATATGAATGAAGGTGGGCAGAGAGTAACCGGTGAAAGGCGAAGGGGGAGCATCGATTCGCCGATCTAGCGAAGATCGGGGGGTTAAAATGGAGTGGTTAGATGAAGAATGCGAGGAGGAATGAAATGGGGTAAATGTGGCGGTCGAACATTGTCAGGAGCGTAGTGGAATGGCCGGAGCCCTAGAAGCTCCGACTATCGAATAAATGGGAAATAATGCTACCCTAATGGAATAAAAGCTAATCTAATAGCATAATTGAAAATGCGATAAGTAAATTTACCTCGAAGTTAAAAAGATACATCTCTTATACTTGCCGGTGGGTAAGGAGCATGGCATATGGAGAAGCCCACTGTGGATCCGCTCCTCTCCTTGATTCGTCATCTCTATGCACGGGGGAAGGCTCGCTGTCACCGACATTCGACGCTCACACACAAGGAATCGAGAAGAAACTCCAAGAGGGATCAATAATGGAAATAAATGATTGGGGAGTTATTTATACACAAAGTTTTCGATGATTTTTGAGGGGCTTTATTGATTGGTTCGAGGGATATTCGGAAGATCAAATGATTACGCGTAAGAGATGGGTGTGATGCAAGTCGAATCCCCGAAGGACTCAAGGAAAGATAAGGTCTAGATCAATTGGTTGGAGGCAAAGAAGGTGGCAGTCGAGGCTCTGACATCGTCAAAGGTGAAGCACGGGTAGTTGACCCGAGGTCAACTATTCGTGTTACCTTATTGGTCCACAACAGACCACATCAGGAGAAAATAGTCATTTTATTCAGAAATAAATAAATCAAAAATAGTAAATGAATCGATTAATTTTTTGTATAAAATAAAAATATTTATTATTTTATGTAGTAATTTTATATGATTTTATTTATTTCTATGAGTTAATTTATTACAAGTTACTTTTTACTAGTGTGTTTATAGATATGTTAACCTATATTATGTATATTTTATTTTTATTATGTTGTATTTTTTATTTTATTATTTTATTATAAGATTTTATATTTTTACAACTTTTTTTGGTACACAAATATATTTGTATTGTATTTTTGTTATATTATTTACATACTTAAATAAATAGAGATATATTTTATATAGGTATAAGTATAGGTATTTCATCTATGTATTTTTTATAGCCTATTTTATTTTGGGTTTGTCTTTATGGTTTTATTCTATTCTACGTATGTACATATACTATAAATAATATTTAGACAATTATAAAAATATAAATTTTAAACATAGTAAAAAATAAATAAAATGAATGTTTTATTCATGTATTATTGTACAATGGGGGTCGAAAACCTAGCTTTCACACCTGAACTCAAAATTAAATGAAACCACCTTCATTAAATTGCTTATTAAAAGTTATATACAAATAAAGGTGATTTTGATAAATTTTGAGTTTTTATTTTGGAGATATGGGTCTGTGAAGTTTGGGTTTTGGCTTATTTATTTAGAGTATAAAATCTATGTCGAGTATTATTTTTGTGCAAACAATTTTTTTATTTTCCTATACATTTTTATGTACAACATTCATGTGTAAAGTTTATTTATTTGAGATATAAATAACAAAGAATAAAAATGGGTCCCAAAGGTGTTTTATTGCTGAATAAATAAATGGGATTTAGGGTTATTGACCCTTATCTCTCCCTACTTTGTTCCTTGTTGACCAAATCAATTCTTGACTTGGTCTCGTGGTTTAGGGTCAAAAACTACCTTTGGCATTTTATTCTTTTTCTTTCCTTTACTTTATTCTATAACTTTAGCATTAAAAACAATCTTTTATACACAATAAATTGAACAAATAATGAATGTGAATTTGTATAAAATAATTATATATATATATATGCATTAGATAGGGTTTTTAAGGCTAAAATGATAGAATAAAGGAGATGAAATGGAAATTCATAATCTACTAATATTGAAGGAGGCCCTGATTGCCCGACTGTTGTTGCTGAGGGGGTGGAAACTTATGGCATTAGGCTGGGGGGGACTTGTTATGTTGTGGGTACTTTGGGTATTGTTGAGGTTATCGCTGGGTTGTGCTGGGATCATTGGTGAACCATATTCCATTCATCTCCCACACATGTGGAGGTTCCTCAGTCATTGTCTATATGGTCAGCTTACTGAATTAGCTCTCGTGGAGTTAAGGCTAACCCAAAGCCCATGTGCCATGAGGCCCCTACACGGGTTGCATCTGAATGATGTGCACACTGTAGAGGGGAGCAGGGGATGCATACGGGTAATGTATCTTTATCTTAGACTCTCAGCTAACTCCATCATTAGTCTAGGAACTTGGCCAGTTTCTCCCTTACCTTCCTCTTGATCTGGTAGACCTTAGTTAATTTTTCTCTAATTATCACCATGTTGGGAGTAGGTCATTATCTTGATCAACGACAACTAATCTTCCCAACTCCTGATGAAAGCAAGGGGGGAAGTGGCTTATCATAAGCCCTGACAGTGATTTTGGTGTGGTTGATATCTACCATCTGCTCAAAAATCATCCAAATCATGTTGGCTCCGTTGTCTGGATAGATACCTCCAGAGGCAGAACTCACTAAACCTTGAACCTCAGGAGTCAAACCATTGTACAATTTCTAGACCAAGATCGACTTATCAGTGTCATGGCATCTACACTAATGAATCAGTTCTTTGACCCTCTCCCATGTCTCGTGGAAAGGTTCATGATACATCTATACAAAGAAAGATATCTGCAACTTCATCTGATTTGTTCTACTTAGGGGATACAACATCTTAAGAAACAAGTCCTTCACTATGGCCATGTGGTGACAACCTTCCCCAAAGTTCTTAAGATAATATGTGGCTTTATCTGCTACAACGAATGGAAAAAGCCTTAAGATGGTTGTAGTCTTAAGAAACACCAGGTCATCCTAGGTTGTCACATACCGACACAAACTCCTGTAGGATCATGTACGGTTTCTCTACTACATTATCATAAAATTTTAGTAGGAGTACAGAAAGTGGTGCTTCAAATCCCTAGCATTGGGTGGCGAAGCACACTGGATGAGGGGTATCTAACAATCAGTCGTAGAAGGTTTGCGGTATCCGACAGATCGGATAGGGCGATAGCTGTATCAGTGCCTCTCTTAGCTCTCAACACCTGACTCAATTGTCAATCTCAATAATTAAGAAATAAAAGCATGAGAATTAAAATTTAGTATACCCTACAAAAATGTGTATAGTACACAAGAAGTAAGGGTCAAACCATAAAGGAGCACATGAGGTAGAGCAACAAAAAATGTATATACAACATAGTATTTTTGTATTTTCAATTTTTGCAGCTTTTTTGGGTTTTAATTTGTGTATGTGTTTATGTTTCTAATTATGTAAATTTTTAATTTCTATTTTAAATTAAAATATAGATTAATATCAAGTACAAAATTATATAAGATTAGAATATTTAATGAAAAAGGTAAAAGAGACGTTTTCATTTTTTCAAATATAATAGATAAACTCAAATTTTAAAAAATAAAATATTTTTGTTATTATATATTTTTTCTCGATTTTTTGTGATTTTTGGATATATTTTTTAAAGATTTTCAGATATTTCAAAATAAAGAAATAAACAAAATGCACAAAATAGTAAATCAAGGAACTGTAAATGGTCTCAGTAAATATCTATCAAATCAGAATGATCAAAATTCAATTGCCCTTATTACTGTAAATAACAAAAAATTCAGAAGCTTAAATATATTTTGTGATTTTTTTGTGGATATCTAAATTTTTATTATGGTTTTCTGCTTTTTTCAAAATCTATGAGGTTTCAATAATATTTTGTAGAAATATTTGAATTGGAACTAAAATATAAATAAATAAACACCCAAGATTTTTTTGGAATATTCCAAAACATTTTATAATTTTTATGGATTTTTAACTACTTAAAAAGAGAAAATGCAATGTTTTTTTAATTAGGAAAATAATTTTAATTGGCCTAAGAAAACTTTATGTGATATAAAATAGTCTCGGCACATAAGATAATTTTCTTATAATTCTTATAAGTAAATGATAATTTTAATAATTAAAATATAAATATCAAATTAAATCTATAGAGCAAGGAACTATTTGCAATTTATTCAAAGTTATAGAGCTTTTAATATCCCTTTGAAGAAGTCTAGGGGCATATGTGAATATTTCCAACAATTACATACACTATACGTACTAGTAGGCGTATAATTGTAACTATTTATAGCATGGCCAAGCATGCAAATTTATAAAAAATATTATGGATGATATTCAAAGTTTGTGGACCAAATAATAACAACAAACCCCAGAGGGAGTCAACATAAAATTCTCACCCCCTCACGCACACAAGAACATGAGGTGACGTGGAATGGACTAAACTGCAAATACGAGAAAGTTTAGGGTCCTTAATAAAATTATACAAAATATACTAAATATTCAAAACAAAAAAATAGAGGAGAAATGTTCCAAATACCACTTAATAGGCTCTTGCAAAGAGCGATAAAACACTCACTTAAATAAGTGGAGCATGAATGGTCGATACCCATTTGCGGATGGAGGGTGGGGATTAGATCTCACCATCTGATCTGACGGCTCTTCGATGCTTTATCAGGCGACTCTTACTACAACTAGCATCTATTCTTGATCTAATGGCTAGGAGATGGTCTAGAAGAACAGTGAAGAAGGTCCTCCTGTCCGATCTCTGATCTATCATCCCACTTGATTCTGTTGGTCCCTCGAGCAACTGAGATGATCGACACATTCCCTGGGAAGGTTCCGCAAGTAGGGAAGCTCCAAAAATGTCCAGACCTTAAAAAAGGATGCTGTGAGGTAGGAGAAGTCCCGCGCACCTGAAGCTGCAAGCTGACTTGATTTAACTTGTAGATGGAGTCTTTTTACGCTTAAGCATGCCCCAAAAGCTTCAGGGGTTGAGAGTGAAACTCCATGAAACACAGGTGAGCAAAAATGGGGTCTGGAATGGGTTGGCGATAGAACTTCAACGAAGTCAAACAAGGGGGCCATGATCTCCCCGATCTGTACAAGATCTAGGGTGGAAAATGGATTAGGGCAAGCGAATGTTGCAAGGTCAAGATGTGGGGATGGTCAGGTGGGCGGATAAAGGTCGAAAACATGGGGAATATAGGCCGGATCCTAGAGCTCCAATGAACTACAATATTTGGTTTTTAGGATAAGATAGATGAAATTAAAAGAAATACATTTCAAAGCTATGCTACTTCTACTCCAAGGAATCGAAAAAACAAATAAAATAGAAGCTCACATGCTTGATGTGGTCGGGAGCAGAAGTTGCATGGAGGAGTACCGGTGAGGGTTGAATCACCTCTGATTCACCTTCTCCTCATTGTGGATCTAATGGAACCTCTTCCTGTCACAAAGGGCTACACCAGGACACGATTCAAGGGGTCGAAAGCTGGTCAGGGGGATTGAAATTCAACAATGTTGGAGGAGACATTAGATACAAATCTTCCCGAGGAGCTCCTTTCACTTATGGTTTTTTGATCGCATAGAGGGTTGACTGGCTCCTACTCTTGATAAACTTGAGAGATTAAAGGTAGGTAAAAGAAATCAACAAAAGGAATTGAGAGAGAAAGGGAACTAAAACGAGCCAAAAAATTTGCTAAAGAAGAAGGAAACATAATGCAGGGACTTGTCCAAAGAGGGAGTGGGGAGTTGACCTAGGTCAACCAGGGTCACTCCCTTATTGGTTCGACATAAAACACTACAAGACACAATAAAAATAAAAATAAAAAGAAAAGGAAAATAAAATAGCAAATGAATTTAAAAATTGTTTTTTGAAAACAAGAAATTTGTTTCTTATTTTATGTCCTATTTCTAGGTGTTTTTTATTTATTTTTATCGACTTATTTATTAGTTGTTAATTTTTACAAGTACAATTATAGGTATAAATACTTAAGTTTTGTGTATTTTATTTTTATTTAATATTTTAAAAATTTATTATTTCATATACATAATTTATATATTTATAATATATTTAAATATATATTTATGTATTTTTATTTTATTTTCTAGATTTCTTTGTATCCTAAATAAATATGAGTATGTATAATAGAGATATAAAATATCTATATAATTCATGACAATATTTATTTTCATTATTATTTATTAGTTTTTTATGTTTATGTGTTTAATATAATTTCAGATAATGTTTACATTTTAAAATCAGAGAAAAGGTAAAAATATAAATAATGAATTAAATGAATAAAATATGTCAGTATATAGTACAATGGGACCCAAAAAGCCAACTTTTGCATATTAACTCTAATTTTAGTAAAATACCTTAGGCTACAATAAATGTGAGTTTGGTCAATTTTGAGTTCGGATGGAGAAGATACAGGTCGATCAAGTTCTGTTTACGACTTTTTCATTAGTGTCCTACTCACACTATACCTTATTCTCATGTGCACATCTTTTTGTATTTTTTATGCATTGTAATATACATGTTTTATGTTGAAATTATCTTTAATTGAAATGTGTAAGAGTGTGTATGAATTAGTTTAAGTTTGGTTGTATATATTATGTATTGGTCACCTTGGGTTTCTAGGTGTCTATTTTATTTTGTCTGTATTTATTTGAGTGTGTATGAATTAGTTTAAGTTTGGTTGTATATGTTGTGTATTGGTTACCTAGGATTTCTAGGTGTCTATGTTATTTTGTCTGTATTTATTCGCCCTTATCTCCTCCTACTTTATTCCTTATCCACCAAGTTAATATTAACATAGTGTTGGAATTTAGGGTCAGCCAATATTTATAACACTTCTGTTATTTTTCTTCTCTTTTCTTTAATCTATAATTTTGTATTTAAACATTGGTATTTAGGGTTAGTACTATTTACAGATAACATTTAATAATTTAATTTGTACAAGTTAGAGGTATTATCATGTATTTGTCTAGGGTTTTTATTACAAAACAAAGTAATAATGGTGAATGAATGGATATTCATCACCCCATGTACTTACCTTTTCTAGTCTCTGACAAACACTTATTAGAAGAATAAATCATGCAAAAGAGAAAATGAAGAAGAGAAAAAATAAAGAAGGTAGAACGATTATGATTTTCAAAATTGTCTTTACAAAATCAAAGTTTGGTGCTCACTTAATACCTTTAGATTATTAATGTGCTCGGAATCATGTTGAAGTTAGGAATTGTGATCAAACAGCCTTTAGGCTCTATACTCCTTTATCCAGTTCAATTCAATGATCTGATCAGAACCATCATTTCATACGTATACTCTTGTGACCTTGAAATGGCAGATACCATGTGTGTATTGTGTTATCTCTTTCCCAACAAAAAAGTTGAATTTCCCAGTTAGTCTCCTCCTCCTCTGGTAACTCATCCTTGGGGAGATGAATATTTCCTTCTATGTTCTATTACGTGTTAGAGCACAAAGAATTAGGGAGAAGCTAGAAGAAAGGGAAAAGAAGTGCAAACCCGCCAGTGTTGTAATATTTCCTTGTGAAGGTTGGCCAGTGTAACCAAGTCTCAACCAAGAAGCGTGACTTTTTCTTCACAAGATTTTTGGACTTTTTGGTTTAGGCTTCTTTTTGATATTTCTTTGTTTTTCCATGACATGTGTAGAATCTTTTGTTCCATCTATGTCTTGGGTCTTAGAAATGTTGTGCTAGCAGGACATTCCTCATCTGAAGCTTTATTTCAATCTAATCTTCATCTGTTACTGATGAATCTCAGATTCATCACTCTAAATCTCATTAATTAAGCTCAAATCCCTCAAAATCATCAGCATTCCTTCACTTATTTTGCTTAATTATCATTCATGCATGTTTAAGAATTGCATTTTATCCTTTATGTTTGCACAAAATAAGAAGCCAAAAATCCCAACCAAAATTGACCTATAAATAGCCTAACTTCCCTGATTTTTAATTCATTCATGCTAACTCCGAACGACCCAAAAATACCACCACTATGTACGTATCACTAACAAAGAATAAGTGAAAAATACAAAAAAAATCACTGACCCAAATAAGTGGAACAAAAAATCCAAACCCTAGTTCTAGTATTACCAGACTAAAACCCTCATATCTTCCTCATCCAATGTCCGTTTTAATCCTACTCACTTTTGAACTAATTACCTTCAAAACAAGACCAAGTTCAAGTGAATCAGAGCTCGTATGTGAAAGTTGGGTTTTGGGTCTCTTTTGTACATTTTGTATTTAACGGTTTTTGACCTATATTTTATGTACATAATCACCCAGATTATATTTTATTTCTTTCTCAATTGTCTTCATTGATGAAAGTTTTATTAAAATGCGTAAAAATCCAAATCCAAACTGAGCTTGAAATCAAAGAAACAAATTGAGTCCAAGTATTCACTAACTATCTGTACAAAAAGTGTCTTTATGTCTTTTATTTTATTTCCTCATTTTATTAATTAATAAAAATCCTAAAAAAAAAAGATAATGTGTAAATATTTATCTATGATTTTATCATATTTTTTTGGATATTTATCTAATTTAGAAATGACAAAAAGTTATAAAACCAAAAAATCAAGGTATGCTATGTACATAGGATACCCCAAAAATATCACTTTGTGCAAATGATCGATTTTGGTTTGGTACCTTCATGAAAGTTGTAGATCTCATCGAGAAGAGTAATTTTTGTGAAGAAATCTTTTCGATCCGAGATCGTTTGCTATTTCTTTATATTTTCCTTTTTATTTATTCTATGATTTTTGTGGGGCTTACACGTAACCCATTTTTTGTTTTTATATTTCGTATTTTTTATAAAAAAAATATTAGTTAGCCGCACGTACGAGGCACGTGCCTCTTGCACAATGTGACCAGTACATGCTGCTTCCCTCTCCCGGACAACCGCTATGTGGCTACCACTGGGCTGTCTGATCTCGGCCGATCGGACGGCCCCGGCATCGTCTTCCTTCTCCCCACTTTCCCAATTCGGCCAGCGCACCTCAAGATCTCTGCTAGAGATCTCTCAACACTGCCGCCTCTGTTTTCCTTCCCCTGCGATTTTCTCCTTCCCAGATCTCATGCTGTCGCATCTCAATCAGATCTTCAGCCCTTCGTCGAATCCAATCACACATCCCCATCCCATGACCTTCCTACTCCGGCGACACCCTCAAGCACTATTTAACATGTCACACCCCTTCGTTCCGAGCATCCGCTGATAAACTTAACTTTGACATGATGACAGCGGTGACAACGCCGCGCTTTTCTACTTGTCCGGCGAGATCCGAGGCCTTAGGCCTTGTCACAGCCCATGGCCGAGCCTCCCCTCAGGACTGTTTTTGCCAAGCTCCGGTAAAATCCATAGAGCTAACGACTTCAACTACCTTCGACTTCATTCGCCCCAGTCGCGTCTTCTCAGACCGTCGTCGAGCCAACCTTCGATGTCAACCTTCTTCATCGATCGTCATCGACTACACCGCCGCCAACAGCTTCGACTCCAAGGGTGACTTCCACCGGCCGATGCCCATGTCGTCTTCTTCCATCAACAAGAAAGCTCCCCCGACCACATCTTTACTCCATCCGCACCACCCCTCCTTCACTGACCAATCACCGCAGGGGGCGGTGATGATTCACCATAACAATCGTGCCACTGGGCGGGAGACCCGAGACTCCCCACGCATGTGCGAGGCACGTGCACCAGGGGAGACATCAACATCCCCAGGGAATACGTGCATCGCACATTACCCATTTTGTAAATTACGAAGACCCCCCTGGAAGTTCACCCCATTTGCAGATTAGTCCTCTACTCTAGGGTCACGTGCGAGGCACGTGACCGTTGGGGAATTTGCAAAGATGACCCTGGTGGTTCCCTTAATTGCAGCTTTGTCCCACCCCCCAAGGAGCACGAGCATCGCACGTGCTGCCTTGGAAATTTTGCACTTTTATCCCCTAGACTTACGGTAACTACATCTCGTCCTGTTGGAATTTATTATATAATTATTTAACTATTGCAGAAATACCCCTATATTCGCACTCATTTTTGGACCTATTCATTGCTTTATTTATTCATAAAAATTGGCCATTTGTTCTACAATTAATTCTCTACATCTTGACATATTGTGGACATTTTTGTGATCATTGGTTAATTAATAATTAATTGTTTTGTGGAAAATTGCATATTTACCCATATTGCGCTTTGAAATTTATAATAAATTAATCGTTGCTCTAAAAATTCCCGAAAATCATGGATTATAGAACTAATTGTGTTTAACATTTTAACTAAAAAGAATTGATTTGCATGCATAATTCGCCTTGTAAAAATAAATTTTCATATTTCAATGTTTGATTTAATAGATATTAAATCTCATATTTTCGAAGCTTACGATTTTTCTGATATCGTTCACCTAGTGATGGATGTTAGATAATTTAGTCTCTTGAAAAGAAATAGGTTTAATGTTTATTATAATTTAACATTGTAATTCACTTTATTTGCATTTAAAAATTCATAAGAAATTCATCTTGCAAACAAAAATTCCAATGAAATTATAGTACATTCATTTCATCATAATTATCACCTTGGCCAAGTTTCATATTTTCGAACATTGTTTGAGCGTTATTTACATTTTAGTCCCTAAAATAGGCCAAAATTGCATTTTGCATCCCTAATTTCATTAAAAATTACAAAAAAACCACCTCGAAAACCGTGCACGAAATTTGATAGAGAAAATTTTAAGTTGTTCCTTTGCCTCCTTGTGTTCATCCTTGGAACTTGTCCAAGTAAAATAAACATAAAACCACATGATTTAAAAATTGTCTAAAATTTATTGTGGTTATTTCTTGACAGATTCCGATTGCCCGCCTATAATGAAACAACACATATTTTTTAAGCAAACGACAACAATCCAATACACGTATTTTAACATAGGCAATCTTAGAACTGTCAGATGGCGTCGTTGCCGGGGAGGCAAATGGCTTAGTTTTTGTCTACAAATTTTTGCTCGATTTTTCACATTTGGGTAGTCTGACCCCTTAATTTTTCATTGTAAATTCAATTATTTTTCTTGCATTTATTTTATTTTATTTCCAGCATTTATTTTTCTCATTTTATATTTTTATTTATTTTTAATTCACTCTCTTAAATTCTCTCTCTTATTTTTTTTGCGAGGTACCCACATACGTGGAGCGGTTTTTGCAACCGAAGCATCTTCACCGACTTCTGATAAACTCTGTAATTAAATTTAAGATCGAGTCGAGTCATGAGAGAGTGTAGAGACTAGGATTTTATTTTCTGCAAATTTTATTTTGTGTAATTAATTGCTCACTTATATTGGTGTCCATTTGGACTCTCACATGTGTAAAAAGACCTTGAACTATTTCTGTGGTGTGTCGTGACCTGTTTCACTCTCCGGTGAGGGTGGGGCCCGACTTGAGTGGCGCTTAGGACAGACCTGCACATACGACTCTTATAGTGTTTAATATTTTTGAATGTGCTCGTAAGA
This sequence comes from Ottelia alismoides, assembly GCA_037367405.1. Classification (NCBI taxonomy): domain Eukaryota; kingdom Viridiplantae; phylum Streptophyta; class Magnoliopsida; order Alismatales; family Hydrocharitaceae; genus Ottelia; species Ottelia alismoides. The sequence continues at coordinate 369,361 of JAZKJV010008627.1, forward strand.
CCTAAGGCCACACTTCACTTTAATTGAGACGCACATTAGATCGTTTAATTTAGCCAAACTCAACTCAATTCTTTCCCGCCAATAGAACTTTCTACTAGGTGCGGTTTTTCATCGGCTTGCATTCATATAGATTAGATTTTCAATTTATGTATTGCATCCCACATAGAGATTGTGAGGATTCACTATAAGTCTTCTAACTGATCATACATCATTGTTTTCATGTGCATCAGCTTTCCTGAATTTTCTCCCTCCTGATTTATCACACAATTCTAAAGGAAATTGGGACTGGACAGTAGACGTGTATTTGTACTCATTTAATTCTTCATTGATCACCATAATTAAAAGTGGAACTGCTAAATATAGTCGAGTTTAAATAACAAATAAAATCAAGAATTTTTGCGGGAGAGCAACCCCGGCCTTGGATTCTTTTATTTATCTGAGTGAGCGAGAGACGACACTTAAGGATAGAGCCAAAACCCAGATTTTCATATTGACTACTGATTCTACCAAAAATGATTAGCTACTTCTCAGTGAGGATCTACGGTTACCTAGTAAACGGTCCGGATTTCCTTAGCAGAGTATGTGGTTTAGAGGAACCGCGTAAGGCTCCGTCCTCAAGTAATGGGTAGCTGTTTCACGGTCCTGTACTTACACCCATACTGGTTGAAAGTCGTGCAACTAATCGAAAGAATTCGGGCCAGTCATTATGAAAATTTCCAGCACCTAACAGCTCGCTAAATTCTTTCCAAGATTGATTTATCACCAACTAAAATTGAAAGATAATTGTCGAACTCTTACTGCTTCATTGTGTGAGTGGTAAACCTGGGGTTTGATTTGTGTTTGATTTGCGTACGTGAACCGATTTCGAAAATCAAAAGCCGCACAATTGTGCCATCTCTCTCCTTTCTTGATTTGTCAATCAATAAACCTCCTTCAAAAATCATGGAACTTTTGTCCAAGAACTCTCCAGATCTAGGTCATGAAAATCAATTCGTCTCGAACAAATCAAACCATCATTCATTTTAGCTCTTTCAAAAATGGCGGAACATTTATCCAGAAATCCATCAGATCTATACTATGAAAATGAATTTGTATTAGATTGACCAAAGTTTCAAAATCTCCTCCAACTACACATCATCCAACTTCCTCTCAACCACCAATAGATCCAACAATCTCTGCAAATCCAATCTACTTCATGAATGACAACCCTTTGTATTCGGATCAAACAAACCAACAACCAACTAAGATCGCCACTTCTTCACATGTCAATTCACTCTACTCAGATCATACAATTCACCCTTCATATTCGGTAAATGTCAATCCGTAATTCATGAGAGATTATACCACATAATCGAAA